>JAJTWR010000266.1:3292500-3352500 GCA_021613335.1 Whitmania pigra | reverse complement strand
GTATTTGCATGGAGGAAGAGCTCGGGAAAAGAGGCATTGGTTGAAAATTCCTGTAATTTTGAAGAGAATTGAAAGGGAATTTTACTTTTTTTTGTATTTGTTGTTGTTGTTGTTTTTTTTGTTGTTGTTGTTGTTGATGTGGAGGCGATGGTGGGGTTTTTTTTTTGGCTTTATGAGAATAATTTCTTTAAAATCTTATTTTTAATTTTTGTTTGTTTTATTTTCGACATTAGAGTTTATTTTAAAACGCATAAAACTAATCCAATTTTAATTAATGTCCTTCAAGATTTCCGTTTTTTTTTTCAGCTTCTCTGTTCGTCTTCAACGACGGGTCTTAAACCTTTTTTCTCACACAACAGATGGCGAGGAATGTTTCAGCCCCCTCAAAAATTAAAAAGCTTAAGAAAGTTATTGCTTATGAAAGTTATTGCTTAGGAAAGTTATTTGTTGAGAAACCTATTGCTTTTTTAAAGAAAACATCATCAGGAACTCGACAGGGCAGGTGAGTGGCGCTTTTGCACCTATTCACGTGAGAATCACAAGAGCACTTCAGATGGGTTCACGGAGTAAAAGGGAATTTAAACAATAAATACGTACGAATCGCCAACGTTTCGTTGCAAGAGAATAGAGGAAGATTTTATGGCAATTTATTGAGATTAAAAGTGCACGCGGATCGAAATCCTCGAGAAAAAAATCTATCAGTAACACGTCAGAGGAAAGATCTATCGTATTGACAACAACTATCGACCAATGATCATTGCACTTATGTGGGTTTAAACAAATTCCTTTACTTCGAGTGGACAGGCTGCCTCTTGTGAAAGTATTTGTTCTGAAAAATTGAACGATTAAATTATGCTAATTGAGCTCCTTCAAGATAAAAAAAATTAAAAAAAAACATTTTTAAATATTAAAATGGGCCACTGCCATCTTTCGAAATGATCATCGAGATTCTCCATCCTGTCAAGAAGGAAAAATGGATAAAAACTGCAAGAATTCCTGTGAATTTCTCTTGCATGGGGAGACAATTCACTAAACATAATATCAAAGACAAATAATATTGTAAACCAATTTATTCAGTAGGAACTTGTGTTAAATGTTAATAATCAAGTACTAACTATGAATTAATAAATTATTAATTACGAAAAGAGTGCAGAGGAGAAAGCATGACAACCCAATTATTTGCAAAACCCAAACAAAGCGACAACGCGACAAAGCATCTTTTGACAATCGGTCGGGTCGTGTTATGCCGAACAATCCCGCTTACTTAGGTGCACGCCACCTTTATCATGCTATCCTCATCATTATCATGCTATCGTCATCATTATCATGCTATCGTCATCATTATCATGCTATCGTCATCATTATCATGCTATCGTCATCATTATCATGCTATCGTTATCATTATCATTCCATCATTATCAAGCCTAACATTATGGATGGTGTTTTTTTTATTTTATCTTCGAAAGCTCTGTTCGAATGTATATGCGATAAAGAAACACAATTTTTCTTTTGAAACAAAATTCGGAAAATTTCTCCAAACCTCCGGTGCTATAAAACTCGGAATTTTCGGAAAAATTTTCTGACGTGAGAGGATTACACATTTTCCACTTATTCGTAAACAAAACCGGGTGCACTTTCTCTTCGATATCTGGTTTGAAATTTCCCATCCGAAAGTTTTCCATTTGAGGAATATCGTCAAAAATCGTCTCTTACTGGACGATGGATGATTCAGGACGGCGTCACATGTTCTTCAGTCGTGTTAATGTATTACCATGACGTCACTATCACGTGACAAGAGCAGGTGATCGTGATGGATTGATTACCTGGAATCGCGTCCGAAAGTCTTTCCGACGCATCAGCGGGTGCGTGATTATCGTACCTTGAACAACCTTGAAGAAATCAATTTCACTCTCCACGTTCGAAGTTTATTTTTAATCTTTCATTTTTTTTTCATCTTTTTGTTTTTTTGTTTTGTTTGTAAATGCACTGTTTTTGTAACTGGAGTTGGAAAAGAAAAGATGGTCGAGAAGAAAAGACGAGATGGAGGTGGAGTGGGCGTGTGTGGAAACATTGCCAGGTTGTAGTCACGCCATCGTGTCTCCTTATTAAAGTACTTCTTGTCTGATGTTCTCCAATTAGGACCAGAGTGGATGTACGCATCATGTGTGCTCAAATATGTCGGGATATGAATTTACGAGTGAGGCTTTTTATTTGTTTCTGTTCGCGTGCTGTTAATTAATTAGTTGTCAATTATTATTTCAGTTATTATGACTATTTTCAAATGTCATTATTGTTATTTATTTTGTTTTTGTCTTTTTTTATATTTTAATTACTTGTTGTTTATTGAACGACAACTTTTATTGGGACAATGTTTCTTAATATTAATAATAATATTAACAACAACAGTAATAATAACAATTACAATTCATTCAAATTATGATAATTTACATAGCAATTATTATAATCATGTAAAACAAGTACGTCCAGTACAATAATAATTACTCTTAGACGCGGTAATATCTTCGCCCAACACAAACTGAAGCCATTTTATCCTCGCAGACGTCAGCTACGAAGACGTGGGAAATTACACGTGCGAAGTGAACGGCCCTCAGAACACTCTCCTCGGCTCCGTGACATACACAATATTCGTTAAAGGTACTTGAATTTACAACTCGGAATTCATATTCTATTTATTTTTATTATTTATTTTTATTTTATTTTATTATAATATAATTATATTAATTACGTTTAAATCGAACGACGGAACAAACAGAAGTTTGTAGCTCAAGTTCTCCTCGACTGGACTTCTGGCAAAGCACTTAGTTTGGAATCAGGCGGGCTTGAACTCCGACAGTGTCAAGTCTCAGTGCAAACTCCGAAATGGCAATTAACAGATTATCTTTTACTCTTTTTTTTGTTCACCTTCGCCTTTCCATTGATCCGTTCTTGTCTCTTAAGTTAATTATTTTAACCCTGTTAGTCCTCTGCTAAATGAAAGCTTTAAAAGCTTCACCGGGGCTGGAAAAATGGAATGACCTTCGTTGACATTTCCAAGGAAGTTAACAAAACAGCAGAACTTCGGAAATTAAAGAACTGCGCAATTTTGGCGAGAGAAAAGATTTCTAAAAAATTGAGCACGAAGGGTGGCATGGGAGAAGCAGGACTTATTCAAAAAAAAAATTGGCAATTCATGTGAGCACCGAAGGCCTGCTCCGTCACGCGCGTGCATGTATCTAATCATTTCGTGAGCGACGATGGTAACGGACGTCTTATCAATGACCACGTTACAAATTAGTTATATTTAAGAAAAATGTTTTCTTTCAATACGTGATCTAAAGCTTCATTTATTCAGCGCCGTTGGAACTACTCGTCATCAACAGCGTAGATGACCTTGACTCCCTGTTCGAAGAAGAAATTCGAGAAGGTTTCTCTAACGAAGTACCAAAGCTGCCCAAGTCTACTCAAAGGCGCTTCAACTTTACCCTCTCGAACTACCCAGATACCCACCATCCCAGTGGACCATCTTTGTATCAGCACGAGGAAAGCATTCAAAGAAAAACGACCCACTTCGGCAACTCCGACAACACTAATAAAATTTCTCCGCCAACGAAATCGCAATTGATTTTTGGCAACGACATTCCAAAGTTCGACTTGAATGCCGAAGAGATCATGACCTTTGACACGGGTCACGCGGAGCGTAACGCCGTCCCTTTGACGTCAGCAGAAGGAAATCTAAAACACTCCGTGTACAAGTCAGCATTTCCAAATTCTCGTCCTGAATTTAAGGGTCCTACAGTCAGTCACGTATCCAATTACAAACTGCCTTCCTCGAGCAGCAGGGAGGTAAACTACACGGAGAATAAACCCGGCAAGTTGAGCTGCATTGCCGTGGGTCTTTACCCTCCGACCTCGTTAACCCTTCTCATTGGGTCGAAAAACATTACCAACTCTCTGAAGTACTGCCTTAGGGCGTACCCTGGTAAGGGCATCAAGGGCCTCCGCTTGATTCACTTCGAGGTTGCCAGATGGACGGAAAACTTGTTGGCCATGCCGGAGGATAACGGTCAGTACTTACAGTGCAATGCTGCCTTCACCGGTATTCCACTTGTCAGCAATTTCAGCTGCGTCAGGATGGTTGTCAACTGTAAGTCTAACTACTATCCATTACTAAATTCATCACTAATAATAGGTCTAACTACTATCCATTACTAAATTCATCACTAATAATAGGTCTAACTACTATCCATTACTAAATTCATCACTAATAATAGGTCTAACTACTATCCATTACTAAATTCATCACTAATAATAGGTCTAACTACTATCCATTACTAAATTCATCACTAATATTCATTCATTTGTTAACGCGATAACAGGGGAGGCTTTATTAATGAAGATGATGGTTTTATTAGACTTGCATTTTTTTATGAACTAATAATTTCATGCAATGTAACAATTGGTCGGTGCAATGAATATCCTCATTTTTGATAAATAATAAGCCGTAATAATTAAATACTATAAATCAAATAACCTAGACAAGTAACCAATATTAAAATTACACTAAAAATGTCTAAAGGAATTCTTGCAGGATGAACATTAAACTTTAAACAGATGCACCGAAAGTGACGTGCCCCAGTGTCTCGACCCTGATGAATCAGCTGGAAGCCAAACTCAGCTGTAGGATCAGCTCCCAGCCGGGGATTGTTTCGATCAATTGGCTTTCGCCACGGTCGGGCTCCTCCGTCAACAGTTCAACCATCCAACAGACAATGGAAAGCAGCGAATACACGCTACAAAACAGAGTATTTTTGACTTTTTGCTTCGCTGATCGCGTGACTTATGTGGAGGAACAGCGCCCCGTTGTCCGCCGATCCTCCATTCTTTCTTTCTCCGGAGATCCGAAATTGCCTCCAATCCGCTAGATTGGAATTGTGTCGTCTGCGAAAATTGTTGGCGCTAGACTTATTCGATTGTCGGTCGATGATCACGAAATGCTTCGTTAAACTTGCATGATACAAACAATTAGCCCCCGACGACGATGACAAAAAGGCCGCACATGATTAAACGTCAGAACGTCTCGTGTACTTCATTTCGACGTTTGACATCTCGTTTATTGGCGTCTGCTGGTCTCTCGCTTCCCGATCGTAGATCTGATCCGCCTGATATTTGTGCACGTGGATTGTTCTGCTCCATCCTCGTCACGGGTGAATATTTATTGCTTCTGACTGACAGTGAAAAGCTCGGAGCTTATGAAATTTTAATGAAGCAACACAATTTAAACTTCACTCATCGCACGCGTCGCCGACTTCCATTTGAGAAAACATTTGTTCGACTGACGCGCATAGCTCTTCGTCCAACGTACATTTTTGCCGAGCAAATGTCTTTAAATAATTAATGAGTTCTTCCAAAATAATCACCGCCACCGTCCCCGTCCTGTAGAAGAAGATTTTTTTTTCTGCGAACAATATTTCTTTTATTACACGTCCATTGATTCTGCGCTCATTAATAGTAATTCATCATTTCTGTTTCGTTTTAAGATAGTCGACGGTGTGATTGAAACATCTCTGATCATACGGCGAGTTCAGGAGAAGCATTTCGGCGTGTACAACGTTACGGCCGAGAACGGACTTGAGGTGGGCTGGGGGACGGCAGACCTGAGAAAAAGTAAGATTTTGATTTTCTTGACGCATGCTCAAATCGTCATTTGTCTGGCGGAAAACAAATGCATTTTTTGTAGACAGGACTGAACTCTGTACGCAACTCCGGTGAAGGATAGGTAAAATTCAGCGGGACAACAATGGATCATTAATTAACTAGTGGTGTCCAGTTGCGCCTCTATACTTTTATTCACTCCCTTGTGACGGCTTCATACATCAAACCTAATCAATTAGATGGCCTTCCTTCCAACGTTATCAAAACTCACGCAATATCTTTGAGCAATTGATAAATTTCTTTTGGAATGAACGCGAGACTGATTCATCTCTTGCTTGGAGAAGTGGAGATTATTAGAATTTGAATTCTCTTACCGATACCAATCGGTTCCTGTCAGAGTTTTTAAGTCCCATAATCTCGATCATCAAGACTGAATTTATAATGTGCCCAACTTACCATCCGTCCGCAGAGATTTTGTGCGTAACGGAACAAGCAAAGCACAGGCCTTACTCGCTGTTTACGCGCCACTCATGTTTCATTACTCCCCCCATTCCAGTCTAATCTTTAATTCATTCGATTTTTCTAGAGGCAACTGCAACACTGAGCATTCGTTTCATCATTTTTACTTGTTTACCTCCAGGAGAAACCCATCTGTCGCCGAAAAGTTGGGCTTTCGTCGAACACAACAGCAATCAGGCCCTGAAGCGAGGCGTCGTAAGCCACTACTATCAAAAGTCCAGTCTCTCCGAAGGAACACATTCCATGCTGACAACATCCACGTTCGGATGCTTGACGATCATCATCCGCGTCCTGTTACCTGTGATATTTTAGTCTTCTCGGTGAATGATTGCATGAACGATGGAAATGTTTCACGGTCTGTTGGTCGATCGAATGTCAAGCTCGAATTAATCGATGCTCTTTTTTGCCATTGTTTATGGTGAGACGTATCTGTGGATTCTACAGTCTTAACCGTCGGAATGGCCCATCTGCGAATCGAATTGAAATAGACGACAAGACCAAAACCATTGCACATGATATTGAGTATTAAATCTCTTAAACATCGTTTAAAATCTATTCTTTTAAAACTCGAAACAACCATAAAAGATGACTAGAAATATCACTATGAGAAGGTTGATAAAAATAATTCCAACACAAAACAAAAACAAGAGACTCCGTACGCAGACAAGTCCGTCTAGACAAAGTGATCTCGGGGATAATACTGATATTCAATGAGACAGACAATGTGAGTATCGAACAACTGGAGCGTGTTACCACGATGTAACCTCTAATTAATTAAAATTAATTAAGCCTCCACGTGCTGAAAGAACTTCAAAGAAATGGATTCGTATTTCTACTTTCCATCTGTTGACTCTGGAAAAACAAACTTCTAAATAGGAATTTATGAATTTATAAAAATCTTTGCTTACGAAAGTAAAAAAAAAGTCTACTCACCAAGAATGGGTTTGAGGGATTATACTGAAGGTAGCCCTGGTAATAGTACGGCATCTGATACATGAAAGTGGTTTGAGGTGAATTCTGATAGTTGTATCTGTGACTCATTGTGCCGGTAGGGATGCCTGGGCGGTACAGCATGCCCTCGTACACGGGCTGGTTCAACCCCACAGAGTGCACGTGCATGGCGTAAGGGTTGGTAGAGGGAGGATAGCCTGGAACGAAACCGGGGTAGTGAAGACATTGTTCCTGCGTGCCCAGGTGGAACTGAGAATTCCCTGGCAGACCTTGATTGATGTTTGGAGTGGCTCCAGTGAATGGATTCTTGCCTGGAGCTTTACATTGCACACAAATTAAAATTCAAGAATTTGGGTAGTTTTATTAACACCTAGAATTTATTGCGTGAACAAAGTAAATTTTTAAACGTACAGCAAATCTCCATAGAAGATTAAAACTCGCCTTGAGATGAGAAGTTCTCAGATGAATCTGGCACGAATTGTTCTCCATTTTTCCAGGCAGTGTTGTGTGAGGAAAAATCTGCAGAAGAAAAATAATTTCTAGAAGACTCTAGAAATATATTTTTTACAATACTATTATTATTATTATTATTATTATTATTATTATTATTATTATTATTATTATTATTATTATTATTGTTGTTGTTGTGTTGTTATTGTTTTGCTTATGTTACGTCGATAGTGTTAAAAAAATAACAAAACAAGTGACACGGAAAGACCTCCGGAAAAACGAGAACCGTTCCAATTGATGGACAGGGATTCCATGTCAGAGGTGAGTTCATGAAACGGAGCGTACTTATCTTGGGAGTTTGCGAGGATGTTCTGCTTCTGGAGAGAGGCATGATAAGGGTTGCGAGGAAGACCAGGTACAATCTTTTGCGGTGTATCTGAAAAGAACATGCTCTTCATTGCCTGCTCTAGAAACAGGTCAACATTGTATTATTACATAACAAATAATTATCATTAGGGATGTGTTTATTTGCAACTAAAAGCAAAACCCATAAACATTTGCACCGTTTGTTATTTATTCTGGTTTGATCTGATTCATTGATCTGCGAATTATTAATATTCACCTGAGGTTGGAAAAGCTTGTGAGAAGTTGGAATTTGTGAACGTGGCACAGGAAGATGTGAACGTCGGAGACGAACCAGAGAAATTAGTGAAGTCTGCAAATTCCGTTGCAACTGTTGTGATGAGACGACTAACTAAAGTGAACTCTTTAAGACATCATAAAAGATCAAATCTTAAAATATATAATACTGATAATAAATACACTATTTCACAATCAAGTCTCACCTGGCTGGAAAGAGAACTTAGGAGAATCTGCAGACGGAAGAGATTGCGGAGTGATGGGCGAGAATGTTTTGAGTGGGGATCTCACGAGCGACGAGGACTGAAGAACGTACTTTGAATTGTTGGCATTCGTTTGAGGCGTCGAGTTGCCATGGTCGACCTGTTGCGGCCGAACGGCCGGAAGAATCGTAGACTGATTTCTGGAGTTGCTCAGTTCTGTTTGTGTGGTCTTGCAGATGGAACCTGTACTCTTATGTTGAAAAAATAAATTACTCGAATGCATCTTTAGAGCTAAGTATAATTATTAATAATTAACTACACATTAACTTACAAATTAAATTAATTAAAGGAATTAAAAGTATTAAACAATAAAATATTAGGAAAGAAGTTTCATTTTGTTAAGGATAAAAATCAATATGCAAGATGTGTGTAATAATCTCACAGCTGACTCAAACTCATCCACTTCTATTGATGAATAAATGATTTGTTTTTTATTTCCAACAATTCACTTGCTAGTATTATTAGTATTATTATTATTGCTTAACAACTTAACTGAAGACATTACATGAATGGCCAAATGGCATTATTAGCATTATTATTAATGCTTAATAACTTAAATGAAGAAATCATACGATGGAGTTCACTTTATTTTTTCTGTTCAGTTCCATTTCTGCCCTTTTGCGAGCCTCGTCATACATGGGATCAGATGGAGAGATGTACCAACACTTTCTTTCATATCTGGCTGTCAGAATATCCATTAACTTGGAGTCATTTTCTTTCTCAAGAGGCAGCAATGGCCCTGGATACTTTCCTAACCAGACTTTCTGGCAAAACTTGAAAAAAATAGGTCATTTTCAAGATATTAATTTAATAAACGCTCTAAACAAACTTGTTAACAATCTTACACACATCATTTCCTCTGCTTTTTAGAAATTCTATTTCTTCATCTGAAAATACTGCCATTGATATGGATTTTACTCTGTGAGGAGGGTTCAGACCACGTCTAGGAAGCAAAATGATACAAGTATTCAAGTCGTCTTATAAAATATTTTTAAAAACAACTCGATTCTTACAATTTCCCACTGCAAGATGTGCATATGAAGGATCCTATCGTCATGTTGACATAAGTCGGCCCTCTTTGTAAACAATCGAAACAGTTCCTGTTGCAACTTAAAGATGCCAATTCCTTTAGAACGGCAAAATTTTTGTCATCAGAAACAGACGCTGGAGCCGTCAGCGGAGTCATCGACGAAGTTGACGAACTTGCCGATTGAAGAACATGAGGGTGGTGCTTCGAAGTGTGTGACGATTTTATGCCAAAAATGCTTGAAAACGTTGCCATGTTTTAGTTCCTGAAGATTTTTACTTTCTCTTCGCTCCTCTTTTCCGCTGTATCACCCTATCACTTTTCCATTCCGGATTGTACCCAGCATCCTCTTTAATCTAAAGCGCACGGCTTGGAATGCTAATAGAGGCATTTAGCCACGAATAAAAACAATTACAATATTATAGCGTTTGATCATATAAATTCCGTTTTGAGGAATTAACCCACTTTCCTTATTATTTCTATCTTGGAGCGTTTCTTTAGATATGATTATAATCCATTGAACTAATGAAATGCGGGTAATGTTATGATAGAAGGGATTTATTGAAAATTTTTCTAGTGTTAAATGAAATAATCTCGAAAGCAAACGTTAACAACTAATAATGTTAATGAGCATCATAGCTTTTAACATCGAGTAGATAAAAAGTATTCTTTGAAAGGAACTTTGAAATGCATTGGTTTATTATAGAATTGCAATAATATTTGCAACATTTCGAGACATTTTCTATTGCAATGTCAAAGTGACAAGTCGTGCACTGTTTGGTGTCTACCCGCTTCTTGACAATGGAACGTAGAAATCGTAATTATTAAATAATTCAAGTTATTCCTCTCTGACCGTCCTCTCCCAATGACGTTCATGATTAAAGTTGTCAGTGATTCCAATTCAGAAGCTGTCAAATGAGTTAAAAGGGCGGGAAGCTTATATCACGATCATCACATAAAGAATCAAACTCCAGTGCGAAACTTTAGCATAATAAAGTTTTGAGCATTAAATTGGACATTATGAAAGTATTTAAAATGATTGATCATTACTAAATTTGATATATGTTTTGCTGATTTTTCGACTGGATATTCTGTCATTATTTCACAATAATAACAAATTAAATCAACAATTAAAATTCATACATATAATGAAATAATTAATCACGCAAAAGACGTATGTATGCATAGAGCGAAGAATAAAAAGTTCCAAGCATGTTCTAGAAACTTAACTTTTAAAATAGAAACATACTTTCAACGACATGGCTCCTCCTTTGCACAGAAAAGTACCGTTTAGCACCAAACAAAAAAAAGAGCAACTGAAGGAACGCCGCGAACGTAAAAAGAATGAAATTAGAGATGAATTTGGTAAAGTTTACACGTTCTTAATGTTGAAGAAATTTCCAAAGAAAACATTCGTCTTTTATTGATGCTTTATTTATTTAATCATGGAATGTTTTTGCAATTTGTTCACTTTCATTTAAGGCGTGGTGGATCATCGGGCAATGAAGAAAAAGAGGGCACAAGAGAATAGCAGTAACGAAGGTGGATTTTCTGTAAGAAAGTTAAACCAACAGCCCGATTCTCGCAAAAACCAGAGCTATGATCCAAACAGGTGATTAGATATTTGGTGAATCCTAAATTTCTTCATTATTTATTTATCCAGAGTTATTTTTTGATATTGCAGTTGAACTGTATTGATTTATTAATCGTGCTATCACTGCAAACCATCTTTTTAGATACCGGCTTCACTTTAGGAGTGACACAGATGAGGAAGTCGAGAAGGGCAAGGCTTTAGCAAGGGAGCCTATTATTTCTCTACCAGAAGTATAGTATATATTATCTAGAACTTGGAGAATTATTAAGCGATATGATGAACAAATATTGTTGTGACATTTATCGTATTTATTATAGGAGATGAATAGTTTTAAACATCAACTTATTAGTTAGGCATTATGATATATTATTCTTACAAAGTGTCTTTACTTTAATTGTTGCCTGTATCTGATATGTATCTGATGCATATCTGATGCATGATGATACTGTAGTGCAATATTATTTAAATTATTTTCTATGGTCATAATAATATGTATAATAATAAGCAGCAAAGTACACTTTGTTTTAGTATGTAATTAATATGACTTAATTACTCATTGATTTATTGATTTCAATTAAAAAGTAATTAATTGTAACTTAAAACTAATCTCTTTGATCCAAAGGAAGCTTTGGAAATCGACCTGGATGAAATTTACAAGCCTGGTTCTGTTCTCGACATGCCAAAAAGGCCTGACTGGGATTACTCGCAGAACAGGGAGCAGTTAAATGCTAATGAGGAGAAATATTTCAAGGTATATTAAAGCATTTTAATTATATTTGTTACTGAAAATTTATTACGCCGAAAAAATTGGAGCATGGTTAGTCATCCCGAGTGAAATGTCTGGCTTATTTCATGATTAACAGTTTTGTTTCCTGCTGCTCCTTTTGGATTTTCAAAAAATAATTGCATAATTAGTTTACTATGTCGTAAGCATATTCTAATTATTTATTTCTAACGTTAATTCAATTACTCTTCCAAGTTTTACTTGCAATAACTTACACCTGCATCCAGAACTACTTGGATAAAATTTTTGAGAAGTACAAGGGAAGTGAGATCAGCTACTTCGAGTTGAACCTTGAGACGTGGAGACAGTTGTGGAGAGTGTTGGAAATGTCGGACATCGTTCTTCTCATCACGGACATCAGACATCCGGTACGTCGTTCTCTGTTCTTTGTCTGCGGCGACCGGCATTAAACAGGCGGAGGCTTTGTTGCCTGAATATTTAACTGAATTATCATAATTTATTTATGAATTCTTACAGAAATTATTTTGATGATCACCATAAAATTCTCTTTTAACAGGCCCTGCATTTTTCACCAGCTCTGTATCAGTATGTTGTTGATGACCTGAAAAAGCACATCATCCTCGTTCTCAACAAGGTCGACCTGGCACCACCGAGTCTCGTGGTCGCCTGGAAAAATTACTTCCAGGAAAAGTTTCCCGAGGTCTCCATCGTCTGCTTCACTTCGATGCCCAAAGACGATGACGAAAGGCAATTGGTGAAATCTGATCCAACGAAAGGTTGTCGTTTTTTGTTAGCGTTGTATAAATAGCCTTTTGAATTATTAATGATGACAAATAAAATTCATTTTCAATGCTCTTTGACAAAGCTTGTTGGAGCCTTTAAAATTTATTTAAATTTATGTTGTGTGTTTTGTCGTTTTATGATTCAAATGTTAATTAATATATGTCCTAGTTAGCCTCGTTCAATCTTATTTTACATTCTCAGAGAAATCATTTTAAAATCCTACCAAATTACTTTAAAATAAATAAATTCTTTAAAATTTCATTACAAATGATTCTAATTTCATCGTACATTACTATATTTTCATCATAAATTATTATAATTTTTTAAAAGTTTTGTTCAAGAAGAGGAGGAGGAGAAACTTCAATGCTGTTGGTCCGAAGCAACTTCTGCAGGCCTGCGAGAAGATTGTGCACGGAAGTGGTCAGTGTTATTATTATTATTATATTATTATTATTATTATTATTATTATTGTTATATATTATATAGTAATTATAAGAATCAGTCATTATGAGATGGCAATTAATAATTTTTGTCTTTGGTATTACTAATTTAATTTAAAAAAATAATATGGTGTCCTAAGAACTGCCATGCAAACATGCTATATTTTGTAAAGACTCTTGTCTATTATTGTATTATAATATTATTATTATTATTATTATTAATGCTAATGAAATTAAGTTGTTGAAACAAAAAATAAAATACGAAAATTTAATTGTACTACAGTCGACATGTCGCCATGGAAACAGAAG
This sequence comes from Whitmania pigra, assembly GCA_021613335.1. Taxonomy (NCBI): domain Eukaryota; kingdom Metazoa; phylum Annelida; class Clitellata; order Hirudinida; family Haemopidae; genus Whitmania; species Whitmania pigra. Next base: position 3,339,128 of record JAJTWR010000266.1, on the reverse strand, counting down.
ATCGAATATGATGTTTCCCAAAACGATGAGGACGACGACGACGTCGAAATTGAGGAGACTGTGGACGAGGTGCACGATACCGGATACGAGCGGTACAACTTCTGCCAGGACCAGATCCTCACGATTGGATGTTGTGGTGAGTTTTCATTTTATCGTTTTATTTCAAGGAAGAAAATCTTTAAATGGTTATTCATGTTATTAGGTTATCCAAATGTGGGCAAATCCTCAATTATAAATGGTTTAATGGGAAAGAAGGTGAGTCATCATCTTGTGAAATTAATAGTATTTAATAATATTAATATTAATTTAATACAGTGTAAGTAATAGTCTAAGCTTAAAGTATCGTGAACGTAGCATCAGAGGCTGCATTTAATTTATTTCAACGTTCTATTATATTTGTTTATAAGTTTGTAGCTAACAAAATAACAAAAATACTGCAAAATGATCTTTAATGTTGATGATTTGAAATCCAGGTTGTCAGTGTTTCAAGGACACCTGGCCACACCAAACACTTCCAGACGATATTTCTGACCAAGAATGTTCGACTCTGTGATTCACCTGGTCTTGTATTCCCGTCCCTCGTCAAAAGACCTCTACAGGTAATTGAAAATGTATAAAATTAAGAAGTATGAGAAAAATACATTAAACAAATAAGCTGACTGCTGAATTTTGTGAATGTTAAAATTGGTTGTTGAGAATGTCAACATAAAATGAATATATTTTGCCTGTTTGATTAGTAGTAATGAAATATCATTGGCCTTTGAACTCGTTAGATCCTGTCTGGCATTTTCCCGATATCACAACTTCGCGAACCGTACACCACCATCAGATTCTTGGCAGAGAGGCTGACTCTGCCTTCAGTTTTGAAACTCAATGCTGGAGAAGACCACACTAATTGGTCTGCTTATTCGATTTGTGATGGTGAGCATTTATAATATTTGTGAAATTATTAATTACGAGAACAAACAGCCAATCAGAACTCTTAACATCTTCATATCAATTATTATAATTTATACTTTTTTCACCCAGCCTGGGCCGAACAAAGAGGATTTACCACGGCAAAAGCCGCAAGAAACGATGTGTACAGGGCCGCCAATCACCTTCTAAGGTTGGCTGTCGAGGGAAGGCTTTGCCTCTGCATGAAGCCTCCTGGTTATTCAAAGAACATCGGTTAGCAGAACAACTTTTTCTATCTTGTTTCATTAGCAGCAAAAGAGAGAACATTTATTAATTTGTGAAAATGGACCAAACGTCATGGAGTGCAATTGTTTTTCATTCCAATTAGGTGTGTGGACAAATCACATTGAAACAAAAGAGATTTTGAGATTGCAAGAAATGAGCAAGGGCGTGACGTCATTCTCTGACTCAGATATCCCCGATGAAGAGTCATCATCATCACCATCGTCGTTAGAAGAAGGCAGCTCTAGCAAAGGACTCACAAATAATCCATTTAATCTACTCTTAGATGATTAAAGTTTCCATCAATACCTGATTTTCCAGCTTTGTAATCATTTATATTGAATTCCAAGAATGGTTTTTGTGAGTGGCAAATGGATTGATGTCCATCGATTGTGATAGTGTTATGATATTGTATCGGTTGATAAGGTGAGAGGAGGAATAGTTTTTTGGGTAGATTGCAGGGGATGCTACAAAGATACATTGTAACAACAATATTGACCTTGTACGGGTCGCATTTGGGCCGCCTTTGCCAAGTAGTCATTATAGTTCAACCTAGGATGATGTACATGTTTAAGTTTTGATTATCATGCCCTCGGGGACGTCATTTGGGAATGGGAAGAATGGCCCTCCGACTTTAGACGCAAAAAAGGTTAAGTTAATTTCCTCTCCTTGGAAAAAAGCTAAAATAACGTCCCTGGGTCAATATTTTTCACGAATTTATTTGCCAATTGTCAGCAACGAGTGGATAAAAAAAATGGACGAAGGCTAGGTACTCGCTATTCATAAATCCTACAAGGTTCTTAAGATGTCTGGTAAAGCATATATAGAAATATTATTGTCCATTTGCTCATGAATGCTTCGTGCAAGGATACCATCATAATTACAATCGGTGTCTGTTTTACTACTTCTCGACAAATTATTTAAACGGTACATTGTTATAGTAATCGCGGTCGCATCAACAGCCAGAGTTCCTTATGGGGTTTTTTATTCATAGTTTAGTCATCACAGTGAGCCACTTTTGGTTCCACGCCTCAACAGAAAGGGTTGTTCATCCCTACTAACTTACAGTTGTCTGATAACCATTCAGAAATTTATTCTCCTTGCAATGATTTTCTTTCGTGTGTTTCCTCCTTCGTTCTGAATAAAGAACAATCAAAAGAGAGGCTTGTCGTTTTAATAATCAAAATATTTGAAGAGGATAATATTTGATTTGTCACGTCTAAATTAAGGCCATGTCGAGCTCATCTAATTATGATATAGACCTTAAATATACAAGTTAAAGAATCAAAAGACTGTCATATAATTTTTCATTTATTGAATATTAAAGCTAAAGATGAAAATTCTGAATGACAGCATTATATTTTGATTCTTATTACCTAAGTAAAACAACTAGTTTCGAACACTACAGGTCAAAACCAGCATTCTAAATCGTATTTTACGTAGAATAAGACCCCCAGTGGCGCTCTCAGGTGGCATTGAACATCTGTTGGAAGGAAGCTCATCGATTGAATGTTCGATAAACCTCGTTTCCAGTTGTCTCCAATCAATAAGTTCGATTTTCTTCCTCCATCGTTATTGCGTTTCTCTTCAAGCTTATAAATTCAATGCATAAACAGAGAAAACACGTTTGTAAACGAAATATGATTAGAATATTATGTGTGAGTGCAGCCATTGCGCTCTTCGCTCTGTGTTCTCATTCCAATGGAGAGGTTGCCCCTGAAGATCTTGTCCATGCCACGGTTGGAGAGCAAAATTTTCATTAATTTTGTAATTTATAATTTTGATGAGATTCTGCCTCCGCAATTGCAAGATTTTCATTCAGCTTCCATCATAGTTTTGCGTAATATAGCCTCCAAATCAGCAATAACATTTGATTATAATTTTCAAGAAAGTACTATTCTTTTGTCAAACAATAATCGGCACGTTTATGCAAGAGATATTTTATTGTTAATAGAATTTTAAATTAAAATAGCCTGAGCACTTTTGCAGAAATTCCTCAAGAGATATGGCTACATGCATCCGAACAGCGAAGGGGACTCAGAAAGCATGAAGGAAGCAATGGCAGCAATGCAACAGTTTGCTGGTCTTGAGGCTACAGGTGAGTTTTTAAACAAGAAGAGATTACTTCACTAGTTTGTTTCGTTAATTCGTGGTAATTTAATTTCAGGAGAGATCAATGCGGAGACCATGGAAAAAATGAAGGCAAAGAGGTGCTCTCTTCCGGACATGGATGCGAGCAGCGGAAAAGCCAAGCGATTTGTTGTTATAAGTAAGAAAATTTCATCCCCAGTTCAATGGCCATTGGGATTTAGACAAAAAATATTTCATAATGACCATCAATACTGATTATTATGATCGTCTAATTTGTTAAAACCATGAATAATTGCGATTGTTTAATCACAGAAAAATGGAGCTTCTTAAACCACACCTACAGCATCGTCAACTACCCAGCCAATAGATCTGCTTGCCTAACCGAAGGGAAAATAAATGAATATATGAATTATACTTTTACGGTAAAACATCTATGACTGTTTCTAATCAATGTTATTTTTAAACAAATCTTTCTTAAAATAAAATGTGATTTCTTGTTTAACGAGCAAAAAAATTTACAAAATTAATTCATCTCAGACTTGGGCAAAATATCTTTCTGGTCTTAAAGTGGACCCCGCACAAGCTGGAAAAAACGGCACTATCGTCATAATTTTTGGCAGTTACGTTCATGGTGACAATTACGGGTTCGACGGGATAGGAGATACTCTGGCTCATGCATTCTATCCGCAAAGTGGCAAATTGCATTTCGATTCATCCGAATTCTGGGGCTGTTTCAACGAATCCGTTAACAAAAGTAAACCTGATTTTTCTAATTCGTTAAGAACCACTTCTCAACTTTCAGTACAATTCTTTTCAGATCTTGCTTTCACACACCTGAAAGAAGTTGCACTGCATGAGATTGGGCACATTTTGGGTCTTGGTCACAGCGAAGACAACAGCGCTGTTATGGCTCCTTATTACAGGGGCACCGTAGAAAACCCGAGTCTCAGCCAGGATGACATTGACGGAATAAAAACTCTGTATTCAATACCATAACAATCTTAAGAACCTCTTATCGGAACAATAAACTGACCTTGCGGCGTTTAATTATTCTAAGCCTTGACGATGCTAGTAAAGAAATTATCAGTGTTGTAAAAAGTACATCATTTCAGTAATTAGGTAAAAGTAAAAGTAATACCTCAAAAAGTTACTTAAGTATAAGTAAAAGTATTGTCTCAAAAATTTGATCAAGTAAAAATAAAAAGTTACAGCATCTAAAAGATACTTTTAAGTAAAAATTACAAGTAACTTTGATGCCGCCATTATTTTGATTTTACATCATTCCGTATTATTTAAAAGGAATTGTCTCTATGTGTCGTTAAAACAATTGTTGGTATTAACTGCTAGTACTAAGAGTTATTAAGTAATAACATTTGAACTAATGCATTCTTTTGGTGTTTTTATTATTTATTAAAATCACAAATGTTTGTTAATTTTAAACATGACTAAGTACTCGAATAGTTTGTCACTCAATCTGGTTCTTCTGCTGTTCATGGTCAGACCAGCAGAGCTGAATAAATGTTCAACAGCTGCACTAGCTTGCAGTGGAGTGTTCAACTGGATAAATAATTTCTTCAGGGGCTCGCTTCCAGTAATAATGTTCATGTCATCTGATCGGTCTAGAAGATACTGCATCAGAATATCAGTGTGAGGCACAGTTGACCTTGGCCGCATGGCCTAATGGACATGGTTAAGGCTGCGCCTCTCGCGATGGCAGCGCGGATTCGAACCCCGCTGAGGGATCACCGTCCTAATCATCTAGATATGCGACGGACGTTAATAAAACATTAGTGTTTTTTTTTATGAAGCTGAACCATCTGTCCCCAGAACATGTGACAGGCAAGCCATGAGGGGCATCATATAAACCAGTGATCCCGTTGCTTTTTATCGACAATCAGTTTTCGTATCATTTCTTGATAATATGATTTAAGGACTTCAAGAGCGCTTTAGTCCACGACACAGTGACATTGCGTTGGTCTCTAAGTTGGTGCCATCCCTTATTCTGAAAAATCCTGAAGCATTGTTCAGTGATCAGCTAAGGATAGTTGCAGACGCTTTTCCAGACTTGCCATCGACACATGGATTACTATCAGAGTATGAGCGATGGTGGGTAATGTGACACGAAGATAAAGATGTTGGACTGACAATCCAGGGACGTAATTTCAGCTTTTTTCAGGAGGGGCAGACTTTACCTCAACCCATACCGATAAGATTACCCCGGGGTTGCCAAGATTGTGAGTTGGAACTTCGCAAGTGGTTTGGAAATGCCAGAGACAGAGGAGCTGGCAGTCGGAAAAGAATTAATTTAATTAATAATAGCTGAATTTTTTCAATAAACTTGATGTAATCCAAAAATTTGTATTCTTCAGTCTTACATATATTGTTGGGAAACTCGTCATTAATGATGTAGGGATTGGGCTGGGCAACCCGTGCTTAATGATGCCGGGCAACTAATGCGGGGACCGTGTGGTGCCCGCAGACACAAACCAGCGGGCTACCCGAGTGGTACCCGTGTCACGGGACCCGACTGGTGCCCGCGGCCAAACCCGGCATAGCCCCGCTGGGCTGCCGAATCGGGCCCCGCTTTTCTTCCCGCGTGGGACCCGGTCGGGTCCCGATTTCTTGTGCTTGCTGGGCCCTTACTCTTAGTTAATCACTTTAAAATTTAAAGTTTTTAAACAAGAATTGTAATAGTTTTATTAACATAGTAACATGTACATATTGTTGTTAAAATAAAAGATAACGTCTTTGTTTTAAACGACCAAAGTCATTATTAACTGATTCAATATTTACATTTTTGGCATCGTCTTGGAGAGATGCAATCACAAGCAGAACACTCAGTCGGTGATCACATCTGTTTCTGATGTTAATTTAGTTCTGTCTACTAAATATTGTGACGAAAATGTTTGCCTTATTTTGAATCACCATTTTTTATCTCGATTCATAGTTTTCGCATTTTTTAAACGTAAATACAAAATAGTGGAAATTAAATCGTTAAAAATAATAAACTCGCAAAATTTAATAAACATTTAATTTCTTAAAAGTTCGAATTTATAAAAGAAATTGTTTGTCATATGTTATGGTTGTATGCTAGATCAGTGCGCAAGTGGGATAATTTTATTTCTTGGTTTGTCAGTGCAAGATATTGCAAGTATTCATATTTACATTTTATAGTGTATGTAAGTTACTGTATGTAATCCTGGAATTGCTATCTTAATACAGTAATTTAATTTTATTGCAAGCAAAATATTGACGGCAGTTATTTTAAAGAAGTAATTGTGTACTTTGTTGTTAAAACGGCCTTGGCTTCATATTTGCCAGTTCTTATCAGGGTGCCTCTGCATGAAATGTAATTTCTGGGCATTGATGAATGTCTCCATAGCATTTTTTGATCTGGGATGATTAGTAGTTTTACATCAAATGCAGCAGTTCTGGTAATAAAATTAAAACAGCATAAATTGTTTCATTGAATTCATAATTTGATTTCCCATTTAAGACTGCTATCATTTTTATGTTTGGGGCCTTTTGCATCGTTACAAGGAATCTGCCCAAAATGGCCTACCAATATTCATCTGGAACACACTCCATAGCTTATGTAACTGTTCCAAATGAAGAACTGGCCAAAAAGCTTGCCAAGTACAAATAGCCTTTTCTCTTACACTTTAAACACGATATCTTAACTGTTTTTTAGCCTATCATTAATGGTGCTTAATTGTTTTTTTAGGGGCTTGGTGGAAAAGAGACTAGCAGCTTGTGTCAACATCATACCTGGAATTAAATCCATGTAAATATTCAATGTTTTCCAACAAATAGTAAAAACATTACTTAGTTATTAAAAATAATTTCCAAAAATTGAGCTCGTTAAATATAATTAAAAAAGTTATCTTAAATAATGACTTTGTCATTTAAATCTTTTTAGTGTTTTCCATTTTAAACGCATTTGTAAACAATGCTTTTGAATAATATCGAATTTGTGCTCTTTAATTTGTAATTCGATTCTTATTCATAGTCATGAGTTTGTTTAAAAAACAAAACTGGTATGCTGTTGCAGTTATCAGTGGGAAGGAAAAATCGAAGAAGACTCAGAACTTCTTCTTGTAAGTAAAATCATATCTTGGAATAGCAACGATAAACATTTGTAGTTTATTACATCGATGCTTTATTATTGCAGATGATCAAAACAAAGACTGACAGAGTTGATGATTTGTCCAAATACGTCAGGTCGGTTTCATGTTTTTGATGATTGCCATTCTCTAGGATGCTTTTATCTTTACAAACATTTTTTAATCACTTTCGCTTCAAAGATTGTTTTTCACAACAATGAATTTATACATTTCCTGCACTGTTAATTGAACAATTTGTATAAAATATTCATTGGTTATTGGAAGAGAAGATTAAGTTTGGAGTAGATTATGATGTGGTTATTAAAGTGATAAATTCCTAGTCACTTCATAGTTTATACACTTAACTTGTATAAATTTGTCTTGGCATGACAGGTTCATTTTGTTTGTGAATTTGAACAAAAATAAATAATAATTAAAAGTTTTAGATATTCCTGATTATCAATTTATATTTTATGTTTTTTTTCATTTTGCAGGGAAAACCATTCATACGATGTTGCAGAAGTTATCAGCACCAAGGTTTTTAGCAACAATTAACAACTCACCTTGTATACATATCAAATAGTTTTAAGCTGTTGTGAACAAGGGCAGATTTATGGGGCTGTGGCCCTCCCTGTCATTTGAAAAATATGAACAAAATAGATCTATTTTAAAGTTAAAATTAATAAAAAAATTTAAATTATTAAAATGTATTTTAATTTAATTTATTTCAATAATTTACTATTTTCGAAAAATGTTAGTAGCTGTGCCCCTTTCAAAGCATTTTTGATTCTTTACTCGCCCTTGATTGTGAAACATTTTTAATGAATTATTTGTGTTTGCTATTGTTGTGAATGGTGCATAATGATTAATTATTGTAAAGTATTTTAAAAATGCTGAATCAATAAAATTTGTTTTTTGTCTCTAGATTGAAAATGGCAATCCTCCTTATCTGGAATGGCTGTCAAAATCTGTGGATGATAAATAGGGATAAAAATGTGCATTATCTTTTAAAAGGTTTTCTTTCAATAAAAGAAACTTTATTTTGTTGACTAAGCTTGATTGAGGATAATATGATGGGTAATTAAATAAAATTTGTTTTCCATTACCAATGGGGTGTTTGGTCACTTTTAGTCAATGATTAATTATTAATCAGTTAATTTAGAAAGCAAGAAAAATTTCAAAATTAATTTGTGATGGAATCGTATAGTTTGATCGTTGATGTCAAGTTTTAAATTGATAAAGCTTGCTTGCTTTCGATGGTTTTGCTCACGGTAACGATGTAAAACAAATTGCAGATTGGTGCGAATTAAATGTGCGTTTATTTATAAAAATTTAAAAAGCCAATCAATTCTTTAATATTAAGTTAATTAAAATTTAACTAAGCTATTTATATTTTATTATTTTTTATTCATTAGTATTCACTAGTCTGCTGTTTACCCGCTTCTTTTCCTAGGTACCCCAGTAAATAAACTATTTCTGCGAAGGTTGCTGTCAGTGAGTGTTGTGTTCGTTCTTGCTCGTGCATGGATTACGATTTGGACATTATTTACAATTATTGGAAACTCTGAGCATTACCTTAGAATAAATGCGTGTGGGAATTTTGCAGGTTTGAAAATTTATTTAAAATTTCATATTTTAATTTTAAATAAATGATGCTTAAGAAAGTGTGTAACATTTTTTCCCAATTTCATAAATGCAAGCCCTTTAATGATTTGAGGTTTATTTGTTTTATTAAATTGTTTGCTGTCTGGGATGCCTGATGTGGTTTATTGGTAATTCACAAAAATATTTTTGTTTTTATAGATAAACCTTTTCTGCATAATACCATATTAATAATGCTTTACAATTTGTTGTTTGAGTTTATTACTTCAGAGATTTTTTTATTTATTTAACTTTATGTTTATAGATATAACTATGGTAACTAGATTGTAATTATTATGATGGGTAAATAATGATATCCTGACCTGCAAATGTCTTTTAGATGATTTTTCATTAAATGACATATGTAATAGATTTTATCTTGATTTAGTTGAATGTCTTTAATGTTAGTGACATATTTGGACAATTTTAAAAGAGCTTGCTTTCTGACACATGTACATATTTTCACATTTTAGCAACAACGTTTCACAGTTTATGTTTAAATTTAATATATCTAAAATATATCCCGGGATATTCACAGTAAGAAATATTAAATTGCGTTGAAATAGCTCTGAGTTTTGTTCTCTCTGGATATGAAAAGTGAACTATGACACATTGGGATAAAATGATTTTGTGAAATTGGTTTGTGCCTCATTGTTGCTGGCGATGATTTGCGGTTTTAAAGCATAAGTATAACTGCATACTTCCAGCGTTGATGATGATGATGATGACGACGACGATAATAATGATGACGACGCAATGATGATGATGATGATATCACAGAGACAATTCTTTCACGAGGTCTGCCTTAAATCTATGTTTAACTGTTGGCCGATTAGCGCCGCTACGACTGAAACCGGGAAGCGTCGTCTTGTCGTCTGCTCCTCTGAGACGACAAGCAACGAGGTTTGCCAAGGTTTCTGATTGTTTTCCAACTAATTCCGATGCAACCTGTTCGATTTGTTTGTGGGGCTGGGGGGAGGGGGTCGATTTTGACCCCACATCTCAATTTACCGATATTTATTTCTATTATTTTCTATTTAAAAAAAACGATTTTAATAGCCACGACGCGACGTGTGTAATTTTTGCATCGAGCGATCGTGAGTAAATTTTCGTAGTTGCCTAATTGATTACAAACATCTGGCTCTGAGCATCACTACTTTTGTTTGCTTCCTTCTTCACACGTCGGGCGTTTGGCTTGGCAGGATTTTTATGGCTCTTAACAAAGCTGTCTTTTTTGGCCTCGTATTTTGAGTTGCCTAATCACACGAGAAAGAACATTCGTAGGTTTTGATAGACAATTTTTTCTTTTCTTCCACCTACTTCGACTTTTAACCTAGGTGACTAGGGAGAGATTAAATCGGCAATAAAAATTCTTGCCAAACCTTGTCTTGCCACGGAGAACATGGCAGTGGTTCATTTGAGGGCTGATAAGATTGAGAGATAACTTTGTATTTCTTATCGCATCCATCCAGTTTCTTTGTGGAGTTTAAGTGGGTGATGGTTGGATTGAGCGAATGGGTGAATGAATGAATGAATGAATGAACGGGGGTAGGAGTAGGGATGGGACGGATGTGATTGTCGCGTTGTTATTTTTATATTTCCATTATTTATGTTATTTTTTTTCTTGCGAACGTGCGCGAATGTTTGTCTTCTTGTCGGGTTGTAAATAACATGTTTCACCAAAAACTCACTTCAGTGCTTTTTTTCCATCGTTTTTTTTTATCTTCTGCTTTTATACGCGTGAAAGTTAATGGTTTCTATGTTGCTTTGGAGGCCCGCTGCCATTTCTTATTAATGGCCCTTCTCTGTCAGTCCCAGGGATTCGAGATTGCCGCGGGGTTGCTAAAAATCGTGGGTCATTAAATCGATCTTTCTGGTGCTTTCTCAAGTATTTAGTTGTCAGTTGCCGAAAATTTCTCTGACAACTGTTCTCCTCTCGTCGATCTTGACACATAATGAACGTACCGAGTTATTGACTGGAGGAATGTTGCAAAGTCATTGCAGAAAGTAGTTAGAGACCTTTTTCTTTTTATCGACATGAAATCATCAAAAAACAAAACAATAAAAACAAAACAGGATCGTGGGAATGATCGGATGGAATAATTACTTAATGAGTTAATTATGAGTGGAATGAAATAATGGTCGGGTCGTTAATGGAATAATTGTTGTATGAATTTTCGTTTCGTTTCATTAGCTTAATTTTCCACTTAATATTTTGACCGTTTACATCGCTTGGATAAATGGGTGCATACGGGTTCAAATTCTGATAGGAGCTGAGTTTTCTGCTATCCTCATATGTGGGCAGCCGCATTTGAAATGTGGAAATATATATCTGAAATACATAATAAAAACAAATTAATTACAAGTTATTCTTTTACAAACTTTAGTATAATCTAATAACATGTAATAAATTAATATCTGCATTACTCACTTTAGAGTAAGACACGGCGTGAAACGTAATAACATTTGTACATTACGGAAGTTCGTAAACATTCACCAACGTAATAATGTTCTTATTACACACCCTCATGTTGGAGTTCCACTAAGCTTCCCTTAAAGCAACGAAAAATAATTACCTGTAATTTAGCCACCAATAAACTCTGTAAGCTCTTACGCAAGAGTGAAATATTGGACACCTATGTTTGGTAAACAATATTCATTCCCTTTCATCCCACAAGAACACTCGAGACTTTCTTTCTTCGCATCACTAACCTAACCCGCCCGTCCTTGGAACGCTCGACTCAAAGAAGACTGCCACGCGGCGGTGTTTATTTTTTGACCGCCGCTATTTGGAAATCCTTTGCGAGTGATGGAGACAGGCGGAGAGTCTGATGGTCTATCGAATTTCTAATCTTCTCCCGTTTCTAGGCAACGGGTAATTGGAGATGGGATGGAAAATTTTGAAGCTTTTCGAAGGCAATTTAATCAGCTTTCTGATAATTACGTCTCATAGGACAATGGGCCAGGTATGAGGCAAGAGATAATTGAATCTTCTTGAAATCATTCTGCTACATGAAATTTTTAATGGCTTCCTTTGTAAAACAACTGCACTAGATAACTTGAGACGTGGTCGTTTTTCAGTAAATATTTTTCAGATTTAATTATCTTCTTTTGATTCTTCGTTGATTCCTAAAACAGGCGAACATCGAGAACAACGTTTCATCCAGACAAGGCCCACGTCATTAAAATGACAAAAGTTTAAGATTCGAATCTAAATCTCACACTGCTCTATGGATGGAGCGTGATGGAAGACCGTGCAAGCCATCCATACCCCGCTGGTGCTGCAATCTGCAATCGTCTCGCTCGAGAGAATAATTCGACGTCACAGTTTTACCTCTGGATTCTAATGGTCTTACTATCTGGTGAGTCTTAGATTTCGATTAGCCAAGCTAGATTCAGGTTAAGTTGTCTATTTCTCGTGTAAATTCCAGATATTAACAACAATATCAATGCTTATTATTATTATTATTGTTATTATTATTATTATATTATTATTATTATTATTATTGTTGTTATTATTATTATTATTATTATTATTATTATTATTATTGTTGTTGTTGTAGTTATTTATTTTATTGTTATTATTTAAATAATAAGTGCAGGTTAGCTCTGTTAGATGCCTACTACCAAGAATTTGTACCGCAGCGTATACGCATTTGGCGACAAAATTGTAATCGAATAATAGAATAATAAGCAGATTGTCTTACGACTATCCTTTTAGGAGTGCGAGAATTTTACACGCCTCTGTACGAGGCGGCTGGCTTGAGCTTAGAAAAATTAGCGCGAATATACTCGAGCCGTTGGCAGCTATGCTTCTTCTCGTTGAGAAAAGTCAGTTGTTAGGAATTCACAACTTTCTGCTGTGATTTATGACTGCTGCTCGAAACTCGTCTGCTTCTGTCTGCCTGTTTCTCATAATCACGTAATCGTAGTTTATACTATCGGGTCGATCTCCATCGTCAGCTGACATCAATTGTATCTTCAGTCACTCTTTGTTCAACGAATTTCCAGAATTTCATTCCATTCTGATTGATTTTTTTTATCGTATTTTTATTTGATTTTTATTTTGTATACAAATTATCTTCTTAGTCGATCAGGCATCGAAGTTATACGAATATAATCCAGAATAAATACGCTTCTTTATTTTTCTATTCCCGTTGCATTGCATCAGACATTTAGGAGTTTATCAATCTCGAATTCTGCCTATGTTGACAACTGATATCCAATGAGATAATCTCCATTCCCCTCCCTTTCTCTCTCACTCGCTCGCTCAGGTCAAGAAGGTTTACTTTGCAAAAGCATGAGAATTAGTTTTATTTATTTGGCGCTTAATTGATTACGACGGGAGAATATGTTGTGGCGCCGGATGTTTAATTCCACTGGCATCTCCCACTCCATCCAAAACTTAATTGTCAGCTAATGGCATTTAAATGTGCAGACAGTCTGGTAGGACGTCTTTCTGGTTTTGAGCTAACTGTGGACATTTTATAATCCTCGCTAAGCACCTGTTACACCTGGAGTTTGCTGAGGAAATATTTTTCCATCCTGAGCAAGAGCGGTTTCAATTTAAACGTTGTAGATGGTTTATGCCCTTCTCACGCATGCAGCATTATTATAAGTGTGTTTTGTGGATGTCCGCATATTTAAATTGTGAATGTTTTTTTATCTGTTCTCAAGTCTGGAGGTCGAGGGAACTCCATGTTATTTGTTGAGTAACTTTGGATAGTTGTGTTCCTCATTTCTAAAAGCAGCTGTTATTATTTAGTGCTATCTAGTTGCTACTACTTAATACAATGTACTTAGAACTTAAGGTTAAGCACCTGCCAATCTAATTTCAATAATTTCATCAAAATGTAGGCATCCCAGTGAGTGGTTTCAATTCCCAGTGTGGCTTCAGCGACTGTTGGGACTTGTACCAGCAGGCTCAAGAATCTCTGAGGATCAGTGACATGTACCCTCTCACTTGGGTCAGCAAGCACAGCCTCCCCGTGGCTTCTCTGATGCCCTCGGAGATCGAGAAACGTTGCACGGCCTTCAGGACGTTTTACAAATGCCTGGCCACGGCCAGCAGAGGATGTCTCGGCGATCTGAACTTCCACAGCGCTCACAAGGGAACCGAAAAGCAGATGAACATCTACGGTTGCCCGACGGAAGGTCCGATATTCGAACAGCAATATCCCCTGGCCAGTCCCGTGCCGTTGGCTTGCACCTATAGCGAAGGCTCGAGCGAAGACTCCGATTTCGAGTCGGAACACGGGGTGTGCGGAATCTTCGGGGGCCTCCATCTGGTCATGTTCGACTACGAGCATCAAACTTGCAACATCCTCGGGGCATGGCCCTTGGTGGACAACGAGCACTTCACCATCCAGGTGACAGCAGAAAAGAATCACCTGGGTTCCTTTCTGGCAAAGGTTGAGAATCTTGATTTGTTTGCTTGTTTTAATCAATTTAATAAGTTAAGGATTAACTAAGTTAATTAATGTTGGATTTTAAATGTTTTTCATTTTGTAGGTTTTTGGATTGCTCATTTCATTTTGTTATTTATTGATCATTAAAATGGAAAAGTGAAGCGAATGTTTTTAATTAAACATTCTTTATAGCCTTGCAATTGTAATGTTCTGAGTCGGAAGGCAGGTTGGCAGATATTTATGTTCTCGACTTGCATAAAACATTCTCTGTAGGTGTCCTTTCTGTAATGAACTCTTCAAGTGCCGTATCCTTGACTATAAAACTTCCTCTCTTGTCGGCTCTAAAAATAAAAAAAACTTTGATTAATATTTAAAAGACTTCTTTCTGAAAGTTTCTTACTTTTGAAGGAGAAATGAGATAATTGCCTTTGTTGTTGTCTCTATTAATTGCAAAAAATTATTTCATTGTTGGAGGAATCTGCTCTCAAATTGTTCATAAAGCATCTTTCATCCCTCAGAAGAGCATGTAAATTGGCTCACAGGTGCTATGGGGTCATGCTCTTCCTGATGCAAAGTTGGACCGTGATTCTCAGGATTTAAATGAAATCTTTATGATTTATTTATTTTTCTTCTCATCGTTTTGATGAATGTTTTGAATATTTCATTGATACGTGCTTTAAACAGGTCAGGACAGGACATCGTCGTAATCGTCTGCGTTCAAATCGTATTAATGGCGCTCGCTTGTTTTGGCTATGTTTATCCTTTCTTCGCGATGTTGCTGTTGCTGTTACTACTATGAAGACTTAAGATTAACGAGTTTGATTTGAAATAATTACACTATCTAAACTTGAAACTTTATCTGCTTTCTCAATACGACGTATTGTGAGTTTTCTTGACGCGAAAGCTCCATTGGCGAACTTAATTCATTCCTTATCTGGCAGCACATCTCTAAAAAATAAAAAATAAAAAAATAATAATAATAATAATAAGAAGAAAATAATAAAAATACATAAATAGAAATTGCTGATGCAATTACTAAGATTATCGCCGGCGATGTTGTGAACCACTCCTTTTATTGCACAGGTGTCTTGAAAGGAAGATTTTCTTCAAACGAGTGTTTTTAAAGCCTTTTGATGAAATTCTTTCCCGCTTTTAAAACTTGATGCAGGTGCTTCTTGGTCGTCGTGGAGCACAGATGTGTTCCTCTTCCATTACATTTGCACTGATTGCCTCGCGGGAAATGAGTAATGGATAATAGTGCTAATAATAGTAATAGTAATAGTAATAGTAACAACAATGATAATGATGACGATGATGATAATATGATGAATAATAATAATAAAAACAAATAATGTAATAGCATATAATAATGTTTATTATTTATGTAGAGGCGCTTATTTAACACGTTTAGATAAATGGAATTTCCAGCTCTCGAAAGGATTGTTTAACCCTTTGAAAGGATTGTTTAACCTTTGAACCCCCCAGAAGCCTATAAACCCAAAAGGTCGGTTTTCCGACCATCACGTCTACCGTCATTACCACGTCATTAGCTGAAAACTGCTGGCCAGGGGGAACAAGGTTCAGTGGGTTAAAAATTACTGAATTAATCAGTCACAGATTTCGTTGTTGTTGTTGTGTAACAATGCAAACATGTATCAATCTAAGCTTGTATCAATGTAAACATGTATCAATGTAGACTTGTAACAATGTAAACATGTAACAATGTAAACTTGTATCAGTGTATATGGCAAACACTGCGTCAATTGTCATTACAGAATGAGACTCAAACTCTAGTTACTCGTTCATCGCATTCGAATGATTTCTTTTAGTCGTCATCGCACGTCCGCTCGGCATGGTTGACAAAAGAACCTTTCGCTCATTCTCTCGGTCGTGAGAGTGTCGTCGGCTGGGCTGAAGTAAACAGTCGTTAGATTTGTGATAGCTTGAGGCGGTTGGTGCCTGCAGAGTTGTGAAGATCTCCATTCATTTGACGTGCCTCAGTGAACCTTTCTTGTTATTGTACCTCACAGCGGTGACAATTTACTCACGTTCGAGAAGCAGTGGTCTCGCTGTTTGATGTGACGACTCGACACTTGCGAATGTATGTCTGTCTATAAACAGGAGTTCCTAAAGCATGTGTTTAAATTAGTTTTTTTTTTTTTTTTTAAATTTTTTTTTATAATTTTATATTCTGTAGTTTGACTGAGTGAGATGATGGCACTAGACGAGACAGATCCTGTCTAAACTCCTTTGATTTGCTCAGAAAAATGCAGTGTTTATTGAGCTCTGTGGGACCCAGAATATGGGTCTTGTTTTATCAGCTGGCTGACAAACACCAGTTAAATTGGAACTCGCCTTAACTTTCCTTTGGTCTCATTCATTCTTTACTTCTTCTAACTAAACTGAATCTTTTAGCAAACAATTGCACTTCTTCAAATGTTAATATTTGCTTACGTTAATTAATTAATTAATTTAATTAATAATTTTTATTTACTGATTCGCTAGCTTAAATTTAGCAATTCTGTTCCCGCACATTACAAATCATCTTTACGCTCTTGCAATATTTTTCTTCACCACAATAGAAATCAGCTGTTTATAAGGAACATTTTTATTGTATTAAATTTTATTTTCTGGGCAAGAATTCATGGAATTGTTTGCACAGGTTACCGTGGTGATCAAGCAGGATGAAGAGTGCGCTCTGGCAGACAGATACGTCTTGTACCAGGCCACTTCCACGGAGCTGCCCCCCACATTTTCCGACGGTTCCACGTCTTTCGGTGCATTCGACAACGTCAAACTCGAAGAAGTCGAAACCAACCATCTCGTCACCATCACCATCCGCCACATCGACACCGTGATAAGGATAAACTGCATCCAACAGGCACTCTCCATCTTCATCAAGACACCGGACGAATTTGCCACTTCTCTGGATGCCAAGTTGAACTCGGTGCAACTCTGCTTCATCGGTTGTCCTGCCCAGATGCAAGTAAATGTACAGTCATTTTTCGAATCCTCCCACGTGCACTACCGGTCGGACGATCAAAACTCCAAGCACGGCATGCCGACCTCTGCACCGAGAGGAGGCAAGCAACTCTCGACTCTAGCTCGATCGGACAGATTTGAGCCGATCAATTACGAAACCTCCTTCTTCGTCTGCAGGTCGTTGGAGCCGAGCTTGGCGGGTTACTTCCTGAACAGTTGCATTTACGACGTCATGTCGTCCGGCGATTCTAGTTTGGCCGCGCTGTCCGTCGCCGCCATGAACGAGACGCTCTCTTTCGGCGGTACAATGCGAGACGCCGACGAGTTTACGGAGGCAAACGTGAGGCAGCACGTCTCCGGTGCCAGTCCGTCGAAGTGCTCCCTCACCTTGGTGGCACTGCTTCTCATTTGCACGACTCTGAATCATTCCACGATTGAGATTTTATTCACGTTAAGTTTTAAACGACCTCGATCTTCTTCCTCGGAGTTGCTCGCCCCTTCGAGGCACCGCGATACCGTCTGTAAAAATGCAATTTCATTCTGCCAAAGTCTCTTCTTGTCACTGGAAAATCTGATGGACTCATTTTTGCATCTCCTCCTGAAGTCTGCTCGAAAAGTTATTTCGTTGGATTTTCATCCCCCCGGTCTCCTCGGAATCGTGTCGAGAGCGAACCGTCGACCGAGGAGGTAGCAAGGATGCCGACCAGATGTAGAAATTTTAATCGTTTGCAGGATTTTAATTTATTGTCTCGAAGTCACTTACACACGTGTCAACAGCGTAGGATTGTTGCATTTTTCATGAAAAGCAATGACATTCGAATGGATGAATACGATTTATTTGTAAATACCTTCTTGTAAACAATAAACATTACATTCGGCAATTTACAAACATCTTTAAAACATTAAGTTTGCATCATTGAAATAGAAAATCTGCAATAGTGTAACGACAGTGATTATTCTCAGGCGTCAAAACATGACACTCAGGCAGTCTTTCAAGAGATCTGCTTCAATGAAAACTGTAACATAATGTCATGTTGAAGTGCTTCTAATGTTTAATATCAAACAGAATGTTTCAGAAAATCTCAAAATCTGTGAAATGAAGGTGCTTAAACATCACCCAGAAGGTTCATCCAAACAGTCGCATTCGACGTCAATCATTCAGAATGAATATTTTAGAAGTTACGACAACGATTACGCCTGCGACTAGTTCGTGGTTTTAAACCTCTGGATCAAAGCAACCAGGGACATGATTATAAATGTCATTTTCATCGCATGATTTCTCAGAAATCTTTCTCGAACTTCCAGATATAATTGGGTCCAATTTCCCCCACAAATATGGACCCCCCATCCTTGCTGAGAGCAATGGCATGAGGGGATTGAAAACCCTGGATTTGTTTTAATTATAAATTGGAGACATATTTTAATGAGATCTTGACATGCATCCTGTGCAAATTACCTCGTCGTCTGGTGACCAATAAGCAACCAAATCCGACTCGTAGGCGCTGTTATCTCTTAAATCGATCGAAAACCCTTGAGCTTTCAAAACCCCTGTCTTGCCGAGAATACCGTAGAGCAGGCCATCTGAGGGGAGGAAATATTCTTGAATTGTTATTTGAACTGCGAATAAAAAAAAAAATAATTTTTGTTTCCCTGAAAACAAGACACTGTTTTTATATTGATTTTTGCTCCAAAAGATGCGCTCTGGATTACTTTCTATGGATGTCTTATACTTTTACAATCAACAACCAGCCAGAACATTTTTTTATGTTACACAAATTATTATGCTACAAGGAGCAATTTTTAAAATCATTAATTAATAAAAGAAATATTCTAAAATGAATGTTTGAAAAAGCTTCAATTAGAGATTTTTTAAAATTGGTCAAATACAATCATACCAACTTCTTCATTGTAAATCTCCAAACTCTGATTTCCTGTCGGAATTGATTCCATTTCCCGCAGAACCTCTATCTCTCATATTTAGCAGCGAGAAAACTCTTCTTAAATGAATATTTTTTGTCTCTTGCACAATAGTTGTGTTCAGTTATTTTACACACTGATTTCTTAACTCAACTTGCAATCTCTCAGAGGTTAGGCTTCATGAAGTTTCCAATTCACACTTGTTTTAGCATTTTCCTCGTCCACCTGTTAACTGAGATCATCACACTCTGCAGATCATTCTGATATCCAATTTCTTTTCTTTACCGAAAGCTGTAACATTCCTGTCACATGAGCGATGGAATAGCTTTTTCTTATTTGCCTCATCTTGTCGAAATAACAATTAATGGTGAATCCATTACACATACGACATACTGGACTAAGACGATTCATAAACACAACCTGATGCAACTATATTCTAGAACCAGTTGTCTGTTTACAGTATCTGCTTACCCACTAATATTTTGCATGCAAATACTTACTTATCATAATTTTCATTGTCATAATTAATATTTTACTAAACCTTTACAGATATTATATCATTAATTTCAATAAGTTATTGAGTGTTGCAACAGACCTATGGTATGGTATGACTGTAAATACCGGAATGCGACCTTAACTAGGGCTTATTTTCGGGGAAACACGGTAAAAAGTATTTTCATATATTTATATCATAGGTATTTTTTTACTGGAGAAAATACATTGATAAGCTTCTAATCAATTTTGATTTAGAAAAGAGATTTAAAGAACCATTTTTTTTTGAACATTCAGTGAAGAACGTGGAAGATAAAAAAGAGTTTTTAAAAATGATTTTAAAAAGTCAAAAGATTGTAAAAAGCTAATTCAATTTTTTAGAATAATGTAATTTGATGATGAATATTAGATTCATGGATGTATGGGGAACACTTCTATGTTTTGTTTGAGATACCATTTAATTGCTTTAGATGACATCAGCTTAACAAATAATTAACGAGTTTTTAAAACAGGCAGCACATAACTGCTCTTATGGAGGCACACGAAAGGCCCAACGAATTCAAAGGAGGTCCTTTGAAAGAAAAACCAACATTTTGAGTGAGGGTTTAATTTGGCCTTTGATTTGTTGAAATTAATGTGAATTAGTCACTGAATACTGACTTACAAAATTTCAAAGGAATTTCAAATTCATTTCAAAGCTCACACCAAAATGGGGGTCCTCTGTGGATCAAAACAAAAATATAAAATCTGAAAATGCAGATTAAGGCACCATCCCAACTTTCTAAAACCTATTGTTCAGGTCTCGAATTTAGTCATCGGATATCAGTGTCACCAGCCTACAATTCTTAATGACACTCTCACACGTATCACGAATGGATGGACACCTTTACATTAAAAACACTAAGTTACCCAAGGGACTGTACGTGATTCCATAAACACGTCCAAAGCCTTCGTTCGAGAACTCTGCTACTGGAGTTCCAACCGATTTAGGATCCTTTAAGCCAGCTTTATAACAAAGAACTCTGAAGAAGAAATTAATTAATTAAATATGTTTTAAAGTAATCTAATGAAATTAATAAAAATTAATAATGTTTGAAAATAATTGAGACAATTATTAAATAACAACAATTATCCATTTGAATTACTGTCAAACAAGTTACAAGCTCAGATTATGAACTTTACAAACCTCATTCCTTCTCTGTCCGCAACACAAATCAAATCAATGTCCTCAGCGAGCGCAAGACCATGGGGGATGCTGGAATCACCCGAGCCAAACTTTTGCTCTAAGTTGCCCTCCTTGGTGAACATCATGATTCGACTGACGCAATATCTGATGCCAAGTGGGTTAATATTTTTTATAAAAGTAATTTGATTAGAAATAAATTTATTAATAAATAAATAAAAAAATAAATAAATGTATTAAATGAACTTTTTAAAGTAGCAATTTTGAGTATTAATTTTAGACAGTCAAAACAAAAACTTCCGTAGAGATGCAACAGGTTAAAGCAACTTAGCACAAAAAATTAATTCGATCAATAATTCGATCATGATGACACTTACCCATCAGAAACGTAAAAATGTCCATTTGTTGCAACAGCGACATCTGTTGGCTTACAGAACCGATCATTATCATCATTGCTCTTGGCCGGCTCAAAAGCCTTTCCCAACACAAGGGATGGGGCCTTTTCCCCACTCTTAAACATAAAAACCTGTTGATGGAAGAATTAATTAATAGTAATTAATGATTAAGAATTAATTATGAACTTACAAACTGATAACATAGTCTTTAATCATTCATTAAGCAATACTTTACATGTGAGATGCTTCTATCCATTTGATAGAGAAGTCAGTTAGAAGGTAAACAAAAATTTAGAAAGAAACAAAACAATATACAAAACATGCCATAATATGCAAAACGTCACCGGTCACATATTTGCAATAACAAACGAATAGACAAAATATTGCACATACTGTTTCAAAGCATTCAAGCGGTCATTTTTACAAACATCTCGTGAGACAAACATCGACATCAGCAACGTTCATGGGTGACAAATTTTACGTGGTGAGATATAATTTATTGCAGTATGTCACATCAGATGTATGTTCTTCTTAGGCAGCTCACCTGATGAAGAGCAACATCAGTCACAAAAACATTTCCACGTGAGTCAACCTCAAGTCCATGTGGAAGTACAAACCTGTTAATATAAAAAAAAAAATAAAACTTTCAGAATAAAGCAATTTTAAATTTAAGCTCTTTAAATAAATATTTAAATTGAATTCCATTAATTCTGTTAATATTTTGTTCACATATTTCAGCAAGATATCAACCAACTTTCCATTTTGATATAAAAACATAAAAATATTATTATGAAACATAAAAACATTATTATGAAACATCCATCAATTGGGGGTGAAAACTGTTGACACGATTGATTAGGTAAACAACAGGTCAATGTAAACAAATATCAATGCAAATAAATTCATAATAGTGTAGATAATAAAAACTACTTTAGATTAAAATATGTAATTAAGGTAATAATAATATTTAATTATAATTATTTAAATGTCACTCCTTACAAGTCTTTTCCCCACTGGGCTAAAATGTTCCCATCAGAAATATTGACTATCAACATGGTTGGCTCGCTTATCACTGATCTTTTGTGTTCTTGATAAATGTTCACTTCATTGAAGGAGCTGAGAATACCACGAGATTTAATTAAAGCTTCGAAATTAGAACAAACGATGGGGTTAACGAAATATTGAAAAGCATATTAATTTATTCATTAAAATGTGATGTAAAAAACATTTTTGTCATTTAGAATATCCAAACATAATAACCTAGTTAGATAACATTGCATCACACTAAAGTTAAAATATAAGATGAGCTCCAGAAAGAAAGAGAAATCTAATTCTAAAACAATCATACCTAGGGCCCCAGACTCTGTTGGCCCTGTGGAAAACATGCAATTGCCCCTTCTCATCAGTGGCCAACCCTCCAACCTGACCAACAGGAAAACCATCAAAGGGCCAATTGGGGTCAGCCTCAAAGTGGCCATAGAAGATTTCGTCATCCTCATTCATGAACGAAGGTTTAAGTGTTCGTTCTCGATTCATCATGTCTTTAAGCTCGTCTGCAAATATTTCACTCCACGACACGTCCTCGTTCGGTTCACTTTTTGACAATCCATGTGCTTCAGGATCAAAATGTGGCTGCGTGAATGCAAATTTTATGTGGATGACTAACATCGTGACATATGCCAGTTTATAAGTCAATGGAAATTTCTTGAATGTAATTAATTTGAAGTAAAAAACAAACAGACCTGTCCTTCCCTATCGTTGTAATAAAGTGCTTGAATATTAAGCACAACAGTGAAACAGTGCAAAGCTGCCACTAATATCAATATCCTACTCATATCTCACCAAACGTTACGACTCGGCAAGATTGTTAGTTTACTTCTGCACTGTTAGCTTATTGTTTAGAATTACAATTCATTACAGAACGAGTGAAATAGTCACTAAAACAACATAAGCAGAAAGAGTATTCCAACCACACATGTTTATGAAGGAATGCGTGGGAGTATCGCTTGTGTTATTATCTGCATCCTGGATGCGCAGTTGTTAATGTAATGTTGCAGCGCTATTGTGCTATGGAGATCAGACATTTCCATGATAATAATAATTTGTCCTTAATTTGGAAACTTGTAAATTAAATCTAGGCGTAAGAATAGTATGATTTAATAAAAAACGATGCAAAGTATTGGATGGTTATCTCACGTTCAGTCTTATCTTATAGATTTAAAAAACATTTGACAAAATTTCCAAATTCTTGAAAATCGAAATTTTATCCAGTTACCAAAATGATAGCGATATTTTTGTTTCAAAGCTTAATAAAGTGATTTAAAGAAAATTACTCAGTTTTCGATCTTAAATATTTTATAAAGCAGGCCAAAAAATAAGTTAATAAACTAACTGATCAAAAATATTTTATTTGCTTGAATTGGAATAATTTCAAAAAATGTTTTGATCATTTAATCAGAAATTTATCCTTGATGGCAGAGGCGTAGCCTGGGTATTTTGCGCCCGGGGACAAACTATAGAATTGGCGCCCTTTTCCATGTCTATATATTTAATCTTACTGTATTACACTAAATTTGAAATTGAAATAAAAATCAAATTTTAATGGCACAAGGCATCCATTTAAAAGTGAAAAACCATTCTACAAATAGTAGCGCATCAGTCACCCAATCAGTCAGTCTAAGATGATTTACATGCATAGTAGTCTAATATTGTCTAAAATAGATTTTTTTTTTTGATTTAACAGTTGCAAACTGATCAATAACGTCATCAAAGTCTGTTTTCTCAAGCGTTTCTCTTTCTATACTAAGAAGAGCAAAATCACTGAGACGATCCTGTCCCATTGATGCACGCAGATACGACAAAATAAGTTTCAATTTGCTGAATGATCGTTCACAGCTTGCAATTGAAACCGCTATTGCTAACAAAATTTGTAGTGAAATTCGAAAATTCGGAAATACGTCGCTTCCATAAAGCACAATAAAACCAAGGAGATCCAAAGGAGTTTCTGGTAGAGTTTCAGTTCGCTTTCTCAGCAGCATTCTGGTGAAGAGTTCGTAGCCATTAATGTCCGTGTCTTAGAAAGTTGCAAAATCTGCACAACTTCGACGAATTTCATCTTCATCTGTGTCAGATGTCAGAAGAGTCTTAACGTCCAGCAGAAATCCAAATTTTGTGTTCAGGTCTTTGAGTCGTGAAAAACGTGTTGACATCTCCTGTTGAAGACGATCGAACACATTCTTCATAACACGCATTACTTCCTCTTCTGATGGGAGTCCTGCATCTCTTGCCAGTTCTCCAGGCATTCTCCTACGTCGCCTAATTCTTCTTTCTACCGGAATATCCCATGCTGTGAATTTTGTTCTGGCGTTTTCGACCGCAGCCAGGCTCAAATCATCACGAAGCTTGATAAATTCTTGCTCCAAAGATTCAATATCAGTCGCAGCTTCCTTGAAATTTATGGTAGGATCTTGTAGGCGCTTCTGTGCACGATCAATTTTTCCAAGAACGACATTCCAGAAGTGTAATAAAACTATGAAATTAAAATTCAATATACAGGTCAGTAACTGTTGTGCACCACTTCTAGTTTCAGGTGTCATAGTGGAGTCTTCCGATAATTTCCCTAGCAATCCAACTAGTTCATCCAGTCCTTCATGGATAGCTTTAACAGCTTCAGATCGTGCACTCCAGCGTGTTTCAGACTCTCTTTTTACTGTTATGGGAAGAGCTCTTTTTAATTCTTCCCAACGAATTGTTGAATGAGAGAAAAACGAATATATGCTTTCAAGTGTTCCAAAAAAAAGTTACGACAACAGGATCTTGCTTAGCTGAATACACACCTGCTAAATTTAAGCTGTGGTTGTCACAGTTGACGAACAGTGCTCTAGGATTTCTGTCACATATTCGTTGTTGAAGGCCAGATATATGCCCAGTCATCACCGAAGCATTGTCATAACATTGAGCTCGACAGTCGGCTAGAGGTATCTCATCAGAATTCAGTCTCTCGACGATGACTTTCTCTAGGCTTGCAGCATCTTTTGAATATATCTCGATATAACCTAAAAATGATTCTTTGATTTTTAATACAAACTATTATTTCACGCTTTCACGAATGTTGTTTATCTTTGTCTATATTACAACAACCACAACCAGTCTCTGATAAAAAGTTTTAATATACCTTAATAGAGTGTAATCCGTTTTAAACCACAATAAGTTCGTCAACAACTTAGTAGTATTACAGTAGTAGCCACTGCAGAGTGCATGCAGAATCCGTATCCTGACTGGCAGCAGTGGTGGTGGGCTCACTGAGTTCACTGAGCTGGCAGCAGCATCAACCAGGTCTGGATGGCAGACGTATCAGACGATGGCTCATATCTGCCCTGCTCCAGCCGCCGCTGTTGGCTAGCTTGTGAGTGTGACCTGTTTTACCAATGTCGCAAAAATTAGGTAACCCTCATTTTGGCGCCCCTGTATCTTGGCGCCCGGGGACATATGTACCCCCTTGCCCCCCCCTAGCTACGCCTCTGCTTGATGGTTCTTCGGTCATTCTAAAATTTATTATGAACTCGAATTGAACAGTCACGAAACTTGAAAGAGTATTATTTTGATTGCAGCCAATTATTTTTCCAATCATTAGGTGTTTACATTCATTTTGAATAGCATTTGGTCACTTACACAATGAAGCATTGTTTCAAAAAATGGTTGTTTGTCAAAAGCTCAGAATAAGCCAGTAACATTTTGACCGTTTTGATATCTGTCAGTTCTCTTAACCGTAAACGTAACCAAAAAGCCTACCCTTAACCCTGGATAACCTAGAACTGACGAAATCTGATCCGCGAATACTACAGACACTCCAGATCTACACTTTAAAATTGAAATTTAACAGATTTTTTGTTGTCGTTTATAAGCTCATAAAATAAAGCATGGTTGAAAAGAGACAAATTTAAATGAGCTGGAAGTTTTGACTCCGTCAGATGAATAGCAGAATCAAATTTTCATTCGATGTTTTCATATCCCAATCTCTTCGTTCTGTATCTTCTGGCAAAGGGTATGCCAACGAATACCAAGAAGTTCACTACGCAGACGGCCCCGACAACGTAAAAGACGTCTGAATATGAATGCCTCCAATCGTAGACGGCCCCTGATATGAGGGGATTGATGAGTGACCCAACCCCTGCGATAAAGCACGTGGCTGTCCATGCAATGTCCATGTTCATATCCATGGCTTCTCCTGATCCAGCGTACATGTATATGAAAGACATGCTGAGGAAAATTCCTATGACTAAAAATAATAAATAAAAATCTCAGTTGATTAATTACATTATTGTTAATATTATTATTATTTTTTAAATTTAAAAACAAATATTTTAAATTTTGGATAATAACATCAATGTTAAACAATATTATCGTTAAATTTCCAGTAATCACGACTAATTCGAATGCACAAACGTGATGCAAAGACCATGATGACGGCGTAAGAAGGATTCGCTGACGGCCAGACGAGTAGAACAATAGAAAACCCTAGGCAGGAGAGAATGTTGATGTAAACCAATCTGCCCTTCAACCTGTTGCCAATGAGGGCCATAACCACGTAACCCAAGGTCTCAAAAAAACTCAACAGTGTCACCGAAAGGGAAGATTCCACTTTTCCGTAGCCTTTTTCTTCCATGTAATGAGGCTGCATTAGGAAATATATCAATCAAATATAGCTTGTTTAGACGTTGTAGCTTTATGATTGATGTTTTTCTCTTTACAGATCATTTATTAAACTAAAATCCACAGAAAATGAAATACTAAATAGACAATCACCAATAACTTAACAAAATTTGTTATTTAATAGAATAGATACAAAAGCTAGTTATGGCAATAGATAAATAACACTATGAATGTTTTTTAGTTACATCAGTTAAATGATACATAAGTAATTCGACTTTACTAATAAATTTGTTTACAAAAATTATATTTAATTACGACTAAAAATTACCAAGTTAAAGACGGGAACGATTTGGGTGCCAAAGATCAGAAATATGCCACAGAGCCAGAAGACTCTTTCGGGCCTCTTGCAAACGTCCAACCATTTGGTTGCTTCTTTTCCAGGCGAAACGGAGGTCTCGTCTGGTTGGCTTGGTCGCTGTTCTTCTTTGGCTTTTCCATTGTCGTCTCCTTCACTTTCTTCCAACACATCGGCCTTACTTTCACTGCCTTGGTAAGATGGTTCGTCTGGTTG
Source organism: Whitmania pigra (assembly GCA_021613335.1). Lineage (NCBI taxonomy): Eukaryota > Metazoa > Annelida > Clitellata > Hirudinida > Haemopidae > Whitmania > Whitmania pigra. The sequence continues at coordinate 3,311,514 of JAJTWR010000266.1, read as the reverse complement.
GCTCGGACGATGCTCTTCTTCGGCTTTTCCACTGTCGTCTCCTTCATCTTTTTCCAACATATTTGTCTCGATTTTACTGCCATGGTTAGATGGTTTCTATGAAAAGTTCACGCTATTCATTCAGTAATTAAGTAGCAACATTTCAACACATTAGCTATTAATACCGTTTTAAATATAATTTACAATGAACACTTTATTGATGTGTAAATTTCCTGGGAGAAATAAAATATTAATCATCAAATAACAAATCATTTAGCTTAAATAAACCTTTAAAAGGAACAGCGAACTGCAGACGATGCCGATAACGAAGGCTTTGACTCCTGCAATCCTAAAAGCGGTTTCAAGGGAAGTGACTTTGATGAGCCAACCATAAAGTGCAGAGTACGTCAACGTGGCTGGAAATAATTTGAAGAGAAAATAAATTAAATATATATATTTATATTTATACATTTTGAAGATGAATGGCAATGGAAATGTTTGTATCCATATGGCGCCATATGGACCATTTTCATTACTCCTATTCCCTCTGGTGCTGCTAGAGCCGTAAGGAGTTATACTAATTGGAATAAGTATTGCAAGAGTGCATCGACACAACTTGACACGTAAACTAAAAAATGTAACTTATTAGGTTATTATTAAATTAATTTGTTTTTGTATAATTAATAACCTAGCCTTAAAACAACTTTTAAAAGGTCTGCAAAACTAACCAATCGGGAAGGCGCACTGAAACGTGGCAGTGGCAAAGATGTGGTGCTGATGAGAAGGCGGGAAAAACGTGGAAATGACGAGCGAGGATGAGATGAGCACCAGCGATGAACCGAACCCAAAGAGGAGGCTGAATGTGAGGAACATCCAGGGTACGTAGGTCACAAATGAAGATGATATGCAGCCGATGGCTTGGAGTAAACTCCCAAGGAGAGAGCAAATGAAATATCCCTTGACTGGAGCTTTCCTGAGGATGAAGAAGGTCACTGGCGATAGCAAATTACTCAGGCAGATGACCATCACTCCGATCCAGTCTTTTATGAAATAAAAAAAATTGAGAAATTTTATATTTTGTTTACTGGGATGGGTTAATTTTTAAGACATTGTTAATGTGTTATGTATGTTAAGTGTTAAGTTAGCAGCATTTGAAGTACATAAATGAATAAATTGATTAAAACTTGTGTCTATTGATTTAATGACGGAACCACAACAAGTTGACAAATAAAAACCAGCATAAAACATAAACAATTGCATTCAGAATCAGACATTTTGCCATTAATTGACTTCTATGGGAATTATTATTAGATTAAGGGAAAAAATTGTCCTAAAATTAGCAACAAAATCTTTTTAACTTCAAAGCAGTGCACGTGAACAGCAACCACAAAACTTCGGTTCGGAAATTCCAAACTAACGAAGTCCAATTGTTTGATGGAATTTGATTCACAAATGTCTTTTTCTTGATTACAAATTATTAATAATTAATAGTTTAAATAGAACTTTATGAACGATTAACTTTTTTTTAAATTTTTAATTTTAAATGTCCTTCAGAAGATTTCAAGGAGTTAGAGAAAAAAATGTCTTCTGGAAGTAAACTCATCGAGTTCATCGAGGGCAAATGTAATTTGTAAGCGGATTAAAAAATTCTGGCTACTACCGTATAGAATAAAGTAGTTAACTTTAGATTTTTTTAAGGTTTAAGTTTTTGTGATTCACAGCCTCTCAAGACCAAGCAGATATTATTCACGACATATTCATTTTAAATAATTACATTCAATTACATTCGGATACATTGTGACCAAGAACAAAGCAAAATATTTAAAAAAAATTAAAATTTAAAATAAATGTTAATAATTGTTAACGAATGATATTCTGAATCAACTGTAACCAGCAACGTTGACATTTGTTGCAACTGTCAGTCAAAAAAATTATTATCGACGTATTTGTTCTTTTTTTAAATGGGATCATTATCATGCTCTAACCTCATTCGTGAGACAACATTTAAAATAAAAAATTATTAATAATGACACAAATTGCAAAAAAGGAAACAAGGAAACAAGGAAACACTAAAAATGATATATATTAAAAATAATAATATTATTATTATTATTATATAATCCTAATATTAATACTTTATTATTTATTATTAAATTATTATTATTAAATAATTATAATAAAATTATTATTATATAATCCTAATATTAATAATTTATTATTTATTATTAAATTATTATTATTAAATAATTATAATAAAATTATTATTATTAATAATAATATTTTATATTTATATATATTTATATAATTATAATTATTATTAATTAATAATAATAATTTAATAAAAAAATAATAATTTATTATTATTAAATTATTATTATTAATATTATTATTATTATTATTATTAATATTATTATTATTATTATTAATATTATTATATGGAAATATCTGGCAGCACAAAAACATTATCGCATTACTTACATTAATTACTCGATTTACATCAACAAAAACCTTCAATTAAAATCTTAAGGTTAAATATTAAATGAATATCTCCAATTACAATCTTGATGTTAAATAATAAAAATAAAAACATCTCCAAATACTCACCGAGTTCAGCCATGGATCGTTCGTAAACAACTTTCAACTCCGCTATGAAGACGCCGAATCCGAATGTCATTCCATTCCTGACGAGGTTGAGAACAACACTCCCAACAACAACGATCCAACCGTTCTTGTCCCTGACAACCTGCTGCCACAATGAGGTTTTCCCGACATCCATTGCTAGCTTCTTAGATTGTGACTGAGAAATATTCGATTAAGTTAAAAACGTTAACTATGTATTACAAGTGCATTGATGATTTGAATTAAAATTATCTCGCTTCTCGTTTGTTCTTGGATGATTTCAATAAAACTGCATTTCTGGATTTACATCAAGTCAAGCATAACAAGCTTCTTACAAAAATTGAAATGTTACAAAACTGACCTGTTAATCTTATTATTTCTACTTACAAATTAATCATATGTTATCTCCAGTTAAGAAATAATGGCTGTAATAATTAACAACAAAAGTAAAAAACCGATGTAAGTGCAGCAAATTATCTCCAAATTTACTCCAAACCTATTTGTTCTATTGCAAAATGTTCTCCATAATTTTTTGTAAATGATTTCAAATTGCTTCAAACACTAACCTTAAACATCGATCGATTTTTGAAACAATAACACGTGTGTTATCCAAATTCACATCTGCTGTGCAACTTTAGCAGAAAACTAACCTCGCAAATTAAACTAAAAATATTATTAATTATCATTTATAGAGAAAAGAAATTTAAAGCTTCAATATTGGCCTGTTATTAACATAATAATAGTAATAATAATAATAATAATAACGTGATATTATTAATGTTGCTGATTAAAATTTATTAATAACATAAACACCAATACATGAAATCATTATCATCACTGTCACCTTTGACATGCGAGTGTGGCACACAAAAATTGATATTTGCTCCAGAATTAAGAAAGCCATACGTTTTATTATTAATAGGTGAAAGGTGAAAAATTGGCGATATTAGGCCAAATGATTAAAAATAAAAACGATTAAAATAACTAAAGTTTTATTTGTTAAATTATGAGTTCTAATACAATGTATTATTATTATTGTGATTGGTTATCTTTATAATTAGTTATAATTATTATTTATCTTTAATTATTACAGATAACTATGAAAGAATGTGTTTCTTAATCCCACTGTCCATCCTTCCCGAATAAATATGAATATTTTTGAATACATATTTATGAATAAATATGGATATAAATTTATGAATAATCAATAAAATTGATAGATCTATTACCAATGCGGTAACTTCATCATTTTAAAAATTTACAATGCTCTAAATAATGACCGCAAATTTATATCGGGAGTTAAGTATGATCAGTTAGCAAGCAACTACAACAGTAATTTGGAATCTTTAAAAAACTTTATAAAATGATAAGCAGTTTATTTTAAATTGCAAAATAATTTTGTAAACAATTTAATTTGAATTACAGGGAAAAGTTTTGTAAACAATTTATTTTCGGAAGCACAATTGTCTACCTTTCCAACTTTTGCCGACTTCTTAATGGAACAAAATGAGCAACAATTATAAAGGATCTTCTACCGAAATCACTCAAAACCGAACAGTATTACGATGTCCTAGCGCACAAAAGTCTATAAAAATCCATGAATACTTCTATTTTACGATAAAATGTCTCTTCATCAATAAGCAGTTGTAAGTCAGTAAGAGTGAAAGAATGGTAAATATTTTGGTGAAAGATTGGCTTGTGAAAGATGTGGCCAGAATGTGAAGTAAGCCAATAATGCTAATAAAAAGGAAAAACAAAACGATAAAACCTTTTAACTATGTACATAATGAGGAGATTAAAAGCACGAAAAATATGTGAAAGTTCCCGTTCAAGTTAATTTAGGTTAACATCGTATTTTTGTCGTCGAATGTGAAAATAAATGGACTTTTCGAGCTCAAAATTGTTCTAAAATGTTGCTAGTTTGCGACAAAGACAGCATACAAAAATTAAAAGTCTGTGAGACTCTGAATATTTTGAGACACAAGTTCTATCGAACAATGAACGAAAAATCTATACAACATTAAAACGTCTATTCATCAAAGTCAGCTTGCCAGGGAGTATTTTCGGGGATGGCGGTTTGCTGGTTGAACTCGTGAAATCTTGGGAGAGTGGGTGGAAGACCGGGTCCCTGGCCAAAGGGTATGCTTCCCTCGTAGCCCATGTTCGGCTGTTGTTCTTGTTGCTTGACGATGGAAGTCATGGTCGTCGGCACAGGTCCCTGAACATAAAGGGCAGCAGTTGTGGCAAGGTTATCCCTCGTTTCTGGATTCGATGCGTTGGCATTGATGCTCGATGGAAAAACATCGTTAGCGGAAAGATTGGTCTTGCACTTTGTAATGCGCAGAGTTTCGTAATTCTTGTTGTCCAGGTCGGTAAGGCCATCTTTTGCCTCTTGTAGTCTTTCTCTTCTTCTTTGAATGATGGGTATTGCTCCAAATACTGCAGTGTCAACCAGGTAGACGCAGCCGACGACAAGGAAAACGTCCGTGTACGAATGCCTTATGTCAAAAACAGCTCCTTTAAAAGAAGATTTTTAATGCTTAATTACGTTGCCTGTTCTTCAATTTCTAGCGCTAATCAATTGTAATCGTTATAACTCTAATTAATAAAAGTGAAACGTCTTCTAACCAGAGAAGAAGGGACCAATCAAAATGCCAATTCCTGACCAAAGGTTTGTAAAAGACCAGGCAATGTCGATGGGTAATTGGGTAACTTCTCCAGATGCGGCGTATGTATACACGATGTTCAACCCCAGGAAGCCTCCCATGGCTGGAACGAGCAGTCATCCGACAATAACACAGTTCAATTTAAACCTTTTTACTTAAAAGAAGCTTACCTAAGGAAATAACAAGAATCATTCCATAGGATACGTCAATGAGAGGCCATACAAGGCAGATGGTTGCCAATGCCCCCGAGGCTGCCACGTTGACGTAGACCAGTCTGTCCTTCAAATAATCGCCGAGGGTAGATGCCACGATGTACGTGAGAAATTCTGCAAGACTCAGCATCGTCAGTGCCAGTGATCCCCAGGTTGTACTTATTCCACGAAGTTGCATGTAATGAGCCTGCAAGTCGTAATAAATGAGTAGTTATTATTTGGATTAATTATTTTAAAAAAATTGTAAGACTTTTATTGGCAAACTTAATTGATTATCATTACCAAATTTATGAAGGGCATGTAGAATCCCAGGTAGCTGAACATGTTGCCAATGTACCAAAGAGCAATTTCAGGTCTTTTTCTGATTTCGAACCAGGTGCAACATCTTCTCTGGGCATCTACATTTTCTTCTGACGAGTAATTGTCAAGGTCCTCGTCACTGTCAGAGAGTCTTTGTAGATCTGATGCTTCCTAAATTCAGAAAAATATTGCGCTATGTTGAAATTAAAAGTAAAGCTAAAGTACTTATGTACTAATTTCATTTAACATCAAACAAAGTGAAAGCTACTTCGACTATTCTTTTGAAACTTTTGAAAAACCTTGGCAGAAAAGTTCCAGCAACAAATTATTCCACTGATGAGAATCAATCCGCTGGTTGCTCGAAAAGCAGTTTTCCAGGTGAAACTGGAGATGAGCCACGCATGGAAAGGATTGAAAATCAAACTTCCTGAAACAGTTGATTGCATTTCAATCAAACGCCGTCTCACAATTAAGAAGGACACATTCCAAACTACATTTAAAGTTTACCAATTGGATAGCCGCATAGGAGCAGAGAGGTGGCAAACACATGGTACTTGTGCTCCTTGCCGAAGTGCTCCCCGATGACCAGAGAGGAAGCCATGTAGATGAGACTCGATCCAAGTCCATACAGGATGCTGTGAGTCAGAAAAAGCCATTCCAGGTTGTTGACGAAGGAGGAGGCCAGAGTGCTGACGCTCAGGATGAAAGTGCCAACCAATCCTCCGATCCTGTAGCCTCTGTAGCCGAGACATCTGATGAAACTGACCGAAACAGGAGCGGCCGATAGGGAAATGCAGAACGAGAGGGTACCTATCCAGTCTGTTATTGTTTGTAACGTTGTTTTTGTAATTTTATTCTGACCAAATGTTTATAACTCATTGAAGCATGTTTCAGCATAATTAAAATACATATCTGATTCTCTTATTTGAAGTTAATCATGATTTTAATAATTTATGTCATGCTACTTTCATAATTAATTGGCATAATTAATTTTCATTTTGTCATAATTACCGTGATTAGAAAACTAGAAATAGTTTTATAAAATGCATTTTTCCTTTTTAATTTCCAGGCACGTGCTTCATAACGGATATGCGGGTCTGAATGGCATCGTAATGAACTCGCAATTTAACATGGTTCACCAATGGTTTGGAAATTAAGAATTTATCTGCTCAAAACATAACTATTAAATTCATATTTGCTGCTTTACAACTGCTTATTTATAAATAATTTAAAAGAATTAAAGGTTAATAAAATTGTGTAATAAAAAAAAATTAAACATAAAAAGCAGAAGAAACATTATTCACACCCAGAAGAGGAAATTGAAAATTAGAGCGTAAAACCAAATAAAGAATGCAAATGGCGTCCTCCGAGGCTGGAAATTTCATTCATTCATTTCAATTTTACAAATCAATTCTCTCCAAAATCCATAATAACTTAAAAATTAGCCAACAACAATAAAATTTATTAACTTCAAGCTAATCCAGTGAAACCGTCAAGCACGTACAGAGAACAAAACGGAGAACAGAACACAGCAGGAGACAGAAAAAGAGATGTTCTGTGACCAGTTGGGCGTAACGGAATCCTGGGTAATTGGAATTTTCACGGTCCTTCACACCAGTTGGCTCCTCCATAATCCTCTCCTCACAGCTGGAGTTTAAAACAATCACTCGCTTAGAAGCCCCGACCACTGGATGATGCCAGAACAACGTGGCGCATCGCACACGCGTCTTAAAGCATCCGCACGACCCGACCTCTCCATTCTCCTAGAGGTCACGTCCTCAAAGGTCATATTTCCAAAGGTCACGAGAGTGGCGTGGAAAAGCTTATCAGGGCCACCTGCGCAACGTGGGAAAGAAAGGGGAGAAGCGTTTGAACTTCTGATATTAAACACGTGCGCTGGAATATGGAGCGCCATGAAAATGGAATTCGATGAACCTTCAGAGCGTAAAAACGGGCCTGGAAAATCCAGACAAAGCTGGAAAAGACGGAGCGGATTGTTAATGGATACGAGCAGAAGGAAGGAAGGATGGAAAGAAGATGGAAGGAAGATGGAAGGGAGATGGAAGGGAGATGGAAGGAAGATGGAAAAGATGAACGAGGGGGTCAAGTTGCGTACAGGAGGATTTCCGAGGGACATCAATCACCCGCAGATTAAAGCGAAACTAAACGACGTGTTTCTAACTAGATTATGTCAACGTCGTTCGATTATCGTTGATTTTAGATATTAAATGTTAAAATAAAAATTAACGTAATTAGTAACTATATAATAAATAAAAACAAAATAATATCATACCTAATAATAACAAATGAATAATAATAATTAAATATATTATCATTTACTTCGGTTCCCCTACTTTAACTTGATACATCCTAAGGAATATTTCCGAATAATTTTTAACTTGATACATCCTAAGGAATATTTCCGAATAATTTTTAACTTGATACATCCTAAGGAATATTTCCGAATAATTTTTAACTTGATACATCCTAAGGAATATTTCCGAATAATTTTTAACTTGATACATCCTAAGGAATATTTCCGAATAATTTCACAAGGAATATTTTCTCCTCGTGAGCATCTGAAATTTCTTCCTGTCTTTGTCGGTTGACATGGTAACGACGCTCATTAAATGGAGATGATGAAGATACGTACGACCTGGAAACACGGAAATGATGCAATGTTCTTTCCATCCATGTACACAATTGCTCCGAAATTTGACACGAATTTATAAAATTACTTGACAGTAATTTAATAAAATTTTAATTTATTAATTTATTAAAAAAATTATGAAAAATTTTTTTAAAATTATCTAATAACCAGTGATTAAATTAAAATTAGTTCAAAATTAAATTATAAAAAATATTTCAAAGCACTCGCGCTTTCTTGAATTCGTTACACGGAACATGAGTTAAGTGAGGCGTTCGTTAATCGGGGTACCATTGTACCTGGTATTCTAAAATCTGAAATTCAGAAAACTATCAGCCACAACATATTAAGATACATTTATAAACAAATGCCTAAGAAATTGGAGGATAAAATAGATTCCTAAAATATATGTCAACATTGTGCGTTTTGATAACAAGGCAAATGGAAGGTTGGATGAAAGGCAGACTTAATTGCCTGATTGTTGGACAAACAGACGTCCGTTGCGTGTAATGCAGAAGACAGGCAGAGGATTTGGAACACGAGAAGAGGCCAATTTAGACGAAAAATCATGGATTTCTCAGAACTGCCATGAAACTTTGTCATGATTTTGTATTCATTTCGAAGAAATTGTTGCCAATTTCGAATTTAAACTTATTTTATTCTATTAAATTTTATCCTAGACATTTATTTTACAAATTGTGAAATTAGGATAATCGAAGTCGACCAAAAATAGTCAAGAAAAACTTCATCGATCCGCTCGGCGAGGCTTGAAATCGAATCGTGAAGGACGAGTAAACAGATACAATGACAAAATCCGATTGACAAAATTATTGCATTTTCCGTTAGATTTTTTTTGTGTTTTTGTGGTTTTTTTATGATATTTATTTTTCATCTTATTCCGCCTTTATTCGGCAGTTGATCTGTTGCAGCGTTCAACAAAACATGTTCCCCATAAATTGACCTTTTTTTCTGAGGGGAAATGTCGCATTAAGAGCCATTTGAGATGTCTGCAAACATCGTCTCCTGCCTCTGATCTGTCCAGCAAACATTCACCCGATATCAGCCACGTTCCATCAACTATTTTCTTTCTCCGCTTTTTCAAACTCGAACCTGTCAGAAATCGCCTGCTCTTCATCCCTGTTTGGCGGTTCTTCATTTATAACTTGAAGTTGGTTAAAATATTTAGTAAATAAATTGTAAAGGATCAAGTCCTGTTTATTTATTAATTATTATCATTATTTTACATGTTGTTAATTTATTAAATAAATATTAAAACGTCAAATAAATATTTAAAAAAAATAATTATTACAACTATAAATTATAATAATTGCATTATAAGGTCTATAATTTGAGTACCTGGTTTCCAACTGAAGTAATCATCTAATTATACTGCACTACCTGATATACCCTACAGGTAAAAAATAAGATCATAATGACGGCATCACTTAGACGGCATGATTGTTGACAATTTTATAACATAATTGTATTATTTTGATGTTAACAATAATATTATTAGCTCATTATATTAATGATATCATTATACGTTAAGGGTGATTATAATTTACAATGATCACTATTATTATTTTATTATTATTATTATTATCCTTCAATATATTTTTCACAGTTCCATCGATAATTCAGAAAGTAAACAACTTCTTTATCGAATAATTTATATTATTAATGTCAGAAAAACATTGCATTCACAAAATAATTCCACCTATAAACCTGAAAAAGAGCAAGACGGAATGAATCGATGGAAAAGCAGGAATCCTGGAAAAGGAAAAAAGGAACGCAGGAACAAGAAACTGACGAACATCAATTTCAAAGAAGCCACGGAACATCCATGTGGATGGAGGTTTCTGTGGAGAATTTCAGAGGAGAAGAATTGGAAAGTAGAAAATAAATAATAAAAAATCATTTAATCAAGAAATAACATGGAACAATAACAATGACATGATGATGACGATGATGACCAACTAACTAATGACGCTGGAATGTAATTGAGCGAGCGCCGGGTCACGTGTGACGGCAGCACTGGACGGCTAGCCAATTACAAGGAGGACTCTAGACCACATTAGCTCCTTTTATCGTTCGAGAATAAATCGTCTGCTCGCATGCCCAGTCGTTGTCATGGGGACCGAAATTGATGGCCGAGGCTTGTTTCTTTCTATTAACGTTCATTATTCTCGAATGAAGCACTGCCCGGACGATGAGGACGACGACGACGACGATGGTGCTAATGATGAAGGCTGCTCAAGAGCAATGAAGACAATGATGCTGCTGCTGCTGCTGATGATGATGATAATGACGACGACGCGATGATGGTGATGATGATAAAGATGTCGTTGATGGCAATGATGATGACTACGAAGATGATGATGATGATGAGGAGGAGGATGCCATTAATGGAGTTGTCGCTCGTGAAACTCTATCCGAGGACTCCAAAGAAAATCTGATTCAAAATTCTTCCTCAGGTGGAAAAACTTTCCCGCCTGAAATGCATCCGTCCATAAAACGTCCTCTCCGATGTTTCCGCCGCATGCGTTCGATTCAATGCGCAGGCAGTCGGACGGAAGTTATGAATTCTCGTCTGCTTTCGTAGCGCCATTGAAGATGAGACGTTGGTGCTACTTTTTAACGAAATAATCCGATTTATTTTTTTTTATTTTTTAAAATATATATATAAATATAAATGCTGCTTTTTTCCGGTTCAAAGGGACATTAATCCTCATGGCATTTGTTTGACTTTTTAAATCTCATTGTTCAAAACCATTTTATTTTTAAAATTCGAAATAATTATTTTCTAAAAAAAAGTGCTCACAATTGTGCTCACGTCGATTTACATTCTATGCTGACGTCACTCAACTGACAACACGCCTGCGTTTCGAAGATAGCCTTTCCTGTCCATTCATAAAAATATCTGTCACTCCACGCTCCATCTGCAGGAGACTGATAACGCTTTTCCATCTCTCCATATTTCATTCACGCATTTCTGGGCTAACACCTTGCGCCAGTTTTGTTGTTTTTTTTTTTAGAAAAAATAACTTGAATTAAACTTTAATCTAATCTTCTACATATTTTATTTATTTTTGAACTGAGCATTAATTTAATCACTGATTATTAGGTAATTTCAAATAATCGTCGAATTTCGGAACAATCGTGTTTACGGATGGAATGAACATTACAGCGTTTCCGTGTTTCCAGGTGTTACGAATCTTCACTTTTACACTTCGAGAAGAGGGCTTTTCCTGCCCTTTGGTGTTAAATATCGTGTTTTTCCGAAAATAAGACGGTGCCTTGTTATTATTATGTCTTGTAATAATTATTGCTCCAAAAGAGGCGATAGGGCTTATTTTCATAGGGAGGTGTCTTATATTTTCATTACACAATTTAACACACAAATCTATCGGAAATTGTACTCCGCACAACGAACATGTAACGATTGAAGTGGTACGAATTGCGGTCGTTAAGCGTGGTACCACTGCATTCAAGAAAGCAAAATACTCTGAAGCAGCGAGATCACCGGAGGTATAATAAAAATTTAATAATAGTATAACAGGGCTTAATGTTAAAATAATAATTAGTGTAATAATATTACTAATAATACTGTTATTATTACGTTAATAATGGTACAACTCCGAATCACAATCACAATGAGACCGAAATAGCCATTCGTTCGCTAAACAAACATTTCCATTCAGTCGTTTGAACACATTTTCTGAGGGCGTTTATTTTGTTAGACCATATTATTTTTAATATTGACATTTGCATCTAACCATAGATACATATAGATAAATTATTAATTCCATTTTTAATGCTTAATCAAACTTAAAAGAGAACATATTTTTGTTCAAGTTATTCACTTAATTAAACAAAAAAAAAAACAAACAAACTTCTATCTCGCTTGTTTCCGGTAATCTGAAAATAATCGACCTAATAACGAGGTCGATGTTGCTAATGGTGACGGAAGAGGTCATTAAAAGCAGACGATATTGTGAGTAAAGGAGGGAATGAAATAAGATGAAGACGACGACGATGAGGAACGCCGTGATGATGATGATAATGATGATCGTCTCGGGATGTGACAGGGATAATGAAACGGAATGACGATGTTATGGGCAGGTCTGCTGCGTTCGTGCGGAAAGAAAAGTGCACGTCTTGGAAAAATAATTGGCCTAATTACCTGCTCGTGGATGGCATGGCCATTTCTTTATTTTGGCGGTTACTTCTTCATTTGTTATTCGCTTTACTTTTGTTTTAATTAACTACTTTCTAAACTCTTTTCGTTTTATTTAGTTCTTTGTTTCTTTGATTTGATCTTTGCTAAGACAACTTTATGATTTCTGACGTACGTTATAAGCAGGCCTGTTTGCTGTTCTTAACCATCTTACCTTTTCCCCACAAATAACAATTTATTGATCTCCTGATTATGAAGGTCGTCTTAGAATGTTCCTACTGTTATTTGAAACCAGGTAAGCAAATTCTTGCACTTAAATACAGTGATACACCTGCGGTAAAGGAAAATGAAATAAAGCATATTTTGGAAGCCAGAGCAGGCATCATAAGGGAGATTGCCAGGATAAACTCGATTTCATTGATTTCAAGGTTTAACAATTCTACTTGGTGACAGGTGAAAATGATTTTGGAGTGTCATTGACTGATACTTTAACCATTCAAAACCATTTTCTTTACCCAAAAGAAATATCAATGTCAGGAATGTAATACTTTACGACAAAAATAAAATTACACCGTTGAGACCATTAAACCGATTTTGAATGTTGCTTCGTCTAAGTGAAAGTACATTTTTAAGCCACCATCAGCAACCAGTAATATAACTTTATGGAAGTAATTGCTTTAGAATTACAAATTGAGATGAATTCTCATCATTCTAACAAACCCTTTGCATCGTGAAGAGAAATCGTTTTGGTTTCCAGGAGTCATATTTATACATTTATTTATTTATTTATTTTTAATTACTTATCTAATTTTTAACCAAAAGTCAGTTGTTGATTTGACATAAGTATTATGTTCTAAGACACTGGTAATTAATATTTAAAGTTAATAATAAAATTATTAATAATAAAATTATTAATAATAAAATTATTAATAATAAAATTATTAATAATAATATTATTGTTCTTTCCTAAGTTCTTTCCTTAACGTCACTCCATTTGGTAGCATTATTGCTACATTTACAATCAACCAATAATAGGGGAATTGCTTCATGCAACCGAATACCTTTGTCTTCCAATCACATCCATTATCCAGCTATTTCCATATACTAACTTTGTTCAGCCATAGGCCTGTGGTAGAGAGATTGCAGCTCTACAATGAACATGCCAAAGCTGTACGTCAGACCACTCCTGATGACTGTTATGACCAGGACAGCCAAGCAGACCAACCATCCCTTTCTGTCCTTCTTAAGAGCTGACTTCACTTCCTCACATTTGTCGTGGCCCTGGTCCATCAACTCTTTGGCATTCTGGTAGCCAGTTTTTAGACTCTCCATTGGGGTGCTGAAACAATATTTTTTTGTTAAATTAAAATGTAATAATTCTTAAAACTTGCCTCTTAGCTAGAAGAAAAAAGTGAAAAATATTTTATGATTTGGATGATGCCATCATGCCTGGGTAAAAATTTGAGATTTTTCAATTTTGTATGAAAATTTTAACTTTTTGCTAAAATATGTTGCGCGTGAAAAGCAGAAACTTGAACCAAACTTTCCAAAACTGTTTTCTTTCCAAGCACTACTCCTGCCTAAACTCTACTTTCCATATAAAACTTATTTTGTCAAAAAGTCTCAATGTCCAAAATCCTCAAAAGATAGCGAATCTGATAACTTCATTAAAAAGATTAAGTTTGCCATGTGATGGCAATGAATGAATTGAATGATTCAAATAAGTGATTTATTATTTCTTATTTATCATTTTAAAAAAATGTATTTACAACATTGTGAGACTTAATGAAATACAATTAATTAATTAATTAGTGAAACACAAAGGCGATAAAACAAAAATAACGTTTAAAATAGATTGTTACAGAATTACATTGTAAACCAAATACGATGAACATTTCTTCATAAACTAACTTTGAGTCTTGCTTGAAATTTAGAAACAAAGGACTCCCCGCTTCGAGTCAAAGCAGCCACAAAGTAGAAACTGTTAATTAGAAAAAAGATAATGAATCTTTAATTTTCAAAAAAAAAAAATTCTAACGATAAAGTCTCGTATGATAATTTCACCGGAGTGCACAGGAACCGGGTTGTCGACTACAGCCAGGCGTCTTCCAGCTGCTAAGCAACCCTCACCATCGTCTTCATCACCAAACCCCCGTCCCTCGTCGTTCCACCCACATTCTCTCTCCCGTTTCCGGGTCTCACCATCTCCAGGCAAGATGCAGTTGGTCGGGCTTCGTCCAATGAAAATCCCCATTCGCTTTCCGTCGATCCATGCAGAAGGCCGAGAAACCAATAAGAATGCTACTGAAGCCTTTCTTCGGTTTCTTTGAATTCTCCATTCCTTCGCAACGCTTCCTTTCCATCTCTCTTTTCCATCACCAGTGGTTTATGTTGGTGCAGCACACTGCGCAGTTACTCTCGGCAAGGACGGTGCAGAAGAGAATTCCCATCCGACATCCTGCAAGAGACGCTTGGTGAGTGGAACTTTCGATGTCTTTTGTTCATTTTAAAGTTAATTCGATGGCATTCGACGCGCCAAAAGATGCCAATAAAGAACTATTGGCAAATAATTATATGATAATAATGATAATTAGAAATTATAATTATTACGACCATAGGAAAGAAATTCTAAGAGAATGACCGATAATTGCATCCTGCATCTTATTGTCTTCGTCCGCAGATGTCGCTAACGATCCACGTGAACTGTCCATTTCTTGGACGATTCTTGTTATTCTTATTAAGTGGTAAATATTTAATAAAAAATATTTAGTAAAAAATATGGTCAATTAATTTAATTAATAATAATATTGGAACGTTGCTATTATTACAAATACCTCGTTCCATGTTTAATTGTGCAAATATTTTGTCATTTAAATAACGTTTTCTGACAAATTACATAATGAAACTGCTGTTATATAATATATATAATATATATAATATGGCTAGATAAAGATAGGTTTAATAAGAATATTATTAATTAACAACATAATATTATCCAGTTTGGCAGAATATAACCACATTTGAATACGGTTCATAATTTACAGCTTATAGTAAAAAAAAGCTTAAATTATTATCCTCAGCATGTTCAGCTTTTAAACATCAAAGCCTAGTGATATTATATCATTATACGACCAGCAATTTTTATGAAGATCTCGTTGCTGCTCGTCTCACGACAGGCAGAAATAATTGAGACCGAGGCAGACGAAAGGAGGCATTAAGCAAAGACAAACGTAACGACCGCTCGGAAGCATCCGGTAAGAGATTTCCTCCTGGAAAAGTCTTTCCAGGTCCGCGGAAGCCATTCATCACTGCCAGCATACGTTTCATTGTTCCACGCACGAACGCACGCGCCAGGTTCGCAACCATGGCAACGCTTATATGGCGGCATCGATCCGAGACCAGTGACCGGAAACACGTGAGCGCGGGAGATAACGGAGGTTGAGCTGAGGCCGTCCTTATAAGGAATTTCCTTTCCACCTTTTTCTTGCAGCCTTGCTATGTATGGGAATTTAGTTTAACTAGATTTTAAAAATTTAAGCACTTAAATGAAGCTTTTGAGGGAATTTAGAATAAAATAAATTAAAAGATTAAGGATTAAATAATTTGTGCCACATTTACTGAGCCCCCGTTGTTATTGCAAAGACAGAAATTTGTGTCACATGATTGTCATGTCAACCTAAGCTACATCCGCTGCATATTCATGGTTGAGTCATTCTTAGTAGATTAATAAATTTCATTTCAACTAGATGCTCGCGTCCACTCATCCGTGTCTAAAGAAATAAGATAAGTATATCAGGTACATCAACATTTACGTCATCCTATGACTCCATTTACTGCTTGTTTAAACACTTCAGTATCTTATATTTCCTTGCTTTCATCTCATATATCCCCATGTTGGTTTTATTTATTTCGTTTGTTATAAAATGTTAATTAGTTATTTTTCTGTAGTCCCTTTGATTTGAACATTTTTATTTTGGGCATCATTGCTTTTGCAATTCGGTTATTTTTGCGTCTTAATTTTGTTAGGTTATGTTCGATGTTTATAAATAAAAACAATCACATGGGACATTGAATTCTAATAATATAATATGACTTAATGAATACTAAAATATTAATTATGTTAATTAATTAGTATTATAATAATTTTTGTTTAAAATTAGATATCTAATTATATAAAGACAATGTGATGAAAAATATTAAATTACATAATGATAATATTAATAACAACAAAATAACATTAATTGCGACTGAATAATGGAACCAATTCTCAGGTTAAATAGTTTTTCCTATTTTTTCCGCACGAATGAACCGAGGATCACGGATGACTGGAGAGCCATCTCCATGGCCACTCGACCTTAACGACCTCTGTATTGTAATATTATAATGAAGCTATTTTTATCGACGATATTGCGAAATAAACAAGCACATCATTGTTGTTACAGATTCAATTCTATGTTAATAGATAAATTTTAAAATACAATGGAACCCACTTATCTCGACCTCGGCTTACTCGCCGACCCTATTAAGTCGACGTTCTTGAAGTGGAACCGCCAAATTCCCTCTTCGTCTTAGCGTTTATGCATCGGTTATGTCAATTTATTTTATTTTACTCAATTACTTACTATTTTTTTTACTGATTATGTCTGAGTGATAACACGTAGTAGTTATTCTATTGATACATATTGTATTTTCATTCTAAAAATATCTGTAAATTTTAAGAGAAAACTGGATAATCAGTCAATAGAGAAAAACTCTGAAATTTGTATCGCTAATACTGTAAAAAATCAAATCAACAGTTGCTGTGTAAAAAAAATAACGTTCATGTACATTTTCATTTATTAACGCACATTATGTACAAGGAGAAATTTCAAAGAGATTCGACTGTAATTTAAAAGTTATTACAACAATATAAGTAATACCAATTAATAAAAAATAACAACAAAAATCATCTGCAACATCTGCACATCTGTCATGATTCTCGGGGTTATATCAGTCAATCAATATCAATCAATATAAATATTTATATACATACAAACTCGTTTTTAACCTTTATTTGCAGATTAAAGTCTAAAGACTAAAATTTGCGGACATTTGTGCTTTTTATATGATTTGACACTTCTGATGCTTTGCTAGATTTCTTAACTCTTATTATTTCTTGAAATACTCGTTACATTAATTATTTACGCTACATTAATTATTCCAGTTGCATCAACATCATACATGCATGTTATCTGGGTTTTAATAGCTTGCAATAACATTAGTTAAGATTAAGAACTAATTAAATAATAAACTATTACATTTGAATGTATTAATTAATAATTATTATTTATCTGACATTATTTATATCCAGTTGCACCAACAGCATACATGCATGTTATCTGGGTTTTAATAGCTTGCAATAATAGTTAACAATAAGAATTAGTTAAACAATAAACTAATAAATTTGAATGTATTAATTAATAGTTATTATTAATCTCACAAAATAAATTTAATGTGAACACGAAAGCGGGTACGATGACGTCAGCAACAGGTCAACCAGTGAGGGTATTCTTGTGGGCAGTGCCCAGGAGTATCTCGACCGCTTTTTTCAGGGCCATGATGAACAAAACTAATTGCAAGGTTAATTTATTTATTCATTTAATAAAAAATTAAACATTTGCATTAAATAATTAGTGGTTATTTTTATATTTCGTTAATTAATAAGTTATTATTACAAGATCTTTTTAATAATTCTGGATACCTAATCAATCTTGACATATTTCCAATTATTTTAACCACTCGTAATAAATTATTAATTAAGTAATTGTTAGAATTTATAATAAGCTTAATAATTAAGTATTGTTATTATTATTAATTACCAACAAATAACCAACCAATCAGGTCCTTCTTGAACCCTACTCGAAGGCTTATTACTTTGGGCATGAAAGAGTGAGCAAGAGGTACCTTTCTGAACCCTCACAGGATGGATGCTCGTACAAGGACATCAGGGCTCAATGTGAAGAAGATTTCCCAGGTTATTAATCATTCCAGATTATTTTTATAAAATAATTTTTATTTATTTATATTCTTTTGTGTTAGTTGAAATATTAGTTAGAAATTGAGCGATATTAAATTAAATATTGGTAAGATCAATTACTTAGATTACTGATTTAACGTTTGTTAAATCGTAATTTATTCGTAATTAATTAATAGTAACAATATCATGTAACAATATAATCTAATAATTTATAATTAGTTCATAATTACATTTGAGTCAGTGAGCAGTAATAATTGCATATTGATCTTAGCAATCAATAAAAGTGGATATAATTCATTATTATAATTTATCAGAAAGAATTACGTTGCCTAAATTAAAAATGTATACACAATGTATGTTATTTTTTTAAAATTATTTTGTTCTGAAATTAATAAGCA
>JAJTWR010000266.1:3280000-3287500 GCA_021613335.1 Whitmania pigra | reverse complement strand
CTGACTGTTCCAAGGGCACCTATCACTATTGGTATGATTTTGGCCCTTACATTCCACATTCTTTGTATTTCAATCTGGAGGTCCTTGTATTTGTTGTACTTTTCCGCTTCTTTCTGAATTACATTTTGGTCATCTGGAATTGATATTTCTAAAATTTGGCATATTCGCTCCTGTTTATTTACGACTATTATATCTGGTCTATTAGCTGGAATTGTCCTATCTGTAATAATTGATTTATCCCAAAGTATATCCAAATTTGTCGTGCTTATAGTAGTTTGTGGTTGATGTTCGTAATATCTGGGATGTGTTTCTATTTGGAAGTTTTTACAGATCATCCAGTGAATGTATCCTGCCAGCTTGTTATGTCTCTTCGTATATTCTGTTGGTGCCAGCATGGAGCATCCAGATACTATGTGACTAATACTTTCAACGTGACTATGGCACATTCTGCATGTTCCTGTCACTTGCTGTTTTAATATCTTTTTTTGAAAGTATCTTGTGTTGAGGGCCTGCTCCTGTGCTGCTATTATTAGACTTTCTGTCTCAATTTTTAGTTCTGAGCTTTTTAACCATGCCCAAGTTTCCTTCATGTCTATTCCTTTCTTGTTTATTTCGTTAATGAACTGACCATGGAGGGCCTTATTTTTATAGTTATTTATATGAAATTTTTCAATTAATTGACTAAATTCATCTTTACTTATAATCTGATTAGTGTCTATTGAATAAATTTGATTTATCTTTTCAGTTTCCTTTATGATCGAATACTTCTTCTTTGCTTTGTCAGCTAAATCGATCAAACCCACTAATCTATCTTGTGTGTTTGCCTGGATGTATGTTTTCAGATTTAGCATTGTTTTTTCAAATGAATTTTCAATACTAATAAGGCCTCTTCCTCCCTCTGATCGTCCAAAGTACAGTCTGTCTACATCAGCATTAGGATGATGTGCACCTGCCAAGGTAAGTAACTTCCTTGTCCTCCTGTCTATCTTTTGTAGATCGGATCTGAGCCATTCAAGTATGCCATAACTATAGCTCATAACGGGGATGGCAAGGTTGTTGATTGCTGTTATCTTGTTTTTTGCATTTAACTGAGTCTTCAGAATCTGTTTGACTCTTTTATAGTATTCTTTCTTGATTTTTTCTTTCATCATCTCCTGCTTTATTCCCCCCACTTCCTCCATTCCCAAATATTTGTATGATTCCTCTGCATCAAGGTTTCTTATGTGAGTGTTGCAGTCAATATCTATTCCATTGCCTAGGACAACTTTTCCTTTTTTAATTTCCACAACAGCACATTTACTCAGTCCAAATGTCATTTGAATATCAGAAGAGAATTTTTCAACAATAATTAGTGCTTCTTTCATCTGATCTTTGTTTGTCATGAAGAGTTTCAAATCATCCATATATAATAGGTGTGTAATGCGTTGACATCCAATGTTATATCCAAATTGTTGTTGGTTTAGGAGTTGAGAGAGAGGGAACAAAGCCATGCAGAAAAGGAGTGCAGAAAGTGAATCCCCTTGAAAGATTCCTCTTTTTATTGCTATTGTCTCAGTCATTATTAGACCTTTCTCATGGTGAAGGCACATTTTTGTTTTCCATTTTTCCATTGAGCTTTTAATGAAATCTGTTATGGTAGGACACACTCTATAAATTTTTAATACTTCTATTATCCAGGAATGTGGGAGACTGTCGAATGCTTTTTTATAATCTATCCATACCATGTTCAAATCTTTCTTTTGTTTCTTTGCTGATTGAGTGATTGCTAAATCTAATAGCAGTTGATCTTTACAGCCTCTTGACAGTCTTTTACAACCTTTTTGCTCTGGGGGAAATAATTCGTTTTTGTGGAAGTGGTCATATATTCTATTGTTTAAAGCACTTGTGAGGATTTTGAACATTGTTGGTAGGCACGTTATCGGTCTATAATTTCTTGGGTCTTTAGTATCCTGTCCTTTGGAAATCAAAAATGTAATACCAGTCACCAACCAATGTGGCAGAAGCAATGGATCTTTCATTATATTGTTGTACGCTGATGTTAAGGCAGTGTGCATGACATCCAATTTTTTGACCCAGAAATTTTGCAACTTGTCAATTCCAGGAGCTTTCCAATTGGAGGTTTGCTTTATGGCCTTTTTTATTTCATCAATTGTAAAATCCTGCCATTCAACTTCTTTTATGTATTCAAAAGCAAACTTTGTCTTTTCAATCCATACTGCATGTTTATGTTCCACTTGATTCTCTAGGATTTGTCTCCAGAAATTGTCTATATCAGTTAACTTTGGGGGATCTTTTATTTCATTGTTTTGTTTTTTGAGTTGTCTGTAAAACTTTTTCATGTCATTTTCAAAAAGTTTATTTTGGTGATATTGGTTGGTTCGTCTATTGAATCTCTTCAATCTTTGGGTTTTTGCATTCATTTTCATAATTGTGGTGGCTTTAGCATCATGAACTTGATCTAGTGTCAACTCAAACTTAGAGCATATTTTTTTCACTTTATCTTTAACTCTAGGGCAAAGGTTTCCTTTTTGGAATTCTTGTATTAGAGCTAGATCTTTTCTAAAGCCATCAATTGTTTTCTGTATTCTAATTTTCCACATTGGTGTTTGGTTTTGGTGCCTTGCATTTATTCTTTCTAGTTTTTCTCCTGAAATTACTGATGCTATAGCATAAATTGTATGATTTATCTCTGTTAGATCAGAGGCTTGCAATGACATTTTTTCTAAGGCTCTGTTGGCCAATTGTAATTCTTTTGAAATGGATTTTGGTATTCTGATTTTATTTAAAGTTTTCCTTTCTTCTATTTTAAATGTCTTCACTTCTGATATTTTTTGTCTGACTTTATTTATCATGGTTCTTAGTTCATCAATATCTGGTCTTTCATTATCAGGAGTCAATGGATTTCTTATAACTTTTTGGAGATTCTGAGGCTTTGTTGCGTCATTTCGATTTTGAATTTCTAAGGTAACATCTTCATCGATTTCTTTTATTTCCGTGACAGACAATTTATTTTGTTTCAATATGAACCTTCTCATGTTACTCAATTTCTTGGGTGTCATATTTGGGAAGTCATCTGGGTTTCTAAGTCTCCACACATTATAAGTATTTTGAGTAATTCTTTCTGTTGTTGTTGTCTTAGCAAATTGATATGCCCAAATCACTGTTTTATATTTATCTTTGTTCCAATTTTGTCTTTTTCTATCTGGAGTGTGAGGAACCTGAAGAAGACTACACACTGATTCTATATCTTGTTTGTCATGATTTATGTTGTTATTTATATTTATTGATTTTGTTATTTTTCTTGAATTGGATTTATTAAAACTCTTTTCCACTTCATTTTTCATTTCTTGACCTGATCCCATTCCATTTAAAAATTTTTATTCTTTTTGTATGTCACTGCAAAGAATTTTCCAGGTTGCCCTTTAATTCTTATGCCCCAACAATCAGCATCTTCTTTCAGAGATATCTCATGTTTTTTTTCAGAAATAAGCTTTCTACATTCTTCTCTTTCTTCTTTTGACATGTCATGGTTTAACATAACATTTTTAAATGTAACACTTTTCTTTAGCTTGAAACTGTTTTCCATTATCAAGTTTTTGGCTGTGTAATTTTCCAGTTTAACAAGTACTGGTCTATTATTTGGATCATCATCTCTTCTTTTGCCCATCCTAAAGAAATCTTTCAGGGATGCATCTAGTTCTTGTCCAGTGATTTCTTTCATGAGTTTCAGAATCATGTCTTTATCTTTTGCCTTAGAATTCTCTGGTAAATTATAAATGACTATGTTGTTTCTTCTTTTTAATTTTTCATCACTGCTTTCAATTTTTTCTTTGGCATCAATTACATTGGTTTGCACCTTTTTAACATGGGTAGCAAGAGTTTCAACTTTTTCTGTGAACAAGTCTGACCATTTCTTTGCTTCTTGCTTGTTTTCTTGCAGTCTCTCTTGGATTTGTTTCTTTTCAATTGAATTCTCTTTCAGCATTCTTTCAATGACATCCATTTTTTTATTCATTTCTTGCAAATCATCTAATTTATTTTTCAACTCAATCATTTGCATTCTGTGTTCATCAATTTCAGTTTGTCTCATTTCATTCTCCTGCATCATTTTCTTGATTTCCCGAATCTCAGTCAGACTTTCATTTACCTTGCACTGATCCTTTGACTCGTCCACATTGCTAGTCAGAATTTTTAACCTTTCTTCGTTACATTTATAACAGTTGTCACACAAATTCAATCCTAACAACTCCTTTACAGATTTTTTCTCGGTATTTGATTCGCTACGGGTTTTTATTCCCAAGGGCATTTTCGAAAACATAGGTCGATTTCAATTGCAATTGCAGTCAACGGATTTAGTTCAAATTTGATACAAAACTTGAAATATCCACTGAATAACTAAATGGTTAAATCTCGTTAATAATGCACAAATTTGATGAAATCCCAGAGCGCTACAATATCGGCCGAACGTAAACAAAGAATTACGAACTTTATTACGAATGTTATTATTATTATTATTATTATTATTATTATTATTATTATTATTATTATTATTATTAATATTATTATTATTATTATTATTATTATTATTATTATTGTTATTATTATTATTATTATTATTATTATTATTATTATTATTATTATTATTATTGTTATTATTATTATTATTATTATTATTATTTTGATCAACTAAGTAAAGACTAACTAACTAACTAACTAACAGCTACATAAAAATAAAAAATCGTTTTGCTTTTATTTGAGAAAATCGATTAAAAAAATATTAGGAACAACCAAGCCTCAAGCGTTTGGAATAGTTCATCATTTTATCGAGGTTATTGTTATCCAGGAGTAGAAAATTGACCATTAAAATTCCTTTTTGTCTTCATCGACTTTTTTATCTAAATAATGATACTTGGTACATCAACAAGTATTATGTAATGCATTTAATTATTAACTTTTTGTTATGTTGAGACCACATAGAATGAGAATCGCTTAAAGCAATGAAGAAACTATTCCATTAGATACCAGAATGTCCAGAATAGTTTGATGATTAATTAAGATTCAAGAAAATTTATCAACTTGTCTCCAAAAATCTAAAATTATATACTAAATAAATCTACATATTATTATAGAGAGATAAATTTATTTCTTTATACTGGCTGCATTTGAAACTCTTTTACTCGAGTAGCAGACGGCAAGTTGTGATTAATCTGATTATGAGTGCGAGCTTTCTGCGAATAAGTCGAATAAGTCAATTACCTGTAACGGGATTATACCCCATCCCCTCGAACCACTCAAGCGTGGACTCCTCAGCACTCCGTGATCAAATCACAAGCTTGTTGAGCTTTGATGGAGTGGAGATGTATGGTAATAGATTGAGTTTCAGAAGTACTAGATTCTTTTCTCTCAGTGCTCAGAGGTTAAAACACCTGGTCGAAGATGGTTCTGTTTTGTTATTATAATAAGTTATCACTTAACTGATTAACCTTTTGTAAGTTCAAGTTGAATTATTTGGACTTGTATCAGTTGATGAATGGTTAATAACCAACTTGAGACTTATTTCGAAACTTTATGTTTTTGGACATTCTCTGGCATTTACTGGCAATGGAGATATTTAGCTCTTGTTAATTTGTAGATTTTGTCAGAGAAAGTAGAATGAAGTTCATGTTTAGTAATAAACAAGAGTTCAACGTTTTAATTCCACCGAATTTAATGAACAAAAATTCGCGAAAAAGATTTGTTTTCGAGATGGCGGACCAAAGAGAACGCTGAGTATTAATCAGTTCTTTGGTCTCGGTTGATTCATTGCAGTAATTTACTTTTCATTAGTTTTTAAACAAAACCTTTTCATTCAGCATTTCAAACGCTTTGACTTTCACAATTCTCCTGAATATTTTGTTTTTATTAACAGGTCGATAATGTAAATTCATCAAATAGTATATTAACAACTATAATCATCCCCGTTTCTACTTTTCTACTGGAAATGTCGCTAAGAAGCTATCTATTAATTATTTATTAATTCTATTTGTCACTTAAACTTCCTTGGAAGTTTCACCAACCTTTCCCCTCCACTTGTCATTAACAAGAACGACTTTTGAGTTTTTATGCCTGATATATGCTTGGCAATTGTCCACCTGGAGAGAGTTTTGTGATGGTTATAAATAGGTCTTGTGTTGACCATTGATGGAAGCAATTGATTCTTGGACTGGAAGGAAGGTCATTGTTGACTTTCCGGGACCAATTCGCCTCTTAAGTAATGAATGGATCGAATCTCGTGAGAAGGAATAAAGTAGCGGGCATTCTTCCATCAATCCATCCATCCATCCATCCATCTATCCATCCATCCATTCATTCGTCCCTATGTTCGTTCGCTCATTCCTCAGTTCATCCACTCATCCGTTCAGTTCGAAAGCAATTTAATCCCATGATATAAAATTTTTGAAAAGGTTTATCAATTATTCATGAGGTTTACTTAATTAGCATAAAATTATCACGACCTAAAGCGGCGTTTTTTTTTAATTTTTAAATGGCAATAAAACAGTGCAGAATCACAGATTTTTGAGATGGAATTACATCGAGATTTGCAACTTGAGACGGATTTAAACTTAGTGAAAAGTTATTTTACTCGTTAATTAAACTTTAATACATATTTTTAAATTTTCATATTCTTTCAAAACAAAATGCGACTTCTTTTGATTGATTTCTGTCCAATCTTGCTATGCCAACGACAATAATAAAAGCAATGATCAAAATTCCCATTAAAGGTTAACAGTCAAATGAATAATTAACTCGTTATGAATAATTAATGACCCATTATGAATACTTAAATACCCATTATGAATAATTAAAGACCCATTATGAGAAATGATAACAAATGCGGAAAATATGGAAGCAGAGAGGAAGATTACTGGAACACATTACCAGCGGCACACCTGAATGGTTACCTGTATCGATCCGACACACGACACAACTTTCCAGAAACGTCTGCTTCCATGTTATCGAGTGTATTTAGTGAGCATTACGAGCACCTGCTTTATAATCTAATCGTCCGCCATTCTGAAATGTGGTCGTATTTCTTTACGATCTGTGTTACAATTGTTTATTGTTACTATAATGTTACTTTTATCAATGGTTACTGTAATATTACGATTATATAATTTTAATGCAATGTTAAAAATAGAGTGGAATTCATTTATCTCGACCTCGGTTAACTCGCCAACCCTATTAAGTCGACGTTTTTGAAGTGAAACCGCCAAATTCCTTCTTTGTCATTTTCTCATCGGTTATGTCGAGGCTTTTACTTCGCCGAACCCTAATATCTCGAGCATAAAAGAGGTTCAAGCTCGCCACTTTATATCAGTTATCTTGATCTCCGTGACTAATCGTCGACTTTGAACTGGAACCGCCAAATTCCCACATTGTTGTAGCATTTTCTCATCGGTTATGTCGATTCATTTATGTCGCCGAACCTAATTCCTCCTTACTGATTTTGTCTGAGGGGTA
>JAJTWR010000266.1:3260000-3275000 GCA_021613335.1 Whitmania pigra | reverse complement strand
TTAATTTTCGTTTGTATGATTTATTGTGTTCGTAATAAATGAAGCGTTTAATGTGGCTTTGACTATGTAGAAGGTTGGAGGTAGAAGTAATAATATTTAATGCAGCCATTGTCATCACAATCATCATCATCATCATCATCATCATCATCATCATCATCATCATCGGAACATTAAGTGCATCTCTTTAAAATCATGAATTCAATGTCCAGCGTGTTCTATTTGTAAATCACATGAATAGCTTCCAAAGCAATTATTTCCTAATTGAATCTAATAAAATCCCACAAATATAATTTTGAAACTCCCATTAAATTCCACTCAAGTGAGATTAACTTCCGTTATCCTAATTGGGGACAATTTGTTTCATTTCTTTTCGAATAGAAACCTAATTGCAATTAATGGATGGGCTCATTATGACGGACGATGTACTTAAAACAACAGGTCATTTATTTTTAAATTAGATCATTTTCTACTATGGATTTTTTATTATTTTTTAACTTATTAATGTTTTAATTTCTAAATTAATTAATTAATTTATTTTTTTGAACAACTTTTCTTTTTTTTTAATTTTTGTTAATATCTACTTGTTTAGTTAATTTATTTTTTATTGATGCGTTTTATCATCCATTGGTGAAAGTTTCGATGATATTTTGGATAAAAAATAAAAAAATAATGAACTAACCACATCGATCAATTTAGTAGTAAATTAATTTTATTTTTACGTTTTTTAATTTAATGGCTTCCTTCAAATTTTAGGGATTTAGTGAAGTAATAAGTTCGATAAAATTCTAAATTATTATTATGTTTGACTAAATTTAATTTTAAACATCTAAAAATTTCATTAACATATCTTTATGAAATAATGACTTCGTTAATCATTCTGATAATTTAAAATATCGTCATCATCATCTTAAACATCATCATCTTTATCATCATCATAATCATCATCATCATCATCATCATCATCATCATCATCATCATCATCATCAACTAGGTCAGGTCAGACCGCGTGGGCAACATGGCGTGCGTGTTTGTGGGTCGAGCGAAGCATTAAGACTATCATCGTCTGAGCTCCACTGAACATTAATTTTAACCGACATGTTGCTCGCTTGTAATTAATGTCTACCTCCAATGTCATAATGCATTATTGTCACCATCACCATCATCATTGTCATCACCATCATCACTACCATCACCGTCGTAGTTGTCGTCATCATCGTCATCATCATCATCAAGCAGTCTACCTCGCGATCCTGACCACCAGTTGTTTAATAACTACCTTGTCCACTCCCCACCATCACAATCATCATTGTTATCATAATCACCATTATCATAATCATCATTACCATCATTATACACCTCTTCAAACATTCTATCAAGTTCTCTCCTCCTGGCCAGGAAACGGATCACGTGACACCCTAGAATGACGTCATTTTGAACCCCTGTAACCTCTGACCTACCAAACTTGGACTTAATTGTGTTTTCCACTGTCAAGTTCGGGAGAAGAAAATGTGGAGATCATCGTCATCATCATCATCATCGTCATCGTCATCGTCGTCGTCATCGTCGTCGTTTTTGGGGGAGGGAGTACAGGAAATCCTGGGGCCTTTAGCTCCTCTGGGCTGGATATTAATTCCATCTCCCACTTGCATCATCATCTCTTATATTGCCATGACAACTCTGAGAAACACGTAATTTGCTTCTAGTTCGTCAGATGCATCCATTCACCGATCTCGATTCGAACAATTCATTCATTTGTTTGGCAACAATGAATTCGTTCTCACCTCGTTAATCCTTATTAGGCTTTCAATTTGTAGTCGTCGAGGTGCATTCATTCGTTAATTCATTCATTCATTCGTTCGTTCGTTCGTTCGTTCGTTCGTTCGTTCGTTGATTCGTTCATTCATTCGTTCATTCATTAATTCATTCATTAATTCATTCATTCGTTCATTAGTGCGCAATTCGTGAATTCAGACGTTACATTTAGAACCAATCCTTCATTTCATCAAAACATCAAAAATGTATTTCTCTAAATTACTGATTCTGCTTTCAAATGCAGCATTTCCAACATTGAATAAAATGAATCAATCAGAATGTAAAATGCATTTTAAAACTAGCAACGACAATAATTTTATAAACTATTTATTTATAAAACCATGAAATTAAAATATTATATTAATGCATTATTTCTTGTCTTAAAAACTGCTGCATAATTAATCTAATTTTCTATTTATTCTAAAAATTAAAGCCAAGAATAAATTAAATTATAAACTGAATTAACTTTCATTTGAAATTACGACATAAAAAACTCGTTAGAAAATTAGTGAAAAACGTCGTCGATAGCTGATAACCAATGAGCTAATTAAACACTTATAATATTCATTTATCAGTTAATTAATCGCTTACAAGTGCATTTAAATTTGCACATGTCCGTAATTAAAATTAATTGAGTGTTAACAAATTAATTAACCAATTATGATATTGCAGCGTATTAATCAGTTAATTATACAAATGAAACATAACGATTAATTAATAATAAATTCTGGGATCTTCTAATCATGCGTTTTAGTGTGCTTATTCATCATTAAAATAAATTTTAAATAATATATTATTAGTAGAATTTAAAAGTCTTAATGCACATTTTAAAGAGAAATGTTTAGCAGTGAATTGTTACGAATAAATTAATTTAGTTTGTGAACAATTTATATGTAATTTCCAACAAATCTGGAAATTCCAAGGTCAGTGGATCATTTTCCAGTGGAGCAATTAGAGGGAAAGGGCGACTGTTAATTTTGGTTTAATTGACCAACGAAGTTTTAATCGTTCACTCATTAATTCATTAATTCATTAAGTCACTAAAAAATTAAGTGATTGAAAGAATTCAATACTGAGCCAACGACTCTTCATTGTAGTCATCATCATCGTCGTCTGTCGTCATCATCATCATCATCATCATCATCATCATCATCATCATCATCATCATCATCATCATCATCATCATCATCATCATCATCATATCATCATCATCATCATCATCATCATCATCATCATCATCATCATCATCATCATCATCATCATCATCATCCATCATCATCATCATCATCATCATCATCATCATCATCATCATCATCATCATCATCATCATCAATCATCATCATCATCGTCGTCGTCGTCGTCGTCGTCGTCGTCGTCGTCGTCGTCGTCATGATCATTATCACAATTATTATTATTATCATCGCTTAGTTTGCATGCATTGTTTTTATCAGCATAAATCATGTTTATCACTCCATCAACGTGAGCGCATTTGGTTCGCTAAAATAATCAATTGAGACCGTTTCCAATGTTCCCTCGTAATGGATGCTCTGCCCTGTTTACGAACTGTGGAAAATAAATGATTTCGTACTCATTACAATTACAATAGACTTGATTAGTATAACTAAATATATATTATTTAGATAATTTTTGTTAAGGAGATTTTATTAAATTTTATTTTGAATATTGTTAGAAAATCACGAAGTAAAAAATCTTCATGGGAGGTATTAAAACCAGATTCGCTTGCTCCAAGGCCGCAAAAATCTCAATTTTTCAATTGCAAATGTAACCAGCGAGCGAAAAAAGGGGATCGTTTATCTGAATCACGTGCACGACAGATCACGCACAGGCGCACGTTCGCGCACAAATCATCGCACGCACGGACTCAATCTCAGACACGGACGCAATCTGCACTCCGAGATTCAAAAAGGAACTCGTCTTTTAGGAACGGAGCTCTCGTTCTTGTTGTACAAATTGTTTTCTCTTCTTTCAATGCCGTTCTGTCCATCCGGCCGTTAAGAGCTTCCAGAGATTGGCAATAATTGGACGTAGTTTTCCATCTGCACCTACCGTCGTATATAAAGGATCCACTTTTTCCACGCTACTCCAGGAAAAAGAATTTCTCGGAGGAACCTGCACGGACAGGTGATCTTACGACTCGGGAGTTTGAGTTTCATTGCCGACCAGCGAATGATCGTTCTATGGTACCAAAGAATTGCGTAACTCGAGTTACTTGAGCTTCGATCGCCTGGATTGCGGATAACAAAAGCGAAACAAAAAGTGCAGGAAATGGAAAGATTGGTTTGCGACTCTGACAACGAGAGTTGCATCAACAACAACAACAACAGCAACAACATGCACAACGAATCTATCGTCAGCAACAACAACAACTTGCATTGCAATGGAACAGACGAACAGGTTGGTGATGATGATGATGATGTCGATGAAGAATTTGACAAGCCTTAAATTTGATATTTACTGGCTCCAAACTCCATTTGCTTCTGTTGGCGTGCAAGTTAGCAGAAGAGGTTAGCGTGCCTGCGAACGTCGGTAAAAGCAACAATCGTTAAGTGTCGTGTTCGAAACCAAACTTGCACCGCCACAAAGCGTCCCTTGGATGCGGCGCTATACAAATGGTTGAGCGCCCCTGACGCTTACACTTATGGCGCTATACAAATAAACTTAGTATTATTAATATTATTATTATTATTATTATTATTATCATCATCATCATTAATATTATTATTATTATATTATTATTATTATTATTATTATAATAAATATTATGAATATGTTATTGTTACGTGATTTATTTATAAAATGAAAGATTTTTTTACAAAATAAAAGTGGTTTTGATGCTTTAAAATTTTATTTAATTTTAAAATAAATTCACAGAAGCCAATAAAAAGCAGAAGCATGTTTGAAAATCTTTTTCACGAAAAACATTATTTTATCAAACAAATTTTTTTTTTATTCTTGCCACAAACGAAAAACATATTCAGCTGAATGTTTGCTTGTATTTAATGGAAAGAAGCTTTGTTTGCTTAATGCGAGAGTTAAAAAAAATGTTTATTATTATTATTATTATTATTATTATTATTATTATTATTATTATTATTATTATATTATTATTATTATTATTATTATTATTATTATTATTATTATTATTATTATTATTATTATTATTATCATCATCATCACCTCATTCATTCACCTATCCGTATATTTACTCATCCACCCACTTGGGTTATATTTCACCAACTTTCCCGCTATCTGGGCAATTCACTGGATTATCATCTGCCAGGTAATTGGGTTACTGCGTTTAGCGTTCTACAGATCGTCTAATTAGATTCAATTCGTTGAATTATGCATTCACCTCCGCTATTGAGGTGAGGAGTATTATAGTCGGTGCTTCAGAGTACCAATACTCCGCAGTACTTGTGCAGTACAGTTTCTATCTGCCGAACGAGGTATAGAGTACAAACGCGCAATGATTTGTCGGTAAGTACTCTTGCGTTTGTCTGAGTTTGCACAACTGTAATCATGACTATAATCATAATATCAAAACTATAAGAAGTTCTTAGGCGTAGAAAGTTCATTTATGTAGCGCCAAAAAACGTGAACCTTAGAGATTAGAAGATGATTTAAGTGGCCTTCTTTTGATATTTTGTGACCTCTACATTCTTAGTTTTCAAGGACGATTGAAGTCTTTTACTGATTCATCCTCACTGATTATAATTATCTGATGAAAGTCGTTAAGACTAATTATAATTATCCGACTAAAATCGTTACAACTAATTATGATTAATCTATTGAAGCTAATTCATCTAATTGTAATTATCCAATTAATGCCATTACAACTAAATATAATGACTTAATTTAAGCCATTGAAACCAATTATATCTAAATAATATCAATATGTAATTAGTGATTTAGTCAGTTCTGTTGATGGAAAGGAGACATGTATTATCTATTTAGTGTAATTATTATTATGATTATCGTCCTATATTATACAATATATTATGTTACATAATACTATAAATGTAATTATTATTACTATCACTATTATTAGTAGTAATATAATATATATGATATTATTTCCTATGTTTGTTATTCTTACTATCTCGGTGTGTTTTTGAAAAGTGCTTAGAAAACAGACACAATTTAATTGGGAGAATATTTCATCCAATTTGCATCCGCTTGAAACCATATATCCATAAATAACTATAAAATAAAATATAAATATTTATAGATAACCTTAAATCTTCCACTAAATAATTATTTGGAATCGGACTTATTGTTTTTGGTTTCACCATTGATCTATATAAGTTTACTCGAAGAAGAAACTTGATGGTCGATAATTTGATTTATCTGTTTATTATTAAGTATTATTTCTTTATTAATGTGCTTTTAATCTGTTATTAGTTGATTTTAATATTGTAATATTACGTATTTTACAAACACGTGTTCAACTTGAGATCGTCGAAATATTCAACAATTTCAGACAACTGACTACAAAATTCATCCATCCATCCATCCATTCATCCATGGATTCATTTCCTATTCGATATATTAGATATTAAAATTAATAATGTTTATTTACATAAAATAGTCATTTAATGAAAAACAATAAATGGCATTAAATGGAAATTATTTATAAATTACGGATAATTGTTCTAAATATTGATCATTGTTATGCATCACTGCATGGATGGTATTTTCTCCCATAATTGAATTTATTTGAATCAAAATTATGCGTATGACGAAGATGATTTTGACGATGACAATGATGACGATGGCGATGACGACGATCATGACAATGACTGTAATGATGATGATGATGATGATGATGATGATGATGATGATGATTGATGATGATGATGATGATTGATGATGATGATGATGATGATGATGATTGATGATGATGATGATGATGATGATGATGATGATGATGATGATGATGATTGATGATGATGATGATGATGATGATGATGATGATGATGATGATGATGATGATGATGATGATGATGATGATGATGATGATGATGATTGATGATGATGATGATGATGGATGATGATGATGATGATGATGATGATGATGATGATGATGATGACGATGATGATGATTATGATGACAATGATTATGATGACAACAATGATGATGATGTTAGTGCTTTTCCAGTATGTGAGAGCAACTTGTAAAATCTTTAAAAATTTTAAAAATAAATTTAACAATGTTATTACATGACAATTATAATCTTACAACGTAACATCTCAATAAAAAGCTTAACATCAATGCAGCATTATTTTAAAACTTCTGCCTGTCATCAGGCGCCACACATGTAGTTTCAAGTGCATCTCAATTTGAGTTTTAAAGTCTTTATTATTTAAACATTTTACTATGACAATATTTTCGACAATTGTAGTATAAATATTTTATTTTTAAAATAAATCAATATAATAATAATAATAATAGTAATAATAATAATAATAATAATAATGATAATAATAATAATAAAGTAATAATAATAATAATAATAATAATAATAATAATGCATAATAATATTAGAAAAAAGCAAAGATGAATTATAATAAAATAAAATAAAACATGATGGAGGAACCCTTTTCTTAACTTTCCTCTGCAGATATGAACACGTGCTGCAATGGATTAAGTGCTAGATAAATTTCAGAGATTCTCATATTCTGGTCTTAAGATGCTAAGATGTACTAGTGTTGAAAAGACGATTAAATATTTGTCGAGAAATGTTGTTTTATTAAAATTAAATTCATTGCTTAAAATCGAAAAGAGATTATTAAGCTGTTAAGTCAAACGCTGCATTGAATCTAAGTGGTGAATTGATTCAGAACAATGCATGGATTTAACACAATGTTTTTAAATGCCGTTTTATTTCTTTGCGTGATTTCAATGCATTTGGTAAATTGCATGAATTCAGTATAAATGTATTTATTAAGCTACATAAATTCAATGCATGAATTTAGCAAAGCGCATGAATTCAGTACATGCATTCAGTACAATCCGACAAGGATGCATATTACTTGGTTGGGTTTACCTGACAATTCAATGAGAGCACCTGAGAGGTTAATCTGTTCACCTTTTCCCAGGTTTGGCAGGTTTTAAGACCTCGGTTTTTGTTGACATTCACACAGATGCATTCGTGTCTTTAATGCATGCCGATAATTATCATAACCAGGCTAGTTATAATTATTATAGTAATAATATTATGATAATATTTAATTATTAATAAATTAATTATGATATTGCCTGGTGCTGACGCTTATGACGTTTTATAAAAAAGCATTTATTATTGTTGTTATTAATAGTATTATTGTTGTTGTTATTGTTGTTGTTACATAATTAGAGATATATAAGTTAGAGATGATGGTAGAATAGGTCGTGGTGATGACGACGATGGTGAACATGATGATAGTGTTGATAATGATGATGATTACATGGAGAGAAGATGTAACGATGATGACAGTATGATTGAAGAAAAAATAATTGCTGCCGTTACAAAATTTAAACAATTGACAAAGTTACATCGGATGTCAATAACAATGTAATTGATCATCGTCATTATAAGTAACACTAACAAAATAGTGTTAATAGATGTAATTAAATTAACAATGTTAAAAATTATTAAAATTATTAATTTATTAAAAATGTTAATATTAAAAATAATTAATATGATCAACATTGATAATTATAATTAAATTGACGTTGCAATTAGTACTTAAGATTAGAGTTATTTAAATATGAACAGATTAATTATAAATTTTCATATTAAAAAATAAAACACACCTTGTTAGAAAAATTGTTTGAATTCTTCAAATCAATCCAACTTGGCGCTTGTTGCTATGGCTGCGAAGATGCGAATTTATGGACGAAAATATTTCATATAATATGATTTTTGTTTTTAAAATTTATATAATTGCAATCAAAAATAGTAAATAAATGATTAAATCATACAATTAATGAGCACTTAATTTGTTAATATAGCGCCATGAGTTTATTATGTTCTCTCATTTATTGACTTTAAAATTTACAATTTTAATGAAATTCCAATCAAGAACTTTCAAATGCTCCGCGGTCATGTGCAAACGATCGATCAACAAACCGGGCGCCATTTTCACCGTCTTATTTTTTTTTTAACGCTTTAAACCGAATAAATATTTAATTAATGAGTCTGGTTATTTGCATTTAATTCAGTAATTGAATTAAATTTTAATGTATTTAATGTTACTTTATCATTATTGTTTATTAAAACTTTATTTATTAATATTTATTATTAGTTCGGTTAAATATATTTCATTTAATATTGAATATCATTTTGACCGAGTCGAACAGTTATCTAATCTCATTTATTATTCCGTTAAGTCGTTTTAATTTGTTATTAAATTTGTTTAACATTTAATATTGCATTTAATAGTTTTAATATTACATCGATATTCCCCGATTAATAACCATTTGTTAAGAACTCCATTAAACAATTTCCAAATGGCAAATTGATGGCTTTGAGAAAGCAATAACTTCTTACAGGAGCAGCGTGATGCCGTTGCTTCAATATATCTTCATACTTTATTGGCCACCTTAAATAATAACAAGAATAATATCATTAATAATATTATAAAATATATAAATAATAAACTAATCATTATAAATATAGTTACAATATTAAATATTGGATTGCAAGTTAATTAATAACATTTTTGATTAATTAAAGTAATGAACTGGAATGTGAATGAAATTCGAATTTACTTCCACTTTGAAATTTCCGAAATCTTGGAGTAATCTAAAAAATTGCTCCTAAGCCTTTCACGCTTGAACGAAATCAAATCAATTCTCTACGAATGGTGGATATCTGGGTGGCAATTGGTGAGTGGGTAATGAGAGGTTACTGGGTGGCATGGTTTTGTGGATAGTGAGTAATTTATATCGTTACATCGTGGTCGACAGGGATTGATGATTGCAAAGTTTTTTTAAACGTTTTCATCCTTTATGAATATTATGAATATTATTATTATTGTTATTATTCCATGTTGCTTCAATTTTATTTTTAACAATGTTACTGAGAAAAATATGTGATATAATTATGCGCGATATTATTATAATAAATAATAAAAAAAATAACTTTTTGTCATTTAAATATTGTATAATTTTTTTTAAATAATTTTCTTTGTCGTCTATTCATAATATTTTATGAAGTGTAATAATATGATTATAATACCTTTATCATTTCAGGTGAGAACAATCTTCGTGAGTGGCCTACCCATGGACACTAGACCGCGGGAATTGTACCTTCTGTTTCAATCCTTCAAGGTGAGTTTGTTTCGGTCCATTTCCACTGCAGGTGCACTGCATTTTCACTCGTAATCCATCTCTCCTTAAAAGGAAATGAACTCCAGCTTTCTAAAACTGGTGAGAGGAAGCAAAATTTCCCAAGGAAAAAAAAGGAATCGGCCTTTCATTAGGAGGGGCGTGTTTATTGTTTGCGGAAGTAGCCAATCTTTTAGGGTCATGTGACCGGTTCTGGCATTTTTACCGGACGACTATATGTCTGCATTAACTGGAAACTCTCTCGTAAATAAAATAAAAACAAACAAATAAATGATTTAAAAATAATTCACACATTGTTCCGCCTCAGTGAAGCTCCCAACCCATAATGGTTATTTGGGTTGTGGAACTAAGCGAGAGTTAAGCGAATAGATATGTATTTATTTAGTTATTTATTTGTTTTGCATGGGTTTATATCTGCATAAATTGTATAGATATATATGTATGTATATGCTGGGTAGATAATGTATGGGTTGGTAGCATTTAATCTCAGAAAGCGTATCCAGATCTGGTTCTTTGAACTAAACTCAAAAAATGCACTTTCATGGCTTTCAGTGGTTTTCATTAAAATTTGTGTCATTTTGGAGTAAAAAATATTTTTTATAATGTATTAAAATAGTCGGAAATAAAACAAGCAGATTGTTTTTGACATTTTGTAACAAATTCTTTCGAAAACATCGAACTGTTGTCTCGTACGGGGAGAGGCACATTTTCTGTCTTTGAAATTAAACGTCAGAAACTCTTGTTATTCATAATTCATGGCTTTTTTTCTATTATCTTCAAAACAAAAATAAAATCTCAAAGACAATAAAATACTGACTTACACTGAAGACTCTGAAAGGAAAGTTTTTTGAAAGACAAATGATTTACAAGCAGAGTTCATTGTGATTTCAATGTTTTGATTAACTTGATGATGATGATGATGATGATGATGATGATGATGATGATGATGATGATGATGATGATGATGACGATGATGACGACGACGACGACGACGACGATTATGATGGGGACAGTCTATTGTAAAAAAGTTATTTTTGATTTCAACAAATTTCCGTCAACGCCGTTGATGTTGAAGTATGGCGATGTCATTTTTATGTTTTAGATTAAAAAGTTTTTTTTTGAGAAGCTCTGACATTTGGTTCAAAAATGTAAAAAAATTCTATGTTGTAAACAAAATAATTGTAAACAAATAATAAAGTTAAATTATTATTGAATTGTAATTAATCTAAATTTATTGTTATTTTTTCAATAAGTACATATATATATATATTAAAATAGTAAAATGAAAATATAATAAAATAATTACCTGTTAACTCTTAATTATCGGCCAAAAACAAATTGTCAGCCAAAACATAAGAATCTTTTTCCATACAACACCAGCTAGCTAATTATCCCTAAGCAACATCACAAATATAACGATCATCGTCGCCATCATCACCATCATCATCGTTATCACTATCATCATCAGCATCAGATGAGTTAATGAGTTCCCTAGAAAATAAGTCATATTTTCACTCAATGGCATAAAATAATCTGAGAAATCACGGAAATTTAGGCCACGTTTAAGGTCATATTGGGGTCAGCTTTACATTGACCTTTTGAACCCTGTGAACCGCAGGTCGTGAGGATTTGATTTATAAACAGGCAGCAATTGTATCATCAGCCTAGGAAAAATCATCTTATTATTCGCTTAAAATAAATTATAATATAATATAATTTTTAGCGGGTACTTCATATCAAATAGCATTTGAAAATATTAATAAGAGTTTGTCAAAATGATTAAATTAATTAAATTAATTCAATAATTTAATCAATATTCTACCGGAGAACAACAAAAATTTTTCAAAATAAAAACGTCTCCAAGCATAATTAAGTTTGATCGCTATTGATGATGATGATGACGATGACGACGACGATGACGATGACGATGACGATGACGACGATGACGATGACGATGACGATGACGATGACGACGACGATGATGATGAGGATGATGATGATAGTGGAAGTCTTCCCGGCGTTAGAATTGATCTTTTAAAAAGATATTAAATAAAAAAGATTTATTCTGGTTTTCCTGAAATCATTTATCTTTCAAAAAGCCAACAGAAGTCGCTTCTTCTTGAGCACTTTGACAATTTCGAAATTTATATCAATAACGAGGGATAGATTATTTCTGTCTTTGTTTTAAAATAATTAATACGCCTAATAAAGTATTAAAGTAGTGTTTATTAAAAATTAATAAATTCTCTTAACTGAAATATTAATCAAATAAAATGAATGTTAAACCTGAATCTAGTTCATCATCTGAAGGTTGCCTTACAAGTCATCACGTTTTTAATTGCAATAACTTATTTTCATAATGAAAATGAATAATACTAATAATAATAATAAAATAAAAAAAAATAATAATAACAGTAATAATAATAATAATAATAATAATAATAACAATCAAGTCATATATTTATTAATTAAATGGACTAATTAAAATATATTTAAGGATGCAATTTGGCGAAATTAAGTAAAAATGAATAAAATTACATCTTGTTAAAATTGAATAAAATTACATCTTGTTAAAATTGAATAAAATTACATCTTGTTAAAATTGAATAAAATTACATCTTGTTAAAATTGAATAAAATTACATCTTGTTAAAATTGAATAAAATTACATCTTGTTAAAATTGAATAAAATTACATCTTGTTAAAAATGAATAAAATTACATCTTGTTAAAATTGAATAAAATTACATCTTGTTAAAATTGAATAAAATTACATCTTGTTAAAAATGAATAAAATTACATCTTGTTAAAATTGAATAAAATTACATCTTGTTAAAATTGAATAAAATTACATCTTGTTAAAAATGAATAAAATTACATCTTGTTAAAAATGAATAAAATTACATCCTGTTAAAATTGAATAAAATTACATCTTGTTATTTCCAACGGCATCCTCGTTTCCCCCATCGACACGTGACTCTCAGTAACGATCTGCATTTACTGCGACGACATGCAATGCTTTTAATCGCTTAATTTATAATTTAATTATAATAATCGACAATGATGATGATGACGACGCCACACTTCAACTAACACAATATCAGTATTATAAATAACATTGATAATAATTTGATGATAATGATGACATCGACATGATGATGAAGACGATGACGATGACGATGACGATGACGAGGATGAGGATGATGATGATGATGATGACGATGACGATGACGATGATGATGATGATGATATTGATACATTTTTAAAATATATATATATATTAACGGATTCCAATCATAATAATAGAAAATAATTGTAGTTAATGTATAAAAATGTATTAAAGTTTAGAAATTATTATTAACATTTTAAAAAAAAAATATTTAAATAATATTTAAAATTTAGAAATTATTATTAACATTAAAAAAAACAGGATTCGAGGCGGGAATGCAATTTGAATTTAAAAAAAAAATTAATCAAGCTTCCATGGATATTAACAAAGTGCTTCCCTCATTAATTGTTATTGTTATTAATTGTTGTAGCTTGTTAATGTGAATTAATTAAATCGACGAATCATAATTTTAATGAACTTGTAATTGATCAGTCTAATTTATTTATTAACGAACTTGTTTTTGATCAATTTAATTTATTTATTAATGAACTTGTTATTAATCAATTTAATTTATTTATTAGTGAACTAGTTATTGCTCAATTTAATTTATTTTCCATTTCAAACCATGGAAAATGAAAGATACCGGAATAAGCAATGGAGGGAATATTTACAGTAGGCCGAGTTTTCAGGTCGCAATTTCACTCGCAATTCCAAACTTGACTCATGACGTCATTTGTCGCTTTTAACAAGTCACGTGTGTAGCTTTATGACGTGTTTCCTGTTGACACCTCAGACGACGGGACCTGGAGTTTCATTGCTTGCCATCTACTCACTCCAGGGGGTAATGTGGACGGCTCTTTAGGGGGTAAAATATTGGGCCATCTTCTGGTCGATATAATTCACTTTTGTAGCCTTCGTCATCTCCGTCGTTGAACATTTTTTATGTTCTGAGCAATAACTTTTAAAAATATTTTCAAAGTAATAACCAGTAACTCCGGTAACTTATCCCACACTTTAATGAATATTATTAGTATTTTTATTAATAATATTATATGACATGTTACTTGTTATTATATTTTGTTATAAATAATATTTTAGATGTATTATTATATAAATATATTTTAATTAGTCCATGTAATTAATAAATATATGACTTGATTATTATTATTATTATTATTATTATTATTATTATTATTATTATTATTATTATTATTATTATTATTATTATTATTATTATTATTATTATTATTATTATTATATGTAGCAGGGGTATTATTGTTAACAGTAAACTTAAAAAGTATTAAAAATTAACTATTACTATTATTCTTAATTACTAACTAATTATATATTATTCAATAATTATGTCAGCAAATAATTATGCACGGTTATTATGCACTTACGATCAGTAAATACAAAAGCCTGTCAATTCAAAAGAAATTATTGAAGAGTCTACTCCAATTCCCTAGACATCTTCCGTGGAGGAATTGCGGAAAGATGAGATGGACAGACGGAGTAAGAAGGAATGAATTGAATTTGCGGAGGAACTGAGTACTGGCAATTTCAGGTCAGAGTGGATTCGACCATTTACGAGGAAAGGGGTGTCAACATAGGAGAGGTTACTTTGGCCAAGTACAGCTTCCTTTTTCTAATACCAAGGTTTTGAGTTGGATTGATGCTGGTTGCTCTGATTTGCCAATGTGATGTTCCCTGAGATTATAAATGAATATT
>JAJTWR010000266.1:2962500-3255000 GCA_021613335.1 Whitmania pigra | reverse complement strand
AACAATGGAACTTAAAAATGAACTTAATCTTTTCATCCTCCTATTTAGCCATTTATAATTTATTATTATTTACATTTAATATTAATATTATTATTATTATTAATATTTATTATTACAAATATATCATTAACATTAATCTTACACGTAATCAAAACTTCAAAAATAAATAGCAAAATACAACAGCATTTGACCTCGCGAATGACTTAAAGCCACTTTACGTTCCTGGAATAAATTTGAAGAGGAGCTGTTTGCTTATCCAATCTTTCCAGTTTTTTCCAGCTGGACTTGGTAATAAATTCTTTTTTCTCCAGACTTGGGAAACATGGCTCATCACTGTACGTCAAATGATGTTTAGTGCTGAGCCTTACAAATATCCAGTTATTAATCCATCTCGAAGAGAATCGCATGCATCAATTTAATTTTCTTCCTTTCAGAGAAAATTAATTACTGGAAACAATTAATTAATTTTAGAAAAACTAATCAATTTTTGGAAGCAATTTATTTATTAATTATTATTATAATTAATTAATTAATTAATTTTGGCCATTCCTAATTCTGTTCTTTATCCTTCTTTTGTTTTAATCTATGCGATTATCTGGAAAGTCCTTTGGAACTTTGGATTGGACGATATTAATTCTTCATAATTAATAATAATAATAATACTAATAATAATAATAATAATAATAATAATAATAATAATAATAATAATAATAATAATAATAATACTAATAATAATAATAATAATAAATAATAATAATAATAATAATAATAATAATAATAATAATAATAATAATAATAATAATAATAATAATAATAATAATAATAATAATAATAATAATAATAATAATAATAATAATAATAATCATAATAATAATAATAATAATATAATAATAATAATAATAATAATAATAATAATAATAATAATAATAATACTAATAATAATAATAACATAAAACAAATAAACAAATAAATAGATAAATAATATAAATAAGGCGCTATTTGTTGTCTCACAAATGACAGGGGAGGAGATAGAGCAGCGTTTGAGCTCCAAAAAGAGAATGCTAATCGGTAGTGCATCTTTAGTTTGTCTTTCAGGAGAAGCAAGAATGTTTTTTCCTTGTAATTCCTATTTTGTTCCTCACGGTGGAGTCGTAAATAAGCGGCATGGTGGAAAGGGTTGAACGTGAGGACACCTGG
This sequence comes from Whitmania pigra, assembly GCA_021613335.1. Taxonomy (NCBI): domain Eukaryota; kingdom Metazoa; phylum Annelida; class Clitellata; order Hirudinida; family Haemopidae; genus Whitmania; species Whitmania pigra. The sequence goes on along the minus strand of JAJTWR010000266.1, from coordinate 3,253,803 downwards.
GACTTGTGGAGCTCCATGGGTTCAAATGGCCCCTGTAAATGCTACCCTTTCGAGGTCACATGATTTAGGGATTGCGAATCAAACAAATTATGCTATTTATTAAATTTATTTATTATGTTTGCATCTGTTAATGCATTATATTTATTTATTGAAGTTGTTTACAAGTTGTTTAATATTATTAATATGAAGTTGACATTGTTCTGCTAAATATTGTAATGTATTAATTGCTATGCAGTTCTAATTGAAATTATAATTTTAATAATTATATTTTTTAAGGAAGAACGCTTTTTGTTAAAGCTTTTAAAAAAAATTATCACATGCTATAATCGTTTCCTGGTGAATTGAAGCTATCATTTTGTTGAACAAACTTTTTTTTTCAAAAATGCCCGTTCGAGTTTTTAAAAGGGAAGCCAAAATGGGAACAACTTCGTGCCAAAGCAGGCGAACGTGCCTCGGTACAAGAGAATGGCGGGAGATTTATTGAAGGGGTTTTTAGTCGGACCAATAGCCCTGTTCGGGCGACTGAGGAGTTCCCGCGTACCGGTCGTGCTTTATGTAAGGCGATCTGAGCTCGATTTTCCGGCAGAAAGAATTCCTGTTATGATGACGAGGATGGTGATTATCCGAAGCATATTTGGGTTCTTAATCCGGTGGAAAAACATTTGTGGCCGAGGAAGGCTAGGCATCGATGGATGGATGGATGGATGGATGGATGGATGGATGGATGGATGGATGGATGGATGGATGGATGGATGGATGGATGGATGGATGGATGGATGGATGGATGGATGGATGGATGGATGGATGGATGGATGGAGGATGGATGGATGGATGGATGGATGGATGGATGGATGGATGGATGGATGGATGATGGATGGATGGATGGATGGATGGATGGATGATGGATGGATGGATGGATGGATGGATGGATGGATGGATGGATGATGGATGGATGGATGGATGGCCGGCCGGACGGACGGACGGACGGATGGATGGATGCATGGATGCATGGATGGTTAGATGCATGGATGACATTGATGAAGTCGGAATTGAATTGAGTGGTGTGGGTAGTGATTGGATTCTGTGAGTCTGTTGACAAGGTGTAAAGTGAATCAAAAATGTAAAAGGACATCCAATCTTTGAGTTTTGGATTGTTATTAATTATTTATTAAGCGTAAATCGCTTCATTTTCAAGAAATATTCAACGAATCGAATCCTGCAATGTGATGTTATTTTTGAGAAAGTTCACTAAATTTGAGATAATTTAATTATGCTCAAGAAATGATTTTCATAGAATTGAACAACAATTTTTGATTCGCAAAAACGCGGTCACAAGCATGACAGGTTTATTTATAATATTTTAATCGTTTATCAAATATTTGAGCTTCATAAATGAATTGTAAGCAACAGCAACAACTACTACCATGATGATGATCATAATGTTTAATTAATCACAAAAATAAAATTATTCCATGAGGTTTGTCTCCATTCTGGCGCCAAAAGGGTGGCATTTCACCTGAGTTTTTCCCGCTTTTTATTCCTTCTCCGTAGCAATTTTTTCACCCTTTCCATCACCGCGGATATGCGCCATTGAATGAATTGATAAATAATCTCTAAAAATAATAATTAATTATTATGCGCTAATTAATAGCTAATAACACATCACATTACACAATATTTAATTAATAATAATTATTTTTATTTCATAGTTATAATATTTAATTAGTAGTAATAATTTTTAGTTACTATTTTTTTATTTAATAATGTTTAATTAATTTTTGTTTAATAATTGTTAATTTTTAAATTTTTTAACAGGGTTACGAGTCTTGTCAGTTGAAAGTCGGCGGGAAAAATGGAAAAATGACATCGGTGAGTTATCATGGAAATTGTCAATGTTCGTTTCCTTCGTAATTTTGTATTTTTATTTGTATTGTTTTTTTTTATGTATATTATTTTATCTTTAAATAAAAATAAAATTTCTGAATTTCTGCGACCGAGATAAACAGCGTGGGTAACATGACTTAAGCAATGAGTTTTGGATTGACGTGGTTGAAGATAAGTGCTCACTTTAATCCGGCTCCCCGGTGGAGATAAGTTTTCTGTTTTTTCCACGAGAATCCACCTCCTTTTTTTTTTTTTTAATTTTATTTGTTTTGCTTTTTGACTTTGTTGCGTGATTTCGAGCTGAATCTCAGCTTTGGAATGAGTCGAGATTTTAGAGGATTTTCAGCTTAAAACCGACGATATTTCATAGTAAATTTCAGTGCTTTGCGTGTCTTGTTTTGTCTTGTTTTGTATTGTTTTAATTAGTGAACCTGTTCTGTGAGTGTTAATTCAATCAACTCGATTGCATCTTCTTTTTTTGCGTTTCAAGTTCATAAAGTTTTAAAAGTTTAGATTCAGAAATTATATTTTAAACTTGTAGCGCTTCAGCAAGAATAAAATATTAATCGATCAAAAATATTAAAAAAAACCTTAAAATGTATTTTTTGTTGAATAACCATCCGATGGAAACTTTACTCAAATTATCAAAAGCTCTCTCAAAATCATTTCATTCAAACTAACTAACCCGAAAGACAAAAAAAACAGATGCTTAATGTCATATTAATGTTTTAAAATAACTATATGTCTATTATTATTATTATTATTATTATTATTATTATTATTATTATTATTATTATTATTATTTATTATTATTATTATTATTATTATTATTATTATTATTATTAACATAAAAATCCTTATTTAAAGTCTATATCCTTACCAATCTTCCTTTGACAGCCTGTGGGTTTTGTTACCTTCTCGACGAGATCAGAAGCTGAGGACGCCCTCCAGCAAATCCAGGTGATTTCCATGGAAAGAATTTCTCGGGGAGGAATGTGGTAACGATTGTTGCGACGGTTGCTATGGAGATGGTTTGATGCGGTGATGATGATGATGAGGATGATGATGATGAGGATGATGGCGTGTGAATTGTTTGAATTGTGTTGCCTGCTTAAAAGCTCAGATTTTGAATTTTTGTTTATTGAGTCTCCTTTTTTAAAGATGTTAAAATCTGCATTGAGATTGTGCATTTCATTTGCTTGTGGTGTTTCATCCATGCCTTTTGGTAGCCAAATATTGATGGGATTATTTCTCAGTCATCACCCGTGGTCGATAAAAATGTCAGGCCCCTAGGTAGAGCGTCCATAGTCTCCTATGTTAAGCCAATTTGGTAATGGAGAAGCAAAATAAGCGTTTTTAAAACCTGGGAAGTCCCCAAAAATTGCCAGGCCTTTGGGCACACCCGATCCCCCCTCTCGCTGATCCGATCCTTGATGAAGACATTCATTTGGACAAACGATTTTAAAATGATCTCACACTACGAGCATATCGTTGACCACGCTGAGTTTCGAACCCTGAGGCAATGGGCTTCTTAAAGTCAATGGCATTACTCCGTTATCTTGGCGCACACCGCTTTCTATCGATGTAGAAGGAAGACCTAAAGATAACTGCAATCAATCTTGATTTTGTCCCTCGATTCTTTCAATGTTCATCAAGAGATGTTTTCCATGCAGTTTTCCAAGCAGACGACTGCGAGACCAATAATGCATGCGCGGTAAAATTTATCTGCCTCCAATAAAACGTGCGCTTCTGAACGGACGGTTGCATTACGTCTGCTATGACGTCATCTCTGACGTAAATGAATGCCGACCTAACAAAGACCGATGATGTGTTGTTTGCAAATTGCTTTCTGAGCCGACTGCAACGGATCTCAAAAATGTCCAATTATTCGATTATTCGACTCGTTCTTTAAATTCGTTGTTGTTGTTGTTGTTGTTGTTGTTGTTGTTGTTGTTTTCCATAAAGAACATTTGAGCATTATTTATTTTCGGAATGGAATCTGAAAGTATTTAAATTGAATGAATATATATTAATAATTCAGACGTTCCTCCGCAGGGCATGAAATTTGATCCTGAACAGCCACAGACTTTGAGGCTGGAGTTCGCCAAAAGCAACACGAAGATGGCCAAAACAAAGCAATCTCCATCTTCATCGACGTCATCCGTTACGTCATCTTCCATGGCAACCAATCAAGTCATTTCCGTCACGCCTCATCAGCTGGTTTCCTTTATAAATGCCCGTTAGTGGAGCACTTTGCGACTCCGTTTTTCTAAGCAACATTTCAACTCCCGCTCGCCTTGCGTGCAGACGATTGTCTCATCGTATGATGTACTGTTGTTTTTTTCTTGTGTGGCTTTCTTTTTCTGTTTTTAACTTTACACTCCAGCAAGTTCATAGAAATTGTCGGGGTTTTTTTTCGTTTATTTAACTTTTTCCATTTCTTCTTCTTCAACTTTTTCCAGATAAATAGCGAGTGGCAGCACTTTTCTAATTGTATTTGCTTTCATCTTCAGAGGAGATGAGCAACAATCCGTCGGCCTTCTACCAAGCAAGATACGCCACGGCTGCTGCCGGCGCCGGAGAAGCGTGGACGACGGCGTCACCGGTGGGCAGCGCGCCCCTGATTCAGGGTCATCCGGTGGTAGTGGGACATCAACTCATCTCTTCGGTTCCCCAGTACGCTGAGTTTTTGGGAGCCTCTCAACACCAAGCACCCAACAGCACTTCTCAACTTCCAAATCACCGCCAATTTTTAGCGCACGTGACCCCGGCCGCACTGGCTGCAACCGCTTACGTACAGGCACAAGTAAAGACGAGTTTCCGTGATAGTTTTGTGTTACTGTGTTTATGTGTCTGTTTGTCCGTATGTTTGTTTGTTTGTTTTGGTATGTTTGTTTGTTTGTTTTGGTATGTTTGTTTGTTTGTTTTGGTATGTTTGTTTGTTTGTTTTGGTATGTTTGTTTGTTTGTTTTGGTATGTTTGTTTGTTTGTTTTGGTATGTTTGTTTGTTTTGTATGTTTGTTTGTTGTTTTGGTATGTTTGTTTGTTTGTTTTGGTATGTTTGTTTGTTTTGGTATGTTTGTTTGTTTGTTTTGGTATGTTTGTTTGTTTGTTTTGGTATGTTTGTTTGTTTTGGTATGTTGTTGTTTGTTTTGGTATGTGTGCTTGCGTGACCGTAGCGTCGCGGTCTCCAAAGTTACTACGTTTAGTTCCACGGATGGATGGCAGTCCGTTTCGCTTCAATGCATCCACCTGTTTTGCTTCCTCCCCTGATTATATCTTAAGAATGTTTTCGATTGTTTTTCAATTGTTAAATTTCAGTAATAACTGCCAAATTTTATTTATTTAATTATGTAATTATTATTATTTTGGAATTGGTTTCATCTTTCCGAGCACTCTGTCCCAATCTTTAACTTATCCCTGCGCACAAAATGCTTATCTTCCATACCCGACTTGTGACGCTTTCTTGAAGACGATGATTTCAATGTTGATTATTATTATTATTTCAATTATTATTATTATTAGTATTTCAATTATTATTATTATTATTATTTCAATTATTATTATTATTATTATTATTATTTCAATTATTATTATTATTATTATTATTTCAATTATTATTATTATTATCACTATCATTACTTATTGTTTGTCGTTTGTTATTATTATATTTTTTTATTAAACCATCCATTATTTTTTTCTTTTTCGTTAGAAAACTTAAACGTTCCTTATTTTAAGCCGTTTGAGCACTTCGAAAAGGCATTTCACCGGTCATCAAGTTCTCCTGAAAATGAAGAAAGCTGGCTGTAAAATTCTAATTCGCTCCGAAGTGCACCTTATCTTAATGGAATTCATCCGGTTTTTTTCCGTCTAAGCAGTTAACTTAACGCTCCCCTTTTCCAGCTCCCTCATCAATCGCTTCTCCAGGCGTCGGGTGCCCTACAGTGCTACGACATGTCAGGCCATAATCCCCTCCTAGCTTCGTCCTCTGCCACCCCGACACTCGGCAACCACCAGGGCAACATGCAACAATCGGCCATCAGTTCCCCAGTCACTCCTCTGCAAGCACTCACCAACAGTAACAACGGCCTTCCCTGTCCAGCCTTCATACTTGCCAGCTTTGGACCTTTTTGCCAGGAGGCACATCTTAAAGATTTGTTAGGATCTTGTGGTGTTGTATTCAAGTAACATTTAGTTATGATTGATTTCTAACAAGATGAGGAGTTAAAATATACATTTTTTTTTAGTTATCACAAGTATTTTTCTATAAATGATAATAAATTATCATGTTAAATTTAAGACAGTATGTAAACTATCTGCCGTAACTTAAACAAATTATTCGACTAGTTTTATAAATTTAAAAATAAAAACCATTTATTTATTATAGGTTATTTGCGACGCAATGAAATAATTATTCAGTTTATTAGGAGATTTACCAAATAATTATTCAGTCTTTACGAAGTAACCAAATAATTAGTCACAATTATTGTGAAAGCAGCAAATAATTATTCAGTTATTATGAACTTATTGAATAATTTTTCAGTTTTTTTTTAGTAATAACCAAATAATTATTCAGTTATTATGAAATTATCGACCAGGAAGTTCTGAACGTTGTTATGGAGATAATGATCACTTGGAAAATAGTCGAGATGTTTGACCGGAAAAGTTTGCAGGGAAAGAAACGAATTAAGGGCTTTTGAGGAAATAATCTGGAAACATAATCGCTACAAGATCACATTTTATTATGCTAGTCGTCTTTGAATAAATACATATAATAATAATTATTATTATTTTTCATAATTATTATTGTGACTAACACAATTAGTTGACCTTATTGTCGATTCTATTAACATTATCAACTTAATCGCTTAGTTGTTCATACAAGCTAAATTGTAAGTTAATACAACGTTTTAAATCGCACTAGCTAATCTAATTATCACAAATTATGATAATCTACTTGGAAAATAATAAATATTCATGTATCGCTTTATGCTCTTCTTCCAGGTATTCCTATGCCCGCCTTAGAAGACAAAGTAAGCCGAACTGTCCCTCTGGGCCTGGCCCTACTATCATCGAGTGCGCGGTTAGTTACTTCCTATCATTCATTTCCAACTCAATCTATCTCTTTGTCTCCACTGTTGACAATCAACTTCTGACCTCTGACCTTTTGAAGCCTTTTCAAGGTATTATACTCTTTAGGAACGTATCTCTAGTCAATCCATCAGCTCTATGGAAGCACGTGTTGCTTCTTTCCACGGCGCATGACTCAAATTCCAATTTCACGCCTGGCGCTACCGGTTAATCGCGGCTGCATTATTAATTAGCGCGCGCGCCTCTGCTTTGAATCGGTCGAAATGCGTCTAGAATTTTGAATCTCTGAATTTTAATTAACTCCAGTGACATGGAAATATGAACACCAGTTGCTCGAAAATAATGGTGAAAGTCTCTTTGTTGTATTTAAGAAGCTAACTAGCCTGGAAGTTAATTGTTCTTAATTAAAATGTCAGAACGTGGATTGTTCAGGTAATTTTAGCCTTATAATTAATGTTACAGGTAGATGACGACCCACATCGTTTTCATCCATACAAGCCAGCAGAGGTTGCTGCAAGAAAGGTGAGCACAGGCACAATCTTTCCATAAACTCAATATTCAGCCAATCGATAATTACCTGGAGAAGTTATGTTTCCAGCATTCGCTAGACGATAGGCCGAGTGCTGCCTGGATTAGCGCCGATGTTATCGACCCGTAGTACGAGGCGATTGCAACTCTCTGGAACAGGTAAGCTTCCGAAAAATGTTCAACAACCACTGAAACCGCCTTTCAACGGCAGGCGCCATTTTCATTGTTTTCTCACAGGCGAATATGCAGACTCCGATTACGAAGACCTTGAGAAATTACGGCAGAGATATTTATCCTTGGAATCAGCCAGGCTGTCTAAGAATCATTACCAAGAACGCGTTGGATAATTGTTGTTGGAAAATATTTGTTGTCTTTGTTTACTACGATCCAATTGTACAGACTTGTTATTCGCAAAGCATTCCGTTGCGTTATACAATATTTGGTTAAGAGATTTTTTATATATCTATATAAATATATTTATTCCTACGTGTACATCTTGTGTACACCCTTACAAGATAACTTGAAATTCATTTACGACTGGATTATTTGCGTTTCCCACAGAATCTGCATTCCTTTCTATGTTGTTGTACATTCATTCGTTTGAATTACTTTGGTACGTTTCATTTCTAGGAGCAATACGCACACCAAAGTGTTTACTTAGCTCTGTGTATCAAGATATTTCTATTACATATTTATTATTTATTACAACGGACATTTACAGAGTGGAAAAAATTGCGAAACGCGTTCTAAAATCTCGACAGATCAGCTTAGAAGATTGAATCATTGTCATCGGTGTGTCCTAATGGCACGAGATATGCATTTTCTATGCTAAACTATCTTTTGATTTTTCGACCGCGAGACCATATCATGGAGGATGCCTGGCGTGGGACAGACGACAGAGTACACCCGCGAAACGATTCTTGAACGAAAAGAACTTTTTTGTTTCTTCATATTGAATGGTTTTCTAGCAATTAAATGTGATAATTTAGAGCTTTGTCAGTCTTCTTAAACAAAAAAAACCTGCTTAAAGCGACCCTGCTCGAGACAGCTCAAGCTCTCACAAACCAAGACCCCTAGCAGGACCGGTTGCACCTGCACTCTGAAAACAGCTCAGAGAGATCCATAGGCAGAAAGAAACTCGGAACAAGTGACTTTAAAACTGAGTTCTTGAACAAAGGCATGACGTCACAACCAATTCCCACAAAAACTGCCCATCGAGTTAATTAAAAATGTACTATGTATATATTGTTACATATATACAGTTAAGAAGCAAGTTAAAGTGTGATGCCATGGCAACACGGCTCAGCCAATTATAAAGCGCTCATTCCACCTCCCACAGCCTCATCGACAACAAAATCACTAACCACGTGACTGCAAAAACATTACTTTAGAAACTTTGAGACACACAATAAAAACCAATCATCCAAAGCTCAGGCAGACTTAACAGTTCCATATGAATTTTATGTTACTTAGAAAAAGGAAATCAGCGTTTCAAACTCGCCCAACACTTACAACGACCAACTTAAGTCAAATGACAAATTCTTCTCATCCCGACGGACACCTCGAGGACGTGAGATTCACTGGGCACCACCGGCCGGAACGAGACTCGGAAAATCTTGTTCGTCGTCGACGTTGGGGGCTCGCTCTCTCAAGGGCTTCTTGTCTCCTCCCCTGACTCCGGGGTTAGTTCCTCTCCTGCCGGCAAAGCCGCCCCTTTCCCCGGTAAAGGTGCCTCGCCCGCCCCTTCGTCCGGTGAAAGCTCTGCCTCTCGAGCCTCTTCTGCTGTCACTGAAGGTGATTTCAATGGGAAGGATGTTCTTGTTCTTCCCATGTTTGTCATCCTCAGCCGCCTGGATAAACCAAATAACAAATAAATATGTAAGTTTCTGCAAATGTACAAATCCAACAACAAATCAAATCCAACCTCTCCCTCTTCATCATCCTCTTCCCCCTTGGTCTGCTCCTTCTTTTTCAGGACGTAAGTCTTCTTCCACTTTTCATCGGAACATCCCTCGTTCGGCTTGCGGATGTTGAACTCCATCTTGAGGCGCTTGGCTTCCATGGCGGCCTTGTATTCGTCCAAGGTCATGGTCTCTAACTCGGGCTCGGCAGGCTCGGTCGGAGCAGCTGCTCCGCTTTCATCTTCGTAGGTAGCACTAATCGAATTAAAGTGAAAATCAAAATTAAAATGGTTTTCTCGCACCGATTCGTACCGGCTCAACCAGAGTGGCAATTACTGGGGATCCTTACCCAGCATTTCCAGCATTCTCCATGTTCTCTGCTGCCTCTGCCTGATCTGCCCACGATGCTCCGGCACCGGCCCCCACCTCGCTCTGAGCCCTGCGAATTCAGTGAGATGATCGGATAGAACCTAACCGATAGTTAACATCCAATAATCAAGAACAAATAAGCAACTCCAACTAACTCCAAGTCATCCATGACAGTTCCCCAGTTATGGGATCCAGTTCCATCTCTCTTTTCTACTGCCTTGATGCCCACTCCTCTATGAAAAACAACTTTCCTTTAAAGTAATAGTTTACTAAAGACTGTCTTCATTCATTCACCTAAAAAATGCAACACGGTATAAGAAATAAACTAACCCTTCATTACTGCCACCTCTTCTATTGAATTCCCTTCTCCCTCCAAAATTCCCTCTGCCTCTTCCTCTAGCTCTTCTTCCAGATCCTCTCCCTCTGCCTCTGGTCCCCTCGACTCCATCATCTCCCCCAGAGCTCTCTCCCCAATGTCCAAAACTTCCACCTTCTTGCTGAGGTTCATCAAAACTAGAAGTCTTGAGATCATCAGGTGCACCAGCATCAACTGCACCATCTTGCAGGGGCCTTGGTGCAAAGTTTCTTCTCGGAGGTCGACCTTCATAGCTCCTTCTGAAGCCTCCGAACGACCTTCCCTCGCCGTCTTCCCTCCTACGCCCGAAACCTCTTCTTTCTTCGTTGTTAAACTGCCTTTCCCTCCTGTCCTCTTGATGTCCAAATCCATTAGCATTGAAGTTCGGCCTAGAGTCAAAGTTGGACATTTCTGGGTTTCCATTCTCCTGGTTTTCTCCATTTCTGTCCATTCCATAATTGCTCGGTCTGAAGCCCCTGTTTGATCCTCTTCTGGGGCGTCTCTCAGGGCCAACACCGAAATCAAAATTTTCCTTTGGCGATCTTTCAGTAGTATTTCTGAATCCACCTCCTCTGCCTCTTCCACCACGTCTCTCTCTCGTTCCAGCACTGGGACCCCTGGTCTCAAAGGTACCGATCTCCAACTTGTCTCTACATGATATATACAAAATCTTTAATCACAATGCAGAACAAAATAGCTTGACAAGATGTTGTAGCAATATTACTTTAAAAGTACTATATTTACTATTACCTTGCTTGGTAATCTTTACAAAGTTAAAGTAAATTACCCTTCATCCAAGTTTGGAACTTCTTCTTTTGCAGGCTTTTGTCTGTTGCCACGATCCTTCAAAAGCCTTGGCTCATCCTCGCTAGACTTTTGGCGCCGCTGTTTGTCTTAGAAAAACATGGACCCTCATTATGAAAAATTCCATCGTGAGACTATAATTACCATATGCACCGAATCATACAAGGTCAAACACTCAAAAACCCTAGAGAACTCCACCCAGCCTCATGCAGTTTGTAAAGATGCTAATCTGCCAAAGATGCATATGATTGCATCACACAATTACAAGCCCAAGGTTTACCTTCAGTCTTCCCTGGAGAGGGAATGACCTCGACTTTCTCGGTTTTAACTTCCTGAGCTGTGGTAGGCGCGACGTTAGCAGAAGCAGCGGTTTTGTTCTGTTTGTTTTTTGCAGAGCCTTTGGCATCTTTGTCGGAACTGGATTTTTTACTCTTCTCAGCCTTTTTTGCGGCTGCTTTTCTTTCTTGTTCACGAAGGATCTCCAAAGGATCATCGTTTTCCAAGAAGAGCTCATATTTATTTTTAATGGATATACAATAGGAATTTTCCATGTTTGAAAATTATGTTATTTTCACTGAGTGAAGAATTCAAATCGACGCTGCAGAACAGCATGCACTACCTCGACTGAAGCGAAAAACCAACCATCGTCGTGATGGCGACCGGAAACTAATGCCCATTCTTTGATTCTTTTGGGTCACGTCTAACAGCTTCTTAAGAGTTTCTGGAATTTATTCGTATTATGTGTTTGTTTTGGCAATTCACTGAAATTTAAAATTTAAGGATAAATTATCTTTAATAAACAAATAAATGACATGAAATTTGGAAAGCGCACTTGAAAAAGAGCCAAATTAGTTTAATTTCATTTTGCGGGGAAGCACGGTCCAATATTGTGACTAGTTGAGAATGCTTCTGTTACCACTTATTTTCGCAGTTTTGACTACTGGAATGTATGCGGTAACTGGTGAGAAAACCGACTTTATCATATCATCTCTCAGGAAAGAAAACCATTTCAGAATGGCACGATTGAATGGTTTATGGGGAAAAGCCTTAAAAGTAGTTAAAAGCTTAAATAGACTTAAAATGAAATAGAAACTCGTAAGAAATAATTGCATTTTAAAGATTTTAACTGACGAAAATGAACTTCTTGATCTGTATGGAGACTTTGCTGTTCAAGACAATATTGAATTCAAAAGAAAGCAAGAGCAGGCCAAAGACGAAGATGAAATCATAAGGAACTTCATTGACAAGCAACTGCTTGGTATTATTTTCTAATTTGTTTTATTCCATCAAATCACATTTAATTTGAATCTTCCTATAGCTGTTCTTTTGAAGCATGGTCTTGGCAGGATATGCCCAGAAAATATGTTTGCTTTTTCAAGTAAGGAACTTCACAAGCTTGATGAATTTTATTTTGAAGCAATACAGAAAGACCCAAAATTATCAAGACTTTGGGAACAAGCAAACAGCATTGGGTTCACTGGTGAGTGATTATTCTCTAGATTTTACAAAAGAAAGACATTCAGGATTTAATTGATGATAATGTTATCCTTAAATCGCAGAAGAAGAAATGAAAGAATTAAAATCTAACTTTATGGGCTACTTGGATAAATATGCAGAATATATCAAGCTGAAACAAGAAATGAAGCAATATCATGGTTGCTCACAAATGTTTAGAAGCATGCAAATAAATCATATATAATATGATAATCTTAAATGAGGTATTTTATTTTTCAGAAAGTAATTTACTACCACATATTCACAATAATTTATTGACTAAATTGAATGAAGGCTTAAAGAAAGCCCACAAGGACATGAAGCTCATTTTTGATGAAATTCAATTAAAACTTAGTGACAAAATTTCAAGGAGATCAAGTGTCGTGGGAGACTATAGAATTCTTCAGCTATGGCAGCAAGCTTTGAAACAGAATCTTTCTGAAAGTGAATTATCTCTCTTTAAGGTTTAACTTTCTGTTTTGGAGTTTAGACTTAATTCTTATCATCATGATCATTATCATCCACGACAGGAAGAATTGAACCAATTCAACGAGCGACTTTTGAAACATAACCATTTCTTGAAAAGGACAAGTATTGCAAAGCTTCAGAGGCAGAGCACACAATCCAATGATATCTGGCTATCTCTGGATGAAAAAACTAAGAATATGACCAAAACAGTAGGACAGTTTCCAGATTGTTGAAATATGATATGCATAAGTGCTATACAAGCACATGAATTTTCCTCACTTTACTTAAACCAAAATCAATTAAGTGGATTGATGCCAATTTATCCACAAGATATTTTAGGCAGAACTGACTTCTAAGCTATTAACTCTCAAGCCAACTTTAATTTAGCCTTCTCGTTAATGCTTTGGCGCACTATCCTCTACTATGACTCAGAGTTGGTAGCAGCTATTAAATTGTTTAAATAAAAGCCAACGTAAACTCAATCATTCCACATTCTGGTATATTGGATATTTTCTTGTGGGAACAGAAATTAATTGCTGCATTCCCAAAATTTCAAAGGAATTTTATTCTTCCAGGTAAAAAAATGGCACCAGGAACTAAAGACAAAGCTCTCCAAGCGGATCCAACACACTGAACTCTGATCACACACATGCCTTAACAGGTTGATCCAAAGCAACCTCAAAATAACAACAAATTGTTTATGCTAGCAACTTTGTAAACCATGTCTTACCTTTTACATTAGAAAGAAAACACATTTGATGCCTCTATTGTTTAATTTAAAATAAATATTTATGAAAAATTTCAAAAATCTTGACAATCATATTTGATCATTTGGAAATTTTTGCAAAAAAATGTTGGTAATTGCTGAACTAAAAAATCCTTTCTGCATCAGCCCCCTTCCCCCTCAGCTGCTTCCCCATCAATCTCCAACTCATCATCATCAATCAGGTTGAAAGAAGGTTCCTTCTCACTGTGTCCACTTGATGTTTCTTCAATCTTTGTCTTTACAAGGCTGCCCTGGAATAGGAAAAATTATTGGTGGATCACTGTGCACAATCAAGTTTTTTCAAAAAATCCATTTTCCCAAATAAATTCCACTTTATAAGCATGAATGCCACCGAACAGGTTCTTAAAACTCTTACATCAGGCTTGAAGGAAAATCCTGTTAATAAAATTGGATCAGTCGTTATAGTTTAAGTACAACCAACTTATATGCAAATTACAATAATTGTGTTACAGTATTAGTTGTACAACCTTTTTCTCTCAGACTGCTCAACACAGTACAGCGATCACAATGGTTTGGCTTGAAATTCTGCCAACCTATGAATTGTAATTGTTATGTAGCAAGAGCAAAACAGAGCAAACACAACATATGACTTATACACAAGCTCATAAACCTTACATTAGATTTAAGATAATTGAAATTTACTCCAATCGCCATTAAGGTCCTGAATGTAATCTTCTCTAGAATATTTGCAGGTTTTATCTCTCAGAATCTGTAGCAAATGGCTTTATGGTCAAAAACTATTGGCATCATCATCACTTTGAAAAAAATAGTTTAAAAAGCACATAACTTACATTCTGAATCATCAATTTAAATTGACCATTTTCCTTCTTCAGTCTGTAGTTTTCTTCCTCTATGCCACAGAGCTAAAGTGGTGGAGTCAATTTGATTAAAGAAGATTTCAGGCACCTCTGGTGCTATGCACATTTATTTGTTCATTTTGTTATCTAAATTAACTATCTGTATAAATTAACTAAAATTTATTTATTATCTCAAAGCGTGTGACTAGCAACTGGTCACTGACTCTGATTTGAATGAATTGCATGTGTCTCTGGAGCTTCCTCAGTTCATCCTCCAGCAAATGCTTTTTCTCTGAAGCTAACTTGGCAAGAGAATTTGCATATCTGAACTTGTCCTGCAAAACCTTGAGCTGAAAAATTGTCACATAAAATAACGTAGTAGAATGAGAATGAATAAATAACAAAATAGCCAATTATGTTAAAAGTTTATATATTAGATAATCAGCTTTAGACAAGTAGCGATAGCATAACAAAGTTCAATGCTCGTAGAACAAATTTAACAAACGGGAATCAACGTGCTTTAAAGTCTGTTTTTGGTTTTGTGAGCTGTTCAAGCAGCAAATCTCTTGTGAAAGCTAATCTCAAATTCTTTTCTTGGAGATCCCTGACTTTCATTTCCAGATTCATAATTTTTGACTGGCACAAAATCATAAATGTAAATTGGTAAAGTTTAAAAGCTATTATTATTATCTCCCAAAAATGTCAAATATAATGTTTTAGACATTAAATATAAATTATTTGAATTAAATGTCATCCAAAATTAGAATGGAACTGCAGAAAAACTTGTGACTCTGGACCTCCTCAGGACTGGCAGTTTCCAGTTTCTCTTGAGCGGGTTCAGTCTTTGTGACCTTCTCCAAGATATTCAAGAGAGACTGAGTACAGTCCTTAAGTGATTCCATCAGATATCCATCATGACAATTTCTTGAGAAAGATAAATTAAACAGTCACTAAAGTCATCTACTATTCCACTTGCACCCAAATTGCTCTAAAATATTAAAGTAGACTTTATTTGGCCCTGATGAACCTTTCTAGTAAGCCAATAGTAATTACAATTGAACTAGCTATCATTCAAATGTTAAATGTTACGTTAAAAGAAATTGAAAAGCATCAACATCATTTATGAAATTGCAAACAAAACAGATACTGGCATATACAACAATGACACAAATAAAACTCCATTTCATGCAAAAGTAACTTTTACAATATTAAAATCCATTTATCATAACCAATTCTCCTTAAAAAGAATTAGAAATGTTGCTTAATAATATGTATATGATAGTTCTTAGCTGACTGTTAAACATATTTTCCTTATTATTATTATTATTATTATTATTGTTATTATTATTAATATTATTGAGGGGAGTAAAGGAGGTGCGCTGCAACCAGGTCTATAACAGTTTAAGGGACCCGTGAAGCTCAAAATTGAAATGCATGAATTTGTTATTATTGCTTTGATGCTCTGAAAGGGAAGGTCCCTACAATCTCATGTGGTCCCCAAATCTGGTCTTCTTTGAATGTGTACTTAAACATTTTGCTAAATGTGCAGACTAGCCTCTAGTTGTAAAATAATGATTTCTGAGTATAGCATTTCAGCTCTATTTTTTTTTATTCTAGGGCCCCTTAGAAAAGTAACAGAGACTCACAGGCTTACAACACTGTATTATGATTTTAATAGGCCTATGTTGCTGCATACTAATATATCAAATATATATGAAACACTTCTTGTTAATCCTGTAACAACTGCTTTAATCGAGTCTTGAAAATTTCTGGCTGCCACTAAAAAGTAATTAAAAGGCCCAGCTTCCATATACACACAGCCCAATATATATATATATATAGAAAGTATCTCTGTTTTGATGAGATTATTATTTTTTATTATTTTCAAATTTATTAAAAAATCTAAAAAATGTGTTTTTGCATTGCTTAAAAAGTAGAAAGTAAAGGGCAAAAGTCAATAGTAACAACAAAATTTTAATACTTAAACTTATTTAATGTGAAATTATATTTCTATTCTTCTCTATTATGTAAAAAGAACATATATATGCCAAATGAATCATTTAGATATGGCTAATACTGGAAAGGAGGACCTAGAAAAGGTCTCAAACCTGCACTTTTCTCTCAGGGGCCCTGCTTAGTAATAGTAACACTATTGCCCCATTCAAAGAATTTCATTGAGACATCAACAAGATACTTAATAAATTAGTGAATATTTTTGTTATAAAAATGAACCAAATCAAGCGAATAAAGCAAACTAAAAAATTTATAAAAATGTTATTTACAAATAAAATTCAAACCTGAAAGCAAAGTCAAAAGATTTCTCCTAAAACAGCAAAACAATCTGTTAGTGGAATGAGGAAAAATTTAAAGCTAGATCTAATATTTGAGAATATTTATTTCGAATAAAAAGATAAATAGGTCGCACCCTCAAATCTCGAGTGATGAAAGATGCTTGTCCAGGAAGCATTTGTTCAGCAACAGCCATTGGCCTCTTTAAGTCCATGCAACCATTAGACTCAATTCCAAAGTCATGTCCATTCAGCGAAGCACTGTCCTCACTTCCATTTTGTGTCTCCATTGACATGAATTCTTAGTGATTTGTTCACAAGCAATGAGAAATTTTTAATAATATAAAATAAAATACTATTCCTATTATTAATAATTGCACTTATATGCCAGGCTTGCAAAAGAAATGACAAAACCAAATGTCAATGTACATAAAGCTTGAGGAGCTTGCAAAACAATCAAGAAAAATCTTATTACCAGTTTCCCAGTTATCAATATTCCCCCCATTAGATGCAGAGTAAATGTCAGTGAAGTTCGAGAGTTTCAGGTCCATTAAGTCCAGATCAGCCAAAAGTCCTTTCATGTCGGGGGTCCTCGGCCGACGTTCATCATCAATCTCTGATAACTTGTAATTGTACCTTTCATCCATGACATATCTTGCTTTTTCACTATTGAGTCATTACAAATTCTTCAGTAAAAATTCTGCGCGATGTAACTATTATTTAGAATACAGCACATTGCAGGAAGCACACGTTCAAAACCAAATTATTAGGGAGCTTAAGATAACGATTCTATGCCATCATAATTGCAAATTAACGACGAAGCACGTTCCGACGATATGCAACCGAAGTGCATCTAGCAGATGTGAATCATAATACAAAACATAAAGATAACACTGTAAAACACAAAGATTAGCAATTATATATCTAGCGAGCACGACAAAACTTACACGTCCGCCCGAAAGCGCTTCAAAGATTCAATACAAATGTAAATGACTAGACAACAGATCGAACTTTTATAGGCTTACGATTTTACTGCTGGGGAATTCCATCAGTATCTGGACAAACGAGAATTTTGTAGGCCTGATCGTCAAGAATTCAAATTACGGTGTTAGTCAAATGTATTCAATTACTTACTAAAGACTTTCTAAGAGGAGGGCCTGTTGTCGTAAAATATAGTGTTTCGTTAATAATAATAATTTCTAGGTCAAGCTCGAAAACATAGTTGTCCATTTGCATGTCCCAGACACTTTTGCAGTAAGCAACCAAAACTGCTGATAAATCCATGAATAAGCTTTAGTTCGATGAAGAAAACAATTCGTACAAGCATAAGATTTCTGAAACCTAGTTATTCAGAAACGGATCTAGAACACTTTGGTGGGGGGGGGGTCGCACACTGTAATCTAGGACATGACCCTCACTCCCTCTCCTAAATAGGTCATTGAGGTAACTGATCGAATGTTCAGAACAACACTACAACATAAATGAACAGCGCAGAAGTCTGTGATCGTACCACTAGTCAGCCATTACTATTAATATTTATCTGCTTAGGGATGTCTCGTCGAATGCCACCACTTATGTCTATGGATAATAATCCCTACAAAAGAGTAACAAATGAACCATAAATATATAAAATAACATCAGATAAGCTAAATAAATAGTTGAGTTTTTTCTACTGAAACGACTGTTGGCAGGAGCTGCTAGTGTGCCTGCCTAGGAATGTTCGATTCTACAGAAAAAAGAATGATGTGCCAGGTTTTTGGAAGCGTCATAATAATTTCATTTCTTAATATGATAAATACTTTCTTGATTTCCTTTCTAAGATCTCAAATCTAACCTTATGGTTAAATTTTACACGTTCGTTTGGTTTGATTATACAATGCTACCCTGCTTAACGAAATCGTATATGCAAGCGAGTGCATCGCATAACGAACTCGTTTCACACAACGAACGCAACCTCTGCCAGTGTCTTATATTACTTTTTGTTCCAAAAGAGGCGCTGGGACTTATTTTCGGGAGGTATCACATTTTCATTACACAATTTAACATAGAAATCCATAAAAATATATTTAACATAGAATTACCATTAGAAATTGTGTTCCGCACAACGAACACCCCGCATAAAGAGTGTGGAAATGGAACGAATTGCGTTCATTAAGCGTGGTACCACTGTACTAGTAGTCACGTGATGCTTGCTAAGATTACACTCTCAAAATATAAGGTTAGAGACATCGAGCTCGCCATTGGACAGATGTTTCGTAGTCGCTTTATGAGCACTCATCATCAGCGCCGGACGCAAACCGAGTAAACCCCTACCAGGGAACCAAACCCCGGCCGCGGCTTTGAGAGCGCCGAATTCTAACCACTAGACTCTTAGAAACATGCTGACGGCTGGCTTCTTTATCATAATCTTTCTGATGCTGATATTAAACTGACTCAGAAAAGTAGATCTTTATAACCACAACAAAAAGGGTATTAGGCAAATTCCAAGAAAATGTTGATGGCTTGAGCTATCGAAATGACTAAAAGCCCAAGTTTGAATACAAGTATCTTGAGAAATCCGCTCAGGAATTGTCAAATATTTGACTTTTTAGATCTTGGCATCATGGTTTTCAACTCCAACACGTTCAAAAAAGTCGCAAATTCGTGTTTCCATGTTCATACTTTATGATGACACCTTGTGAGTTGTAGTTGTTAATTGCTTGTTTTCAAAGTAATCAAAGGATGATGCTTGCTTCATTCAAAAGCTTTAAATAGAATCAGTCGTAATCAAATTGGCTAGTCTTCGAAGAATGTCACAACTCTTTCTGAGGCAGTAATTAAGCATCAATAGAATTAACTACAAACGAGTCCGGAGATGACATGTCTGTACACGTTACTATTATGATCGAAGTACTTGATTCGAAAACTGCATTTATTGGAATATTTACTGATTAATAAAGCTTTTTAGTGATGGAAGTCTTGCCAACCAACTTAATGGATGAGGGATCATCTTTGAAAACTTCTGTCTGCTTTAATTATTTTTGATATAATACTTAAAAATTCCACCAAAAAATTTATCAAAAACTAGAGCTAAAAATATGACCGATTCAAATTAAATTTCGCATGTCCCATTTTAGATTTGTTTTGAATTTTGTTGGTTTAGTTTCGTTTCGGCTTCATGTCCCGGGTGGTTAAATGTTGATGTTTAGTCATTTGATGAGTAATTATGGAAGAAAATAAAGTCGTTAATTATTTCTTCGTTGCTGGACTTCCAGAAAAAGTTATTGAACAGGAACCTCTCGATAGTCCAACTCTACCGAAGCTTCCAATAATCGATATAGTTTTGATCAACAAATCCCAAGGAGAAACTCCTCCGAAAGGATATGAATATTTGGAGTTTACCCCGACGAGATATCCTGCAAATTTAAATCATGGCAGTCTTAGGACACCGGAGATTTATATTTGCTTCAAACGAGGGCGAAATACACCTCCCATAGTCGATATAGGGTATTTCAGTTTGATGGGTAATATTATTTGAAAATCGATTTGAACTTTTTTTGTACCGTTTCTAGGATTATCTATCATAGTGAAAATGTTCAGATAAAGCCAACCTGCCAAGTGATCACAAAAACTCCTTATGGGAGATCAGCAAATGTTAGCAACATATCTGGTGAGAAAATCTATTTGAGTTTTTGTAAAGCTGAAGACTTTGTGGAATGGGATACTTTAGCAGTGAGCGACATATGTGTCTTATTACCCGGGAAAGTAAGTATTTTCTGGCTAAATTTTAAGTTAAGATTAATTTTAAATGATGGTGTAATTATATAAACAGGGAGAGACAGTACCTTATGCTTTCCACAAGATAGAGAAGAATCTCAATCTTGGCATGGTATTGATGCTATGTATTTTGATACATTCAAATAATATAAATAAGCTAATGCCATGTTAACATAAGAAGCCAAATTTTTCCAGTTGGGTTCAGATGTGTTTCTGTGCTACAGAAAGTCTTTCATCAAAAACAAGTGCTTGACTTATAATGCAGGTTGTAGTCATCGAGACACTTTTTCATCTCCGGAATCACCTATCCAATTTTTTTCCCAACATTAAAAAATTTTTTCCAGAGCTGCTCTTTCGTTACCCGAGAGAAGATCATCCCAGCTTGGCTCTGCCGACTCAGCTGCCCATGTTTTGTCTGCCTCTCGGAGCGACCGTCGAGAGGTGGTGCGCAAACAGCAGACATCCTTTGCCGGTTTTTTCCACCTTCGTTCTGACGGATCAAGTGGGCCAAAAGTGTTACGGAGCGTCGGTCGTGTTCTACAAGGACTTCGATTCGGAATTCCTTACCAAAGAGCAAGAGGAGTTTTTTAACGAGGAGCCCGGACTCAATGGAGTTCAAGTTCACAAAAGCTCTGAAAATGAAAGCAGCATCAAGGAAAAGTACGTCTACCAGCAGAATCAGGTTTGATGACTGATGTTCTTGCATATTTTGTGATGTCACTTCTTTTGATTATGGAATCTTTTGAAGAAGAGGAAGCTCGTATTTATTAATGAAACACTAAAGACACAATTGTGCTCAGCCAAGGGCTGAAGAAAGTAATTACTTCAGCTGGCAGAATAACCACAAATAGTGAATTAAATAATCAATGTCAGTAATCACCAATGAAAACCAAGCAATGTTCATGTCAATTCATGCAACAAATTTAATTTTAATGAGTTTTTAAATGATACGTAAGGTCACAATTACAAAGTAGACGATGCAAACATTGTAAACCACAGTTTAACGAATCGAGTACGGAATTGTTGCATCCAATGTCAATACATAACAATGAATGGACAATGATTCTGTGCTTGTTCTAGCAGACTGCAAGCAGAACATACTCAGGAATGCTAAGGAAGATCATAATTACAGTTAATAGACGCAAAAATTGTCTTTTGTTAAACATGAATAAACTTGCAACTTGCAAGTCATGATTGATCAATTAAAGTGGTTGTGGTTGAAGAACAATTTTAACATTTTGATTTGCAAAAAACCAAATCCTTGCTTTTCAGTCGATTTGCCTCATTTCCAAGTGGCCTTTCTTTGAAGCATTTAAGAAGTTCCTGCTCTATTTGTATAGGATTTCTGTGTCCGGTCCACAAGCCATCCCTGTAGAGAGGTAATTTATACTAGAATTGATAATTTTAATCATAATTGTGAATGTAATTAATCTCAATTGCGGTTGCAATTATTTATTGTGAGTCGTATAAATTAATTATTTATGTTGCTGTGAGTGTGCTGTAACTAATATTTATTGTTTTATGCGTATTGATTCTAGGCCTATAGATATCATTTATACTATATTGCAGTTGTTGAAGTCAATGTTGTTGCTGTTGTTATTATAATATTATTACCTTGAGTTTCAAATGCACAAGATTGTCGAGTCGCATAATTTTTACCATTTCACATGCTGGTTCCTTTTTTGGTTTTATTATATTCTAGATACATTTCCCAGTTTTTCAATGAAATTCCCTTCCCATCACCAGAGAGGCCATACATATCCATTCAGGTGATTTGTCACTAATTATGCTTAATTTCAATTTGGTTAATTAGTTATTTTATTCAGAGCCAATTATAATTAGTTTTTTTATTCATAGCCAGTTATAATTAGTTATTTATTGACACAAGGACTTTGTACAAATGTTTGAGAAAGTTAAGCTGTTAACACGTCAGTTGCTAACTCTGTAGCTAACCAATGAGGAAATTGTTCTTGTTCAACCGGACGAAACACCACTACCGAAAAGGTCTGGAAATATTTGTTTTCTTTTCAATTCAAATTTGAATTCGTCGTGTTTCTTTTTATCGAGTTCCGGCCTTTTTAACCTTTTTAAAATAATTACAAAAATGTTTAAATAATTACAAACAGATATAAAATGTTCCTTATTTAATCATCCAAAATTCACCGTTTTTGTGTCTTTTAATGAAATTTCACTTTCCTTCCAATTCCTTCGACTTTAAACAGCGGGGCTTCCTTCTCAAAGTTCCTGCTCAACTTGGGTCCTGACATCTGCATCAGCATCCTCGTCTGCGTCCTGCTGGAACACAAGATCGTCATCCACTCCATCCGTCCCGATCTGCTCACCTGCGTCGCGGAAACCGTTTCCATGGTAACCGCTGCTGACCTTCTAGATGTTTTCGATGATCTTAAGCTCTCGTCGATCCTGTGGGCATGTCGTGTTTTTTGCGGGCGATTAATTATTTAGAATTTATTTGCATCCATATTTAACAAATTGGTTTGAAACTATCTTTTCACCTTTTTGTGCAATGTCCTGAGGGTGGATATCTTGATAGTAATTCATCTTTGTTATGGCAACCTTTGAAAACAGCATATGAAGGGTTGCCACGATTAGCAGGAACTCGTCTGCTTCTTAAGGCTTTGATGTTTAGTTAGGAGGAATAATTTTTAAAACTTTGAGTAATTGAATATTTAATTACTCAGTTGAATAATTACAAAGGTAATAATAATATAATAGTAATAATAACAACAATAATATAACAGTAATAATAACAATAATAATAATAATTGTGTAATAAATTAAAATTATGTGAATGTATGATGTATCTGTTTCTCTTTAAGCATCTTATTTAAAGGTAAATTTCATATTTGTAAGTGATTTTATTTGACATACAGATTACCCTCCCATCTGTGATAAACATTTAAACATGTTGCTTAAAACATTTCAGATTATCTTCCCATTCACTTGGCAATGTCCTTACGTGCCTCTTTGCCCTTTGCAGCTGTCGGAGATTGTGTACTCCCCTACTCCGTTCATTATCGGTGAGAAATTACCTTGACAATTACGACTTTCATTCGTAAATTAGTGGTAATCGCTTTGTAATGGTACACTGTGCAATTAAGAACAATTTGTCCGACCGTGGCAGTTTACGAGGTCTTTACAGGTTCCTCCTTTTTTCGCTTCTTTAGGTTTGGACTCCTGCTACTTCGATGCACCTGACCCTCCTCCCCCTTCGGACATCACCTACGTTGACCTCGACGCCCAGTCCATCAGGCTGTCAGTTTTAATTAAATATTTGCTTTAAATATTTCTAATTATTACATTTAATACTACTAATAATATAACGATAATGATAATGGGGATGATGGTGATGATGATGATGACAGTGATGGTTATGATGACGGTGGTGATGATGATGATGGTGGTGGTGGTGATGATGATGATGATGTTACTGGATATCATTTATTAGTAATAATTAATTTGTGTTAACGGCAATGATGAAAATGATTGGGATATATAATGATATATAATGATATATAATGATATATAATTCTGATGTTGCAGTCTACTACAGCTGTTGCATTTCTGCAGATAAGCCTGTTGTGCTACTTTAGGAATAGCATTTCCCCAACATATTGCCAACGCATTAAATTCTTCAATGTAAACATTCGATGATAATTAAACAAAATGTATGTACAATAATAATAATAATAATAAAATAATAATAATGATAATAAAATAATAATAATGAAGATGATGATGATGACAACGATTATAATCCCCATTTGTGGGAATAAATATTGATGGATGTCTTTGCAGGTCATCAGAAAGGAGTGGAGACACCCCTAAGATTCTGCCGAAGGTTTTTCTATTGCAGTTTCTGTGTGAATATTCATCTGCCTTAACGGCTCGAGTATTTCTGTTTTAATTAATTATGGATATCCATTGGTTTCATTAAGTGCTTAAGTACTTATCGCGATCCATCGTTCATTGCCGTTAGTAATCAGTTGCCAAGAATGGAATTATTCTCTGAATAATCACAAATAATGAATATGCTAATTGAACTGCTTGAACGTAAAAATTTAAATTTGGATACAAAGGTTAACTTTTAAATCTTTTTCAGAAAGCTTTTAAAACGCTGAAGCATTCCTTGGAGGAATTCTACGACAGCCTCGTGAACGATCCTTCGTGTCCCGGAACTCCTGGCGACCTCGACTGTCATGGAAGCTTTTCCATCAGGGATGCACTCAACCAGCAGAAGCAGGTTGTCATTGTTGTTGTTGTGGTTGTTGCAGTTGTGGTTGTTGTTGTTGTGGTTGTTGCATTTGTGGTCGTTGTTGTTGTGATTGTTGTTGTTGTGGTTGTTGCGGTTGTGGTTGTCTTTGTGGATTTGTTTTTCTCTTTCTTTGTCGGAGCTCAATGTGTTGCCTTGAAGCTCTTTTTTGTTTGTTTACAAGTTTCTTGTTTCATAATGTTGAGATGTTTCCTGATTTATAACTATATACGATATTGTCGAACCAGTCAATTTTTTTTTTTACCATTGTGAGGATGTTGATTATGATAATGGTGCTTGTGATGATGATGATGGTGGTGGTGGTGATGATGATGGTGATAGTGATTGTGTTGTTTACAAGTTGTCATTTAAGGAAGTTATACATGTATTTGAAACGTTCTCACATTTAGCTTCGTAGCTTCTCATGAATCATTTTTTGTCAGCTTTCTGTGTAACTGTGATGACGATAGTTAATTTTTTGAAGTGATGTAAATATTGATATGATGTCATTGTCATTATATTCAATATTCTGAATGGTTTATCATGACTCTGCTTTGGCCCAACAGAGGAAAATGGACATACAGATCCAAGAGTGCTTCCTCAGATTCATGGCCTACCTTCTCAAAGGGTACCGGTCTTACCTGCTTCCCGTTTCTGAAGCCACCATGAATGGAGAATTTGACCTCAGTAAACTCTTTGATGTGCCAGGTAGTCTAGAGATTAGTCACGTCATTGGTTAACTTTGCTGTTGTTGTTATCGTTGTTGCTGTGCTGTTGTCACCATCATTACCTAGGATTTGCTTGATATTTTGAGTAAATTTGAGAAAGTGAATTTCTTGTTGGTTTCATGACTTCCTATTATTACCCGTTCGTTTAATCCACTACGCGTTCGATGATTTAATGATCCTGTTGTTATGATTGGTGTCATAATTTTGTTTCTTAAAAGCATTTCTCAAAAGTCACGACAAGTCCTACCAGAGATTTCTCTCAGAGATGCTGAGAACGCAGTACTTCTGTCACTTCCTCGAGGAAAGGTCGCTGGGTACGAAGGATGATGCTGGTCTCTCTTTTTTTGACGACTGCCTTCAGAAACTTTCCTCGAATTCATCGGAGCCCCTCGTTGAAGTGGAGGAGAAACTTCTGAGGTGTTTGTTTAATTAATTATCAATTAACCATTTTAATTCGAGTGGCAATTGACGTCGGTTCGTTGTTTGTTGGACAGTGAAATGACAGCCGTGATATCTCTTAACGACAACTTGAAGGAAATTCCCGATGTGACCTACAAGTTAGCTGACTAGAATTTTTGTTGATGATGATTTTGATGACAGCTGACTTTAACTGTTTCGAAAGTTTTTAATAGCTGGAGATTCTAATGAACTAATCATTATATTAATTGACTTTGATGAATAATGCTTTCTGAATGATCATTATATAAGAATTCGCAAACAATCTCGAGTTATTGACAAAATAACCAGTCTTAAAATGAATCATAAAATCGATATCACCACATTTCACACTTTGCATTTTTTTGCATTGAGAACTTGTCTCATTATAATAATTTTGTAGCATTATCACTTTAATGCGGTCTTTACAAAGCAGTTGATGCAAATGTTTAACATCATCATCGTCATCATCATCATCATTATCATCATCATGACAGCTTTAGTTTACGTGAACCTTGTTTCCATAGCTACAACGGCTTCACCCACCTGAGGTCTGATCTTTTCGAGAGCACCATTCACAACGTCAAGTCGTCCAAGTTCCTCAGCCTCCCTACGAGGGACCTTCACAAGGGTCCCTTCATTGCCTCCAGAAGAAACAAACAGGAGACTAAAACCAGTCTGGCCATGTCCTCTGCAGCCAAGAATAACCCAGAAGCCACTGCCAGGTGAACCGTGACGTGTCGGTTGATGATGATGATGATAGTGGTTAATTATAAGAGGTTAGTTAGTGTAGGAATCAAGCAGGTGTAGTTAGATCTGTATTAGAAGCGATTTTAATTTCTAGTTGTAATGTGTAATAAATATACCAGTTTTAATGTAAATATTATTTAACAAGATTATGCAGTTGATGTTTTTATCCAATTCATAAACTTCTGGTTGAAATAAATATGAAATAAAAAAATAATATACATGATTCAGGGTATAAGGCTCGTCTCTCGGCATTCACATGGCACAGCATAAATTAGCTTATTATTATTGTTATTAATATTAGTAGTAGTAGTGTGATGATGATGATGATAATAATGTTATTAATAATATTAAATATTTTCATTATTATTATTTTACAGGTGCTTGTTGTGGTCCTGCTACAGCGTGTGGTTCATCCTTTTACCATCACAGATTGAGAAGTCCCCAGCGAAGAACCTGCTCATGCGTTTGGCTTGCAGGGCCATGATGGATCTCCTGAGCAGGGGAGGAATGATGTTGGATGAAGTGAGATATTTGAACTTTAATTCACAAGAGTCTGGCAATTTGTCTGGCTTTTTGACAATTTGTGAATACATATTTAATTTAACTTAATAATTTAGGAATTGTCGAGTTAATTATCATTTTTAATCCGCTGATGTGTGTGGTACATGAGAATACTTTCTTCTTCCAAGATAGCTTGAAAATTTGCAACTTAAAGATTGGACGCCATTCGAGAAATCACTCATCAACAAGCATTTTTAATGAAATTTTATTTTTTATTTATGTTCGATTCACAATTTTATTCAAGGTCCCATTTAGGATATTCTTCCAGCTCTGTGGAATCTACAACAAACCGCAGATGGCTATAAAAGTCTTCAAAGAGATGAAGAAGTACAATATAACGCTGAACGTAACGACTTACGGATATTACAATTCCGTAGGTTTCAGTTTTTACTTTTGAAGAAATTTTACAAGTTGTTTTGGAGCACTTAGACACTCTGCTATTTTCATCTAACTATCTCCATTGTTGTTCACTTTTAACAGGCCGTGTTCGACAAGAAATTCATACCGGAAGGAAAAGGCTTCAACTTGTGGAGGAAGCTGTCCGTAGTCATTTGTGGAATCAGAAAATTCAAAATAGCCCTTTTGAGAAGTTAATATGTCATCCTATTGCATTGGACTAAGAATGCATAATTAGGATTAAATGATGTTTAAGACCAGTGTCTTTAATGAAGTCTTGTAACACCGGATGGTTGATCCCAGGCGCAATTGCATCGAGAGACGAAAACCAAGGAAGCCAAGATTCAGTCGGCACCAAAAACGAGGTCTTCAACATCTTCAGCAAGTCACCAAATACTTTGGGCAGAAACCACTTCATGAGAATGAGCCTCAGAAACACAATTTTCAAAAAGAGCAAACCCAAGACGTACACCCTGGAAGCAGAAATTGGAAAAGGTTCGAAGACCTCGTTCAGGTTTGTAGCACATCGTGACATTTACCTAATTTTGCATTAACCATTTTTTTTTTAATTTTAAATGTGGATGTTCTACTTGAAGTCTCTGTATTAATTTTAAAAACTTCTCAATCACCTCAATTAGTCCAGGTGAGGCTATCCGGAGTTTCTTCCAGGCTGATTCTAAGAAAACATCATCAGCTCAAGCTGCCAATTCCAAGGAGAAGTTCAACAGCTACGAAGAGCTGAAAACTAAGGAGGAGGAATCGTCCTCTGATGGCAAGAGTTCCATCGGTGCCCCTTACACGCCCGAGCGAAGAAACCACAGTCTGGCCTCGACACCCCTGCCGCAATCTCCTTCTTTCTTTAAGAATGACTCACTCCTCAACTTCATTCAGACTGCCAAGCAAAATGTCCAGAACAAGCTGATCAGTCCCTCGAGGAACAGCCTCGACATTCAGGGGAAAGCTCCGGAGGTGGAGTGCTCGAACATCTCTTGTTTGGCCATGGATTCAAATCTCAGCACTTCCTCTTTGTCTGAAAATGTGGATCAATCTCTAGGTGAGAGAGGGAGAGATGGCACTGATGATGATGATGTTTATCTACATCATTACGAACTAATCTTATAATTGTCCCTACAAAATTATATATCAGTACTCTCATTAAATATCTGCAACACAATTAGAAGTCAAATTAGAATTACGGACGAAACCCTTGCAGATGCTGCCATGGTAACCTCGGATGCTTCGAGCATCTCGTCCTCCGTCTCGAGCGTCCCACTACACAAGAGGCACAGGGATGAATTCTTTGCGTGCCAGTACCCTCATCTCTTTGTTCAGATGTCCTCTCAGACGAAGTGTAGCAACTGTTCCAGTCTCTTGTACGAGGAACAGATAATGTCCTCGTGGAATCTCAGTGATTCAGACCTCAACACAAAGTAGGCACGTTTTTGGTCGATAGAATGAGTGCTATTGATTAATGGTGATGCATGGAAGGGTGGCAAATTGGTAATATGAATTGTATAGTAGTGACGAATGGTAAAGTGAAGGTGAATTGCAAAGTGATTATGAAATTTAAGTTGATGATGAAATGTAAAGCAGTGATGAAGCGTACAATGGTTTTGAAGAACATGTCCGTGTTATTACTTATTATCTAGATTCAGCTTTTTTGTTTCGCTCACAATTAAATTTCAAATGAGGTTCCATTTTTATTACTACTTTTTCAGATGCTATTGCTGCTCCACAAACTTTGTACCCATGCTTCATATCAATATCAGGGTACGTGGATTCTCTATTGAAATGATATTAATTTCTTTCCATCTACAAATTCTCTAAGAACCTCCATCCCTCTTCAGGAACATTCCATTCCGACTGCTGGAATCGATGTGTGCGAAGAAGAAAGTTCACCAAGGTGATTTGATGCACCATGCAATCATTATCAAGTGTTATTATATCACCATTATGAAACATTGTGATGCTATTGTCATTGTGCAATCATTTTTAACCAATGCTCTTATTAAACTTCATAAGCATTGAAAAAGTTACAGTTAGACTTTTGTATCCCCGATGCTTATTATTATTTTTTTTTTAAATGAATAATCAAACAAGTTTAAATTATTTGATATGCCATTGAAAAACGAAATTTGTTTTGCATTAATAAGAAATCATTGCAGGCTTGGTGGTTTGACAAATGAGTTTGAGGTTCAATATCTAAGCCCCCTGGTGGTCAGGAAAGAATTGGAAAACATGCTTTACCAGAAGGGAGACCACTACATCAACGAGGCTGACTTGATTGGAGAACACTCGATTACCTTCTGGAATCTCGTGAGGATTGAGGATTTTCATTGACTCTTTTTATTTGTTTTGTTTTTATTTGCTATTTGTTTTATTTTGCATTTTTTTAAATTTTTCGTGGAATACATTTTACATTTGAATTTGTTTGTCACAACCGACAGTTGTGGCATATCAGCAAACTGGGCCTTCCGACTCACTTGAAACAAATGCTTTTGCAGCTCAAAAAGGTGAGGTTCAGCAATTAGATTTTCTAATGCAATTCATGCAATTGTAATAAATGTTGTGATTCATACAATCGGAATGCATACAACTCATGCCATTTTATTGCATAGGAAACATGTCATTACAATGCATGGGATTGTAATACATACAATTAATGTTGTATTTTGTTCATTTTTTAATTTTAACTCTGTAATTAATTTATGGTTTTTGTTTTTATTTGTAAAAGTGCAATCTAGTCAGGCAGGTTGTCATAAAAAACCTTTGGGATTCCCCACACACTCATCATGACTTTGGTCCACCCATGTACCTCCTTTGGAAGGAAATAGGTCAGTTCCTGGATTCATCCAATATTCATCTTCTATAGATCATTCATATTCATAACTAATACATCGTTAAAGAGAATTATTATTTCTTGATTATTGCTATGGTTGTATTATGTTAAATATGGCTGTAGTAAACTATAACTACTGTTGCCCATATTAGCCACAGAATTTTAATCGTATCAAGCCATTTCATTTGCTTTAATGACTGTGCCATCCACTGCGTTTCAATACATATATATTAATAAATAATATAACATTTTAATTATTGATAAATAATATAACATAGTTGATAATAAAATATTTTTTCTCATGCTAATTTATTTCAAAGTGTATATTTTGTTTCAGAATCCTCCGACATATTTCGCGAGGAACCGGGAATAGTTTTCAGCAAGAGGTGAACCACCTTTAAATAAATTTAAGTTGGATAAATTAACGTAAGAGTTTGGCAACACCATTGCTATATCTGAATCATCAATCTCAACATGTCAAACTCATGGCTTCAATTCAAGACTGAATAGTATTTGCATTTAGTGGATATTGACTCCCAATGTTGCCAAGACTCTTCAATCACCCACCATTTATATGGCATCTCTACCCTGACGGTTGAGGCTGGGTTGCGAACGCGACACATTACGACTGTTACCATTACCCCAGCATGCACGCATGCTGCCTATTGAGCTAATATTGTTTCATCATCATTATCATCATGCATCAGCATCATCAACTTCTTCTCTTCTAGCCTGCTTCAGAAGCTAATTTCTGGTGTCATTTCCACCCGAATCCCGCTGGACCTCGTGCTCCAGGAGAGATCGAAAAGCTGTGGAAGGAGTCCCCACGTGCTTCTTCGAGACCTCTACCACGACATTCTCTTTCTCTCCATGACTGCCCTCGACAGAAGGACCTTTGATATCGGTTTGTACGTTATTATTAATTAGTTGTGCTAATTTATTGTTTATTCGTTAATTGTTGACGCTGATCATTCTGACGTGACTATGTAGGCTGTAAGTTGGTTAATATTTTGGTCCAGTTAAGTGCTGACGAATTATGTTATTGCACAAATGTCGATATGGCAGTATGAGATTATGTGGCCTAATGCACTGAGGTGTGATTCTCAAACCTATAATAATAATAATAATGTAATAAATAATAAAAATTAAATTTTTGTTTGTCAATTAAAAATGCCAACAATCCTGAGACGGGAGACATTACCGATCGCATGACCGAACCTAATAGCAGCAATAAACGTTAGCAAATATCTAATTAGTAATTACTGTCGATTTCAGACAAATTCGAGAGTCACTATGAGATGGCCTGCGAGAACCTGCCGATCAGGGAGAGGAGAAAATTGATGGCTGCTGACGAGCCACCCTCTGAGGAAGCCTCGTGGTGTAGGAGGGTGTTCAGGCAGCTCCACCTGTCCTAGGCCCACTGCTCCGAGGGCTGGAGTTGGGGAAATGGGTTGGAATGGATGTTCTTGTTGCTCCCGACCTTCTACGCTGTCATCGAAGATGTAAAAGAATTCTCAGCAATATTACATGTTATTACGTGTTATTCTTGTGATTTAAAATTATTTTATCGCCCGATCATGCTTCGACGCCACGATAGTACTTTATGTTGATGCATATGTTTGTATTTTATGATAATGTTTTATGTTGATGCATATGTTTGTATTTTATGATAATGTTTTATGTTGATGTGTAATAATATTTTACGTTGATGCGAAATAATACTTTATGTTGATATATAATAACATTTTACGATAACACACGGTAGTATTTCAAGCCGATGGTGAGCTTAAAGTGTGTCCAGCAGGATCAATTAAAGACATTAAATCTCTATAAATTCTCATCTCTCGGACCAATGTGCTAGATTCGATTCTCAAATTATTTTTAATTCGCTTCATTTTTTTTGGAGGAAACTCTTATTTTGCATCTAATTGTGAAACTTGAAGAAAACATGAAGACTTTAAAGGCATAATCCAGTCGCTATTGAATTAGTCTAATAAGTCCTTTGTATCATCATCATCATCATCGTCATTACAGTCGTCGTCATCATCATCATTATAGTTGCTGTCATCTCATTTTACAGAGCTACCTAGTGTGCCTTCAGTGGATTTCTGATGCCATTTTCTAAGTTTTTATTTGTGATTTTCAATTTTCAGATCATTTTGACGAACTTGAAAAAGTTCTGATGTGAAGGAATTTTATTTTATTTTATTTTATTGCTTTCGTTGTCGTGTCAAATACTCTGTGCATTATTATTATTATTGTTGCTGTTGTTGTTGTTGTTGTTGTTGCTGCAAATGTTTTGTTTGTTTGCTGGAATGTTTGCCGTCACAATTGAGACCTATGGTTTAAAGTAACCATTCATTTATATCGTTAACATAAATTATACTTTAAATTTGACTGCCGAATCTTACCTGCTTTCATATTAATTTTTGATTTAAAGGCGAAGAAATTGTTATTAGGCTTCATAGAAGCATAGTTAGTAATTTTATGGCAAAAGTATGTACTGCTTGTAAGGAATTATCAACTGTTGATGTGGGGCTGCTTATTATTCTCTTTATGTTAAGCTTTGCTTCTGCATGGTCGCTCATCGACCCTGACTCTCTGGTGGAGTTTGTTATTGGTTTTCATACCATGCAGATTTTATAACTATTCATCGGGGAAGTTATTGAATTAATAATTTATAAACTAAAAATTGGCACTTTATCCATTTGTTATTCTCTCAATATTAATAATAATAATTGTTAAGGGAACTTAACATTTCGTCGTTGTTTTGTGTATTCATCTAGAGGCTTCTAGGGTAGAATTGTTTTTTGTCAAAGGGTCCTTGCAATTGGAAATAACTGCGATAATTACCCTGTTGGACTGAAGAGCTGAAGTATTCACTTAATATGATCGTAAATAATGTTGAATAATTTGGATTGTCAAGTAATTCAGTTGGCCAGAAACTAGTAAGTTAAAAAAGTTTGATGATTTGAGCGGGTTTAATAATGATAGTTAATAGATTATTCATGTCTTCTTCGCTGTTCTGGACGACGAATCTACATTCCGATAACAATGAAAATCAATAAATCATTTACCCAAGTCATCTGTCATCACCTATTTCGAACATTTTGAAATTAAATTATCAGATAATGAAGCTCATGAATATTTGCATGCAATTAGTGTAACGTTACATTAAATAGCACAGTTAAAATAATTCAATTAATTGTTGTTTTATTAAAAATAAACTAAAAAATTTCAAAATTATAACTAACATCTCAACCTTTCCTTCCAGGTGACCGGCAGTTGTGAATATAAACAAATGGGTATTTTTGTGTGCGTATTTAACTTATTATATACCGCATATAACGTATTATACACAAGCGCTGTTTCGGTTACTCATTATTTTTGCCATTTTTTTTTTTTGAGAATTTTTAAGCTCAAAAACTAAGCTTAAATGATGTAGTCGGGGTTAGCTCGCGTTGGCTATAATCCGATCGATTGTAGATTGTAGTTAACCTGAAACGTATTTTCAAACGTTGTCAAAATCGGCCTTGGTGGATTCTTCCCAGCTGCACCTGCTTCCAGTTCAGTTCTTGATCTTGCAGATGAAGGTCTTGCAGCTCCAGATGTTGTTAATAAATTGTAAGCAAGTGGATTGTGTGGAATTGGTTCAATACTTGAATGAATACTTGCTTTTTTCTGGACCAGCTTTTTTTTTTATCTGCATATTATTTGTATAATGTTGGAATATCAAATATTAACCTGTATTTCATTTTTATTTATAGGCTTCTAATAAAAATTTTAAACTGGTCGAAGTCGTTGTAGAATGTCTTGCGATTTAATTCCATGCTTTTGTTCGATACGAGCTAGAATTTCTAAAGTTCGGCTGGCGATATTTCATAAGCTTTTAACGGGTACTTTTTCCCCCCGGCTCCCATGGCTCTGACCCCGAGTCCTTTTTACGTAACTCATGAGTCTTCTAGTTTTACCTGACTACCCTCTACAATCTCCTTGACCATTGTTGACGTGATTTAAAAGAGATCAGACGTTCGCAAAAGCTTTTAATCAAATAATTCTAATTAAATATATGTCTGAACTTATGTCATTGCAATTGCCAACATGGGGAGATGACTTCTTTTTGCATCTATGGTCAGAAGGGCTGTTGCGCACAAAATGACGTTTCTGTTTTGAAAGATTTACTGACTAATAGTTATGATTTATTCGCTGCTCTGGACGACGAATCCACATTGCGATAAGAATGAGAATAAATAAACCATTTACTAGTTCATCTATAGTCAGCTTTGCTAAAGTAACAAATATTATTACATTTCTAATAAACTAGTGCCAATTAATAGTTGATGGGTGTGATTTGTGAATTATTTCTAAATGTCTTGAATGCAGGAGGCGTGAATCAATCCAGGTGTCAAGGTGTCCCATTACCTGTCGTCAATTAGTTTTAATGTCAAACCGTAGGAGTAATTCCCATCACAATGTCAGGGTTCAGTGAATTAGAGAAATTAATGTCGATGAGTGTACACATGCGCATTACTCTCAGTGAATCAGTGAATTACCCAGTAAGAGAAAATAATCTTCGCATTCAATTTGTCTTCCCCAATTGTTTCTCTTTGTGAAAGCAATAATTACTACTTACGATAGCGTGGTTTTATAACAAGGGAAAATACATGAGCATAGTTTCGAGTGCTGAGATGAGGCGAATCCTTTTCTTTTTCTTCTTCTTCTTCTTCGACTGACTTCGAATTGGTCTATTGTTCAGCACCGTCTGCCAGTCGATCGCATTTCAATCAAACATGAATGGCGATCAATCTCCTCTGAACTTAGCAAGATTCTAAAAGTCTCCATGAAAGCCAATGAAGTCACTCGTTTGCACAAGAATCGATCAAATCGAGGCATCAAGCGTCATGAATTTGCTGAAGTCACGCAACATTCTTTTGTCGAATTCTGAAATAATCGACAATGACACAGCACTGAGTCTGCAGACAACTTTGCATGGCATTGCATTCGCCGATAACTAAACTAACGACTACAAAGGTGAACCGAGCCAACGCACCGATAAACTTCGCCAAGTTTGCATTGCAAATGCGCTCGTAGTAAACTTCAGATTCCAACCGGTTGATAAGTTGAAGGGGAAAAACAAACGCACGTAGAGATTGGTTGTTGATTGGCAGTTCACACGCTCATGCATGTACTGTCATAGGAATGAGTGTGATCTTCAAACCAGCTCATAAAGTTAAAGGAGTCATACATTCAGCCTGTACGGGGAGGGCTTACGTTTAGACTGAAGCCTCTGAATAGTGCGAGCGTAGCTATTTGAGTAAAGATAAACAAATGACATTAAGGCGATTGAGGGACTGGTTCTGAGAATTTACTACTATTGTGTTCGATTTTAATTCATCGACCGTTTATTGTCGCTTTACAACAACGGATATTCAGCTGTAAATCTTATGGATTACATTCTCTTAGAAGTTGTAAACTCGAAATCTAACTTCAACTGAACTTGCACGATGCTTATGGGACGTGACTCAGAACCTAACGACGAGAGGCAGACGCCTGGAGAGGATGAAGCTGGAACCGGTGAAGAGGACTACGACGATGACGGCGTCGACGGCGTCGTTTACAGCGACGCAGACGACTACCACTTGGAAGTGGTGTCGCAGGATTTGGGAATCTCCCTGAGCAACATTCGAGACAACGTACCAAACTACGTCGATGTCGGTGATCGAACTATCTCTTTGGTGTTTTTATTTGAATCTAAGCTTCAAATTAACTTTAATCGCAGTGATTCAACAGCTTAGCAGCTTGTATTTAGAAGAACAATTTTTGTTTGCACCGTAATTCTTATCTCTGATTATGATTTAGTATCGAATTTCATAAAGTAATTAAAACGTTCATCAAATTATTATCAAATTTACTGACGGCGTTTCCATGTTTCCAAAAAAAAAAGACCTTGAACCAATTACTAAAATGCGATGAGTATTTTTGTCGTGTTTTTTCATTTTGATAGAATTTTTCCTTTGTTAAACAAATCGCCAATAAATTGCATCCATTTCATCAGAAAAACCTGGTAAAATATTTCCTCGACAACTTCAAAAAGCGAGTCTGCAAAAGATTCGTTCGCAACCCTCAGGACCAGCGCATGTAAGTTGCCAGTATTTATTTATTTATTTCAAAGTGATTCAATGTTGCTTAATTAGCAATTTACATGATGTTCATTAAATCAACTCCTATTGTTCACCTGTTGTTGTTGTTATTGCTTGTTGTTATATGAGTTTTAGAGAGGCATAAATTAGGCATTTTATTTATAAGTATAATTATAGCTTTTAGATTATAACCCAGAGACTCGTCGCTTCTTAAACATCCTTAGCATTTTTATAGGGATACAAAAATAGTCTTAACGATGACTGGCTAGGGTAAAGCACCAAATAACCTTAGCTTTAAAATTTAATTAAGCTAATCGGTTAATAAATCATCCGATGAATCATCTTTCGACATTAAGCGATCATTGCTACTGCGGCTACCCTGACACACAACACGAGCCCCGGGCACCCACCCACCAGAATCCGCCCTGGGATCCACTGAAAGACACCATCACTCTGCCCACTGATGCCTTTGGAGAAATATACTTCGGTGGGAAGACGAACAGCAAGGTAATGAATCAATCGCACATCCTTGTTGGTTGTTTGGTAGTTTATTAACGTCCATTACATAACTAGATAATTAGGACGGATGCACACATCTTTACCTACCTTGGAGTTTGTACGTTTCGTTATGATAAGGTGGGTGCGAAGGGTGGTAAGTTTAAGTTTAGTTCGTTCCACTTGCAGTACATCAGGGTCGACTCGAGAACCCACCTTTCCAAACTCGTCACGCTTCTAGTCAAAGAGTGGGAGATACCGAAACCGAAACTGATAATTTCCGTGAAAGGTGCGAAGGCAAACTTTCTCTTCAAGAAGGAGTTGAAGCAGGTGTTTTGCCACGGTCTCACGAAAGCCGCCAAATCGACAAGTGAGTTGAACTACGAATGATCCTTTAATGGAATTAAAAATTCAAAATTCACCATCAACATTTCCGAGGAGAGGCAACCCAAGAATGGGTTCTTCTGCTACAAATTGATTTGATTTTGCAATTTTTTTTCACTTGTTATTGGTGAATTAATCGAAAAGAAATTCATCAATTAGCGGGAATGTTTCATTTTTATTAATTTAACTCGCTCGATTTATTTTCGTGATGCATTTGCTCTCGAATAAAGAGAGATCGTTCTGCATGACGCCAGCTTATGATGATGATGATGATGGCGATGTCGATGACGGTGGTGATGACGATGGTGATAACGATGATAATGACGAATGTCTTGCTGACAATGATGGTGATAAATGTTTTGATGATGACGTTGTTGTTGTTATTGTTGACGACGATGGTGATGATGATGGCGATGGTGATAATGATGATGGTAATGATGAATGCTTTGATGAAAAAAACCATGATTACGATGACGTTGGTTGCATTTGACGATGCAATCAAAACTATTACTCTGTCGCGTAAGATGATAATTTTGATGACGACAATTACGACGACGACGACGATGATGATG
The DNA here is from genome assembly GCA_021613335.1 of Whitmania pigra. NCBI lineage: Eukaryota > Metazoa > Annelida > Clitellata > Hirudinida > Haemopidae > Whitmania > Whitmania pigra. Next base: position 3,215,711 of record JAJTWR010000266.1, on the reverse strand, counting down.
ATAATGATAACGATGACGAATGCTGTGCATGCGAATATTAATGACACTAGTGATTCACAAGATCAGCTTGACGATTTGAATTTCAAGATGCATGGATCATCACGGATGGCATATACCAGGGAGCGACCAAAGAAGTGGGGGACGCCATCAGGTACTTCGGGGTTCGCTACGGCAGAAAAAATCAACTGGTAGCCATTGGTATCGGTCCCTGGGGATGTGTAAACAATAGGGAGATACTGGTCAATCAAAATGTACGTATTCAATCTTATGGTAAACTTTATTTACTACGCAATGAAACCTGTTTATCTTCAGTTTACTTGAATGATTTATCGAGAACTTTCATTAATAATAATTGTTTATTTATTAATATTTACTAGTTAATATATATTATTTTAATTTATTACATTACAAAGTATTATTACATAATCACTCATAAATTATAACATTGCCGTATCTTCTTAAACGATGTTATTTATGTTATTAAAATGAAATTTAGTCACTAAATTTAATCGTACGTAAAAATTATTGTTATTATAACAAATGTATTACTATTATCTGATCTTCGTAAATAAAAATTACAGGCGCAATAATATAATATTATCGCCTGCTCTTTCCACCTCCTCAACATCTCTCCAGTTGAGCGTGGTTGTATGGAGGATGCGACAGGGCTTGGGATAGAATTTCAAGCTCCAGTTATTTGGAGTATGAAATCATCATCATGATCATCATTATAATCATCACCATCATCATCATCTTCATTCTATGAACTCTTTCTCTAGTCTCCTCAGTCAATCTCAGATTTAATTGAGAGACAGGTTTTAAGATTATATAAAAATGATTCCTTCATGTTGATCTGTGCTTCATTACCAGGCTGATGATAAATGGTAATGACGATGTTGATGTGGTGATGATGATGGTTGTAAATGCTTATTCACTATTACTAACGTTATTACTTATTTTGTTGTATATTAGTATATGTAATAATAACAATTATTATTATAATAAATAATTCATTTATATAAATAATTATTATTTATAATTATAATAATTCTTATTATCATAGATTATATTATAGATAACAAGCATGGCTCATAAAATGGTTCATGTTTTCTTCAATAACATAGAAATTTTGCTGTCAGAGAAACAATGCAAGACTATTTAAATGCACATTTTTGACTTCGCCAGAGGAACTAAGTAAATCAAGTTTAGTTTATCTGTTGTTACGTTAGTTGACCGGCATAAATGGTTCAGTTTGTTTGCAGATGATCGACGATGTCAGTTAGAAATTTAGGTTCTTTTTTTCTTTTTTAAAAACTCTCAATTGTAGTCTTTCGGCAACACAAGTTTTTAACAAGCAGACGATAAGTGCTAAAAAAACAGCAACAATAACAACAACTACTGTAGTAACAATAACAACACCGAGACCATTTAAATATCGCCTCAAACATGGCTTGTGCTCGACAAGCTGCTATCAAAAGGTAATCCAATAGGATAATTTGAAAAGCCTTAAATCGCTTGACTTTTGATACTCTGCCTTTTGATAAACCTTGTTAAACCTCTGTTGCTGTTTCTAAAACCCAAGTGTCTGTTTTGTTCTAATTTAAACTGACATTTTTAAATGCTTTAAAATTAATCAACAAATCCACAAATGTAGGGCTTCGGGCACTGGCCTGTCCATTACATCGTACCGCCCGACGCTGCCCGTGCCAACGAGTCTCAATTGGACAGAAACCATTCGCATTTCATCTTCGTCGACGATGGAACTCAACATAAATGTGGGCCCGAGAAACCGGTTAGGGAGGACCTGGAAAGGCTCATTGCTAATCTGGATTCTTCTGGAGAGTCAGGTGAGCGAGTTGACGGCTGACGTGATATTTTTTATTTGTTTTATTATTTAGGACAGGTGTCATACTGGCTCCACCTGTTGCGAGTTTCAAGGAAATTGATGTTTTCAAGTGAAATTGTATTATATTCTCAGATATCTAATAATTGAACAACAAGATTTTTGTTATTGAATTTAATTTGTTCATTACCTTAAAATGACGCCGAGAAAAAAAATATAATGCGCTATATAAATTAAACCAATCTTATTAAGCAACTTTTGTTACACATCATCTCATCTATTTTTAATAAAATAAAAAAATATCAATCAATATTTATGCAACCTGCGGTTACATCATAAACAACGTCAAAGCAATGACAACCGCTTTACCACTTTGTTTTCCTTCAGAAGCGGTGGTCATTCCAGTCGTGAGCATCATCCTGGGAGGAGGTTTGGAAACTCTGCGTGACGTCATGAGGGATATCGATAACGGCGTATCGGTCATATTCATCGAGGTACCTTTCCAGACAAGTTTCTTTTTGCTAAAATCATGTTCTAAGAATACCCTTGATGATGATGATGATGAGGATGATGACGATGACGATGATGATGATGATGATGACGATGACGATGACGATGGCGATGATGATGTTGTTGTTATTATTTTCGTCCTTACTGTATCGCTACTGTTGCTGTTTTTGTGAATTAAGCGATCACAAAATGCCTGGCTAATTAACATGCAATTAGATGCATCAGTATGTGGCTAATTATTCCCCAGGCAGCCTGACAGATTACTTAATATTCCCTTGACTTCATTAATATGTAAAGCGCTTCATGCATATTCATTGACGAAACACTAAGATATTTGATAACCGATCTTCAATTTAGTTTCGTAGTTCGACAGTGTCAACATCAGGTGTGACGCTTCGCAAATAATAGCGATGATAATAATAATAATAATAATAATAATAATAATAATAATAATAATAATAATAATAATAATAATATAATAATAATAATAATAATAATATAATAATAATAATAATAATAATAATAACAACAACAACAACAACAACAACAACAACAACAATAATAATAATAATAATAATATAATAATAATAATAATAATAATAATAATAACAAAATAATAATAATAATAACAATAATAATGATAACAACGACAACAATATTAACATAATGGTGGTAATAGCCAATCTCAAGGGTTTCTATAATTAACAAAAAATAACTAATAAAGAGTAATGATAATAAGGATAAAAACAACGACAACAACAACATTAATATTAACAAGATCCACGGAGACGACTGTTAAAAACGTTGAGACCTCAATGCAATCATGCATACAATGGCCAGACTGTTCGAACAGAGAAGTGGCCCATGATAAAATAAAAACTGTCATAAAATGTCCAACAATTTCTCTTCATTTAAAGAACAAATTATCCTAATAATATCCATAATCCCTGTTACAGGGCTCTGGGGGAATGGCCGACATTTTGGCCTACGCTTACAACAATTGTAAATTCAACGACGTGAAAATGATGGACGATTTTAAAAAGCTGCAGAAACGGTAATTGTAATCATTGTAATCATTCGAACGACATCGTAGACATGCACTCGATAATCAGGAATGCGATCTCGTGTAAATAAATGCTTGATTACAAACAGGACCATCGTATTGTACCAACAAAAGACTCTTGACACCGTCGAGAAAATGATCATGCACAAGTTCAACCTGACAGAAGCCGCAGAGTACAGAGAGATGGTCAGATACTGCATCGAGCAGTCCAACCTGCTGTCCGTCTTCAAAGCAGAAGCCAAATCGACTTTGGGCGACATCGACGACATAATATTGCAAGCCATTCTCAAAAGTAATTAATAAGCGATCATTTCTGCTAGTGGTATTATTATTTCTATGAGCGACTCGATGATATATTTCTGCGGTTATAATTTGATGAATCATTACGATAACCCTCAAATAACGTATGATGCTATCGCTATCATCATATGCTTTCGTCAACATCACCAACAACTCTTCACACACAAAGCTCGCTTGCACCGCCCTGATCGTGTTTATCAAAAGACCTACCGCAGACATACTCTAATAAACACTGCCATTATCATATCGATGTCACAGCTGTTTAAATCAAATAGTAATGTTTTAAATCCAGCTAACCAAAGCAAGAGAATCGACCAATTAAAGTTGGCTTTGGCTCTCAATCGAATCGACATAGCTAAAGACCAAATTTATACAGAAGATGCAGAATTTGAGGTTTGTTGTGAATCTCTTTTCCAATGCCATTCACATTGATCGTTGACCTGAATTTCGAATTTTATTGCCTAATAAAAATGTTAAGGCAGGATGTTACGTTCAAAAATGGCGCACAGTCGTGCTTCCGGATTAATTTAATAAATCGAGTCGAGTGTTTGTTTTCAAGAATTAATTTGCATGCTTATTTAAGAGCAAAAATGGGTGATTGTGATTTCAGGGTTGTAAAGGCACCATGTTGTCTTATTATTTTTTTATTAGTATGACTACAAATGTTATTAAAATATATTTTGTGACTACAAATTTTATTGAAATGAGATATTATAGTGGGATTGATAGGCAAAACGTGGATTATAGCGTTTTTTGTCAAATTACAAAGTAATGAATTATTAGGTATATTTTTTTGCAACGATTACCTGGATCATTGTTTTTAAAGAACCTGTTCCAATAAATCATTCGTATGCTGCTCATATCACATCATCTGCTCCTTTGCGTGTCTTGTTTACTTGTACTTTTTGTTTTGGGTTTTGGTCGTCTGCTGGTTTAGAAAATGGCGCGCTTAAGGATTTCTTTTTATCGACAGCGGGGATCAAAAAGCAACTTATATCATGAACATTTGTTTATGTAGAGCTCCTTAGAAATTATTTAGAATAATAGCCGGAATAAGGAAGTCGACCACATCAACAACAAGCATCAGAGGCCTATTTTACAAGTCGTTTATTAAATCACATAAATCGTAATCTAAATAAAAATACTTGAACATTTTGGTAAGGATATATTATTCATTGCTCTCCATTGATTTAAGGTCAATTGATAATTTTTGCAAGAAGTGAAATGAATCAGGGATTTGGAACAAATTCATTACAAGTTTATTTATAATTATTTTATTATTAGTTTTTTTTTCATCCTATTTAGGTGGAAGAATTGCACGATCTGCTCTTCACAGCTCTTGTCGACGACAACATTGACTTTGTCAAACTCCTGATAGACAAAGGTGTGACTCTGAATCAGTTCTTAACTGTCAAGAGGTTGCTCCAGCTGTACAACGATGTGAGTTGTGATAGCGATTAATTTTCAAGTACTTTGAGTCACTGATGTTACACTTTGGGCCTTACAGCCAGTTACGCTGAAGCAGAACGCTGAACTAGACAAAATGGCGAAGGTAAGATGTTACAGTTATTGTTAATAAAAAATGATTTTAAAAGATGCTCACATACTGTTTTTTTTTGGTCATTTAGGAATCAGATCTCATATCCCTGAAGCACGTCGGGATGATAATATTCAAGTTCATGGGCGAATATTTTCATCCCCTGTACTTAAAATCTCCGTACAAAGATGTCGATCCACACATGTATCTCAGTGTCGTCAAGAAAAGGAAGCGACCTTGGCCTATAGCTCTCCTTCACAAAATTAAAAAGACAAAAGCCTTCAAGAAGGGCATGAAAAAACTCAGACCTGGAAGATATGTTTCCAGAAATGGTTTGAATTTTTTTGTTAAATAAGCAAATTTTCAAATTTGCAAATTCGGTTGGTGTTATTTTTGTTTGTTTGTGAAATTAGGTTTTTTTAGGCTATTTGTGATTTTGAAAGCATTAGGGACACTTTCGATGAGGCATCTGGAGTTAGTTTCATAGGCAGTTTTCAAAATATGGAGTCATAACATTTACAATCATTATTGTTATTATTATTATTATTATTATTATTATTACTTTTTGTAATATTTGTTTTCAGTTGTCATTAAATGTAGCTATTTAATAAAAGCCTTTGAAGAAATAATTTGGTATTTTACTTTTGTGAAATGTAAAAGTAGTCTTTAAATGTTTCCACATGTAAAATTTAGGCAAAACATCAACTTGTTTTTTGATTTTATAACAATTTGTCTTAGATTATTTCAAAGCCTTTGCAAAACATAAAAGTTTTTTACTGCATTTCAAACTGCCATTAATTCCCCCGTAAAATTTCTAATCTTCGAGTGTCCGATATAATTTTTTATTGATTACATTTGACCTTTTAAATGACCTTTAAAGTCTTCGATTATACTTTTTACACTCGTGGTACAAGTTAATTTCTCGGATGTATTCCTTTAACAAACATTGTGTCGATTTTTAGACACGATTACAAATTATTTGTCAAAAATGATTGAAATTTCAGAAAACAATATCGTCTTTGAAGACCCAGCCAAGGAGCTCTTCATTTGGTGCATTCTCATCTGCAGGACTCAGATGTCCCTCATATTCTGGGAAAGAGGATACGTGAGTAGCTTGCCATTCATTCTATTTGAGTTGGTCGATTCGACTTTGACGAATTGTTTTCAACACGTACGCACCTTTGCTTTCTAAGAATGCCATGGCATTAGCTCTCACTGCTCACCACATTTCTTCTGGCTTCTTGTCAACCCAGGATGATTCAGATCTGCTCGGACCCTTGCAAGAACAGGGATCGTAAGTACTTAATTGGAATCTTTAAGATATTAAGGAATAATACTTTGAGAATTATGTGCTGGATGCACAGGGATTTTTTTATATCCTCACACTACTTTTCTAAGGCATTAAAACAACATTCAGCAGTGTTTTACTTTTTGATGCACCAGATCTTAGTTATGGATTATTCATCACTAATAATCATAGCCCAAAATTTCAGGACATTTGAGAAGCTAGCAGTTGAAGTGCTCAACGAATGCTACGAAACAGACCAGCGACGAGCCACTCTGCTCCTAGTGACCCCCTACAAGGATTACGAGGACGCCACCCTCCTCGAGATGGCCGTCCAAGCAGGGAACGAACACTTCATCTCGCACTTTGTCGTTCAAAAACTCCTCACGAACATCTGGATTGGAAACATCTCCGATGAAAATTCCTACATCAGGGTTGGCTTCAAAAACATTTCACGAGGATGGTGAACAATAGGGATGTTATTAGTTGAAAATTGGAAATGGTTATAATTCATTATAATAATATTAATAATATAATAAAATAACAACAATATTAATAATAACATTGATAATATTAATAAGTGTTAAATTACAATCGAGGAATACTTTCATGACCCATAAAAAAACATTACTTTTGAGGATGCTCCATTTGTCTTTATTAACAATTCTTAAAAAAAAATTAGAAAGCACTTGAAGTCATATTTTTGTTCAACTTTTAATTATTGTTTGGTAAGATCAGATCAGGTTAGAAAAAATCTGCTATGAGCAGTTAAGCCTAATCACCCACTTAAACCACCCACCCACAGGTTCTGATTGCTCTCGCTCTGCCCATTCTTGCCCCGTACATCCTCAAGTACCGAAACATCAACATCGAGGAGATGATCTTTCAAAAGAAGGAAGATGAGGAGAACAGAGATGCAGAGCACAATTTTATTAAGAAGACTGTAAGTTTGTAGATTGGTTTTTTTGTATATTTTGTAGTTCGTATTTAAATTTTATAATCATAATATTGTTATTATTAAAAGATGATAATAAAGGTAGTAATAACGAAGCAAATATTTAAAAAATGCTGCCGATGGGTAATTACATAGATTGCTTGCATTCCAGCTTGTAGCATCTCTCACAGACAAAAACTCCAGTCAACCACATAACAATGTGAAAAAACCAAGGTGAGTCATCTTATTTATTTAGTTATTTGATTATAGTCCGTTGTATAACTGAAATGATTTGGACTTTAGTCATCTCATTAACCAATTAATTAATTAATTAAATTACCATTTTTGTTATCAATTGTTCAAGAGGTGGTCGTTAGTGGTTGATTGATCAGTTGTTTTTGTGGTTTCCACTTTCTGATCAATGGCAATGATCCACATTACCATTTCTTATTGATTGCTTATTGAGAATTATGTACTATTTGTCCTTATAATAATAATAATTATTTTATCATCTTCCCTTATAATCTAAGACTAACATGGGCTAGTTTAAACAAATAATAATGGTGGTTGATAACAGTTAATACTTTGAAAGATTGACTTGCATCCAGGTTAGAATCTTCTCCATCAAAAGAGAGCAATAAAGATGTTCCTGCCAGTTCGTTCGGCTGTTGCAAGTCTTATAAAGACAGATTTGTTTATTTCTTCGATGCCCCTGTCACCAAGTTCAGCTATCATTGCGTGAGTCATCCACCTTTCCTGAGCTTCACACTCTGATTGGCAGAGTTATAATGAATATTAATTACCTGTTAAGACATGATGATATCCCCAATTTATTTTGTACAGGATAGAGCTACAATGCTATTAATGATAATACCAACAATACTACACTACTAACTAGAATACTACTCATACTAATACTAAATACCAACAATACTAGACTGCTACCATTATAGGCTTTGTTTTAAGAGTTTAAGATAAAGATCTGAATTTCCAGCTCTCCCACTTTGGCTTCCTGATTTTGTTCGGGTTCATCCTCCTGACCGATTTCTACCCGAAGATAAATTGGAGGGAGATGCTGCTCACAGTCTGGGTGGCAACACTGGCTCTGGAGGAGATAAGGCAAGTAAGTATTTTGTTGCACTCTTGTCTCATCGAACGTCTGATCGAGATGAAGAAAGAGATCCACGTGAATGCGAGCCTAATTTTTATTTCCTTTCCACGTTTCAGTTGGTAATGGGCAGCGGAGGTTCTTGGAAGTTGAAGTTTTCCAACTACATCACGGACCTCTGGAACATCATGGATCTATTCTCGTTGGCCCTCTACATATCCGGCCTCGTTCTAAGATTCATTCCGACGGGGGTCTGTTCCTACTGCTTCTATTCCAGCAGGATCGTTCTGGCTTTCAGTCTCATGATGCACTTCCTCAGGGTCCTCAGGTTCTTCAGCATCCACCAGGAACTTGGACCTTTTATGGTCATGATTAGGAAGACGGTCAGAAACAATTTGTGAAACAAACTCACACTAGTTATGAAATGGACATTAATTAAGCCAAAAGCACATACAAACACTTTGTTGTCTTATCAACATTGTTTCCTGTTGAATTTCTAAATTCATTTTAAGATGACTATATACTTACGTTTTTTATGGAAATGGCTGAAAAGGTATTTGAAACTCTTATCTCTAATTTACGTCCGTCGAATGAATTTTTGAACTTCCAACTCCAGGTTATCCATCTGGCCTACTTCTTCGTCATCGTCATAGTTTTCGTTGTCGCTTACGGAGTGAGCACTCAGGTCATGTTGTTTCCGAATTATCCGATCGACTACCAAACATTCAAGGACGTCATACTCTCCCCTTGGTTCAAGGTTCTGCAACAGATGGACGAATACGAAGTAATTACCGGTACGATTTCAAACTCTGCTCACAATTTCATTGTTTCGTTTCCATTTACTGAACATTTGAGCAGCCTAATTTTGTGACTAGACCCTTTCAGGGTGCCAGAAATATCTTTGTTTTATATATTAATTGTGGGAGCATGGCATAACCTAGCCTATTTATTATCAGCAGTCAACGTAACTGGAGGTGTTTCTGTTTGTTAATGTTGATTATTTTGATTGGGAGAATATTGTCTCATTTTACTTAGATATATAAGTAAGCAAGTGATGTGAATTCCTGAGAGAGTTAATTACTTATTACTTAATCAATGATTTCGCTGAAAAGTTAAACTCGTAATTAATTTCCTCTACATTAAATACTTTCAGGCGATGCATGCCAGGAAGTTTCCGGTTTGGATCCTGCAGAAGCATGTGCCGCGGACGGTCGACACCCCTCGGAATGCTTGGGGAGGAACCAACATTGCCCCGCCATAACTTGGCTGGTCCCCATCATCACTGCCTTCTATATGCTCATCACAAACGTCATGATGTTGAATCTGCTCATTGCTATGATAAGGTCGGTTGTTGGAAATATTAAAATTGTAACTCATTTATTATTGTATTATATTATTGTAAGGGTGTGATTACTTGCTGAAGATGCAATTGATGATTTTTTAACGAAAGGTTCTTTATCGAGTTGCACTGGTTTGGTCATTTCAACTCTTGGTTCTCTTGTGATGCTAATGACTGTTTCTTGGAACTGTGCAAACTAAAACATTTTCAACTCTTTTTATTTGGAATTCTACTTAAATGCATCAAAGCAATTTGTTTTTCAAATTAAAAAAAAAATCAATATTTGATCAGATAACTGATAAGATGTCATTCGTTAAAATAATTTCGTTGAATAATGATCATCAAACCATGCCACCTTCCACCAGCGACACCTTCACGGAAGTGTCGAGCAAGACTTCACTGGTGTGGCGAACCCAGAGGTACCAACTCATCCAGGAGTATGACCTGAGGCCAGCCCTCCCTCCGCCCTTCATAATCTTCAACCACCTTTACCTCATCTTCAAGTGCATCACTCCCAATACTCTGCTGCCAGCCTCCAAGATCAAGTTTTGCTTCAGTGGGTGACCTTGTTTCTTATGTTCTCAACTACTTTTCTCAAATTTATCTATTATTTGATCTTTTAATATTACATACTGTTATTGTTATTGCTGTGGTCGTTAATATCTCATTCATTCATGAATTCTAAGTCGCCACCTTAAAGAATCACATCTTGAAATGTCTAATTGTTCCTGAATGATATTTACACTCACAACTTGCTTACAATGTGATTGAAACTCCAGCCATGCCAGTCGCAAGCCTTGTGAGGAGAGAGTTGAAGCAGTGGGAGGTCCTCCAGGCAGAGAGGTACATCCGCAGGGTGCAGTGCGACGAGGACGAAGCCCTCGAGAGAAAGGTCAGGGACACCAGCAACAGGTTTGGATTTCTGACTTCTGGTTGGAAGGAGGCTTATAAGGGTTCCATGTAGATGGAATAATTTCATTTTCACTGCCTTCTTGAGCGAATTGGAATAACTTTGTGCTTTAAAACTAGTTAGCTTATTAGTAAATAAACAATGTAATTGTTCAGTTGTGCAATTATTTTAAACGTAACAGATAAATAATTTAATAATTGGTCATTAAACTTCTTAATGCAAGTTATGGTGACATTAGTGTGACTGCACATGTCTAACCAGTTAATTCTAAATGGTGATTCAAGCCAGATAATTGACACAACATGGGCCAAAGCTTAACCATTAAATTAGCAAACATTCAACAACTAATTAGTACTTTATCAAATGAAATAAGACTGCTTCCTAATTGATGCTTGTAGTAGAATGTTTGATTCTCTTAATTAAATTCTTTGATAAAAATATTTACTAACTAAGTAGTTGAAAATGAAATGCCCATTACAGGGTGGACACAATGGGTCTCCAAATAAGACAGTTTTCCACGAACAGCATTCTGGCCTCTCAGGTTTCAACCAAGTTCATCGCTCCTGCTTTTCCACCAGACTTGGATGAACGATTCAGCCACATCGAGAAACATGTAGCCATAGAATTATTTGTTTTCAATATTTATGATTAAAATGATGGTTAATTTGGGTCAGAATTTTGTGACCTTCGTAAATGAAACATGAATGCAGTCCTTAAAAGGACAGTGGTGTGCTCATGACACCTGTCAACATTTGATCTATGAATCTGTGAAACAGAATGTTTTAATGAACAGCAGCCTATTTAGCAACACAGAGTAGTACACTTAATATTAATCAAGTTAGAGTTATGCATTACAATTACTATAATTTACATTCGATAATTATTATTATAATTACATTATTGTTATTATTACATCGTAACATAATACCAAAATTAGCTTTTATCAAGTGCACAAGCCTGGGCAACTTGTGTTAACTCGTGAACTTTTTTTTGACAGCTTGAAATGGCATCGAGGACCTTATTCTGGCTGATCAACCAGTACACCTCCGAGAAGAACAAGGTCAGCGAGTCATCCTACAACCTCAGTGACCTTCGCGAACAACGTTAGATTTACGCTTTTCTATGATTCATCTTAAGTTTCTTAATTTACATAAATTGTCATATTAAATAGTTGTGTTTAGGTTTTTATGCCTGCATCATATAATTAGTTATTACCCTGAAATTGTGAATGAAAATATTAGCTTCTAAATTAAAGTTTTTGAAAGGACAATAATATAATGATTATACAAATGTAAGTATTTAATATTATAATTTAAGTAGTCAACATCATTCAATTATTAAAAATTATAATTTAATAATTCCAGAGAAGAAATCGAACAGCAAAATGATTGAAGAGCGAAAGAAAGTCATGCAGAAGGAATTCCAGAAACTCGTGGAACTCCATCAGAAGTCGAGGACATTTTTTTACGCAAATTATTCCAACGTTCGCATCTTCAGATGTGCCGTTCCCGATTCCAAAGTGCCATTCGAGGTGAGTTGATTATAGCATTATTTTATATGTTAATTTTTAGACTGTTTATTTATTTTTAATTTTTATTATTTTAATTAATATTTATTTGGTTATTATACATTTTTTCTAAATATTATTATCATGCACGACATCGATTCTTTAGGTTGACTTTCCCGAGTACAAACCCGAAGCATTCACAGACTCGTACGTCTTCGAAATACCACATGCAGATGAAGACATATTGAGGTTGTTACAAATGGAATTATGTTTCTAATTTTATGTTTCTAAAAGCTATATACAATTATTATTATTATTATTATTATTTAATGCTAAACTATTTTGAAGGAACCCATCCATTACCCTTTATTTCAACCAACATCTCGAAGTGAATAGGATCAGTGACTTGGGGGAATATCAGGTCATCCAGGGCATCCCACTGAACCCCATGGGCAGGACTGGCCTAAGAGGGAGAGGGGTTTTGCCCAGATGGGGACCAAACAGAGTTCACAAGGCTGTCCTGACTAGGTTAGTTGTATTGCAAAGTAATTCCCATAAGCCAATTTAATGAAGGAATATGTTTCAAAATGTTTACGTTTGCATGTTTATTTAGTTCATTTAGGTATATTGTTGTTATGGATAATTAACTTATTTCGTTGTTGTTAATAATTAATTTATTCCGTTTTTGTTAATAATTTATTCTGTTGCTAATAATTAATTTATTTCATTCTCCTATATTCAAGATGGGAGGACAAAAGCACCACAGAAGGCCTCAAAAGGCTTCAGTTTCTTTCCGTCGAAGAACCTCTCGGTTCGCCACTGAGTTTCGTGCCCGAGGTATGGTTGGCTGGGCTTCTGTTTTGATCAATTGTTGTAAAACAATTCCATAGCTGGTAAACAATAAAATAATAATGAATATCATTAGCACTAATAATAATTAAATTAATTAATTACTAATTGCCTGCAGTATGTAATACCCCACGAACACATGCCCGTGTACGAGTGTCTGTACCCGGCAATGGTGAACGTTTTGGAACAAAAGGCCATGACTTGGCTAAGGATCAATGAAAAACACGTATTCCAAGGTTTGAACCTCCACCTTCACTTGACCTCATGTGACTTGTGTCATGTATTATGTATAGTATATGTATGGTTACACATTGTTATTTATATTATGGATGTAAATTCTTTACTGTTTTGTCAATTGAATGGAACTTGTTTGAAGGTTACCTTGACGACCCCAGAAACACTGACAATGCCTGGTTGGAAGTGATTGCCAAGAATTACCATGACGACGACAACACCCTAACAACAGAGGGACCAGTCAGTCCCCAGCACGGTTTTAAGGTGCCACTATTATTATTTATGTTACTTTGTTATTACTTAATGATATAATTTTCTATTAATAATTTATATACAATATTTATTATGTTAGTTATTTATACATTATTGTAATAATAATAATAATAATCATAATTTATATAATAATTTGTATTATATCAGTTATACTTTTCCAACCTTCTAATAATAACATACATAATGTTTTAATCATATTAAAAATTTATTATATTTGTTATATATAAACCAGTTCTAAATTGTTTCAAATTTATTTTCAAATTCCAGTTCAAATTCAGTGACTGTGAAAAGTACACCTGGAAGAGAATAAGTTCCAATCTGGAAGCATATGGTTCCGACCTGTTAATACTTTACCAAGTTGCTCGCATGCACGATGCTGTCTTTTAAGAGCCATTTGAAGCTCAAGTGCCTATTAGTTCATAATGAAAAGTTTCTATTGAACTAATATTTTCATTGTAAATTAGTAATAGTAATTTATTATAGTAACCTATTATTACATTTATCACAATGATATTAATAATAATAATAATGATGATGATGATGATGATGATAATAATAATAATAATAATAATAATATTAATAATTCTAATGGTAATGATAATACCAATAATAATAATAATAAGATTTTGTTGACTCAGTGTGTCGTCTGGTAGCATTCACATCTAATATTTTATCAGTTGCCCGTCTCAGCGAAGTAGGGAGATTTGTGACAATTTTTGAGGTCATAGTTCACATTCGTGCCTCTGTTTTACTTCGAGGGGTCAAAGGGATCAAAAACATTCTTCCTGTTTGATTGTTGATTATTTATTATTTATTTTTTATTATTTATTATTTTGTTTATTCTTTGATAATTAAATAATTAAAACATTATATAAAACATATTAAAAATATTACCACTAATAATAGTAATTGTTTATTCGTTAATTTTATTATTTAATCTTTACTCTTGTTATTTATTTTCCGCCAATCGTAACCTTAATACAATAAAGTGTTTGACCTGCATGCTTGCCGAGGTGCAAGTGAGATTCACCTGCATTAATGACTTCACCTACATTAATCATCGCTGGTGTGAGGCATTTTCAAGTGGTACCAAAAATCGAGAGGCAGTAATATGCTGTCGTCGTCGTCGTTGTTGTTGTTGTTGTTGTCGTTGTTGTTGTTGTCGTTGTTGTTGTTGTTCTAGCTTTATTGTTATAGTTGCCGGAGTTGCGGTGATCCCACGCGAACGATACAATACATTCCTTTTATTGGACTTCTAAAGTGTTTTGCCATTTCGAAACGTTTAAAAATTCCAAAAATCACCCCAACTTTCTCACTTTCGCGCTTTTCCCCCGTCCTATTGTCTGGAAAGACCCATTCTTAAGTTTCGTTAATTTTGCGAAAAGTTTTGACTTAAAGAAAATCATTACTCTGAAAACTGAGCTAAATACCTAATTTATCGAGCTAGCAATGACAGCACTTTATCGAGATAGATTAGCTCGCGAATCTTAGCAATAAAAATAAAAATAATTAGTCCTCAAAAATTAGTCAAAAACACAGAAAAAGGTAGTTATTTCTCGACAGGTCGACTATTTATCGTTGCCACTCAAAACTCGAGTGGTAGACCACTCTGTTCCAGCGAGTTAGGATCAGTAGGTCTTTGATGCTTTCACGTAGCGAATCGAATAGTCGTGTTGCGTGAGACCACGTGATCAGGAATCTAGTTTTGTTGGCGCATTGCGTGACTGCCTCGTGACACGTCCATGGAACGCTACTTCTCATGACGAAAGACTAATTCTTAAAATCGACGACAACACTATTACAGGGAGACCAACAATGTCTTTTGTTTACTTTTGTTTCTGAAGGACCCCACACACGCACGCGCACCCACTTTCTTGCTCTTAATAACAACAAGAATGTTACCTAATGATATGTTAATGGGATGTCAGCTGGTTATTAATTAGGTGAAAACAAAACAAAGAAAGCTTGAATAAGCTTTGATATTAATGCAAATTAGTAACTTATTTTCAAACTAATTCATTATTAATGGCTGCCTAAGGGTTAGTCTGGCTCTAGCTTCAACTTAACGGCTTTTAACAAGTTAAGGCATAACACAGGTGAGCATTCAATCAAAGGAAAACAAACAACGAACAGGTGAGTTGAAGCACCGGAATGGAGTAGTTCCAAGTAAATGTTGAGCTCTGGACTTAAAAAAGACAAAATACAAATTCATTTGGAGTGAAACGTTTTTCTTCATTTCGGATATTTGCCGCCTTTTCGTCTTCATTGGAAGAAAGTTTATCGGGCGATTCCAAGGTATGTCGACCGCGATTTCACGTTTCGTCCGGACGGAAATTCTATTAAAATTGATCGAAAGTTTTTCTTTGCTCAAAATTCTCGGCCAAATCTCTTTTCATCTCAAATCATTAGACGTACGGGCGGTTCTTGCGTTGCACGTACGTGTTTGTATGTCTTGTAGTTGCTTTTGCTTCTGTTTTGTTTGCTGTTGTTGTTGTTGTTGTTGTTATTATTATTAATATTATTACACCTGATTGGCATAAAGCAGGCGAGTAAAGATTTGGTTGGAAAAGATTTTATGGAATTGATCGATATCTCCCCACTCACGTCCGTTCGGTCAGTTTGTCAAATTTATGGCTCCAAATTTGCGGCTGCCCTCCTGGTACTGAGTTTATTGATCGGAGGAATTTATTATTGTTGAGTCATGAGTTATTTATTGTTGTTGTTATTATTATTGTTGTTGTTGTACTGTAATTAAGAAGAGAAAATATTGACGAAAAGTTAATCTTAATCTCCTAGAGGATGCGTCAAGAGCAGCTGAATTCTAGGCGTTTAATATGTCAAACTTGCGAACGGTTAATTACGAGGCCGTTTATAATTACTGATGGGCGATTTATTCACAACTTCTACCTGTATTGAACTCTCACCTGTGCGACACCGTACTTTCTACAAAGTTGTTTTCTCTCATTTGAATTACGTTACGAATTCAGCTGGCTTGAAAATCGAGCAAAATTGATATTGCCATGTAATCCGAGGAATTTAAAAATTGTTGCGCAATGTTTTTATCTTGATCGAAAGTTAAATGAGAAGCCAAGAAGTATTTACAAAAGTAATCAAGCAATGTCCAATTTATTAATGTTTATAATTAATTTACTATAATTATGTTTATAATTTACGAGTTACACCCCCAAATTGTCTTCAGCATGTCATCATAAGCTTGTGGATTTATTCAAAACTCGAACATAATTCGGACAATAAATGACAACAAATGGCCATTCTTCATCATCCCCATCTGACAGCTGCCATTGATATTCAAATTTTATTTTTCCATAATAAATTCTGATTTTAAAAAATTATTTCACTTATATCTCGTATCTTTTTAAATCTCAGATACCCTATTGAATTTATTCGTACCTCTTTCCAGACTGTTGAACACTCCCAGAAGATGGAGCGACAGCGCAGGAAGAAGAATTTTCCACCCTCATTTGACACTTCCTCCATACAGGGAACAATTGAGGCCGTTGAAGGCCATCCGATAAAATTATCTCTGAGGGTCGAGGGCAATCCGAGGCCTCAGGTAAGGTGGCAGGTAGGGCGAAAAAGGGTTAAGCCCTCTAGCAAGTACCGGGTAGGTCAAGATGACCAAGGTACGTGCACACTCGTTGTCAACAAGTCCCACAAAAACCTGGAGGAAGGAGTTTGGGCAATCGCGACCAATGATCTCGGGGAAGACTGTTGCATGATTGAAGTCGAAGTGAATGAAAAGGGTTTGTTGATGTTGAAAGTAGATTTCGTGTCAAAACCTTTTTTTAGTAACTTATTAAGAGAAAAAAAACCTCACGAAACTCAAATTAAAAATTAAAAACTTTTTCAGAGAACGCTGGCAAAGAGAGCGATCTTCCAAGAAACGTAAATTTCAGACGCATTGAAGGTTAATTTCTATTCAAATTTCCATCCCAATTTAGCTCGCTTTCGTAACTTGAATCTTCAGATGCTAAACGTGGCATTAATTGATTTTGTATAAGTACTGTTTCGAATCGTGTGTTGTTGAATTAGATAAGCAAATGAGTAGGCAGACATATATAGCTGTTGACATGTAGATAGAAAACTGAAAGTAAATAAAAAAACATCTCTTTCAATTACATGTTCCTTTTCAGCGATCGCAGAAACACAACAACAGTTTTCACCTCAGAGGAGGCGGAAGAACAAAATTGAAACTGAAAATGCTCCCGGAAAATCAGGACTTGTTTTTGGACTTCAAGCAAAAAAGAAGAAAACATTTTCTTTGTCGAAATCCTTCGAACTCGATGAGGACAAAGCATGCAAAAAGGCGAGCAGGATTGACAGGTCAATGGCTGGAGAGTTCAATTTCTTTCGAGAAACTTCGATTCAAAAGCCTTCCGATCTCACAAAAATCATCCAAGAAACCAGACATGCTTCACCGCCTCATGTAACTGCTCCTCGTCTGCTCCATAAACCGCCTCCTCTTCCGGCGAGGACGAAAACGAACGACTCTGGGATTACAAAAAAAGCTCAAGACAAGAGGAAACCTCTCCAAAACAGGTGGAAAAAGGGTGCCTTTGGTTCTAACAGTTTCATCGCCACGTCAAGCGAAGTTGAAATCAACGAAGATGAGGATGACGACGACGAGGAACCAGTGGAAGCCGTGAGATTGACAAAGAGGAGAAGGAAAAACCTTCCATCAGTCAACGCCAGTTTCGAGAGCAGCCTCTCCTCCGTCAACTCTGTCTGTCTCGAAACAAATTTCGACGACTGCGCCCCGAAACTCACCGAGGAAAAATATTCCTGGCAACTTGAAACCGAGTTTTCGAATGAGGATGATGATAAACTGGAGGCAGACGTTATTGCACAGGTAAACAAATTGCCCGCTCAGCAGGAGGATGAAGACGCTTGGAAAATGAATGGGACTGAAATTAATCGCTTTTGTCACGATTTGCTATCGAATCTGCAGGAGATAAATTTAACTGATTACCGCCAAATTAATAACATTCCGACGCAAGAAGAGATCAAGACTTCTTTCGGCGACTCTGAAAACTCGGACTCAGATTTTGAAATGGAAGCATATTGCGAATCGCCTAAACGAAGACATTCTTTAAAAATCGATTCACAAATCAAAAGTTCTCCCGTTCTCCACTCAAAATCGCCCGAACATGAAGTCGAGGAAGCTGTACAGCCATCGTCACCCAACCAAGCCTGCATTCATGGAATAATTCCAGGCGAACAAAATTTCGTGGAAAATTCGCCATCTGCATCGAATGATGCAGACTACGACGAGGACGATGAAGAGGAAGAAGAAAAGGAGGAAGAGGAGGAGGAAGAAGAAGAGGAAGAGGAGGATGAAGAGGAGGAGGAGGAGGAGGAGGAGGTAGAGGAAGAAGGTGAGAAGATTGAGAGATTAGAAACAAAAGAAACAGCGGAAATTTCAAGAAGCGAAGCGAGAGGTGAGGTTTCGACGGATGAGGAGACTCAAGAAGATTCTGGAAGTGTCGCGGCTGACGAATCGAGGCACTCAACTTCTTCAGGATCTGAATTAGACGCGGGAAGGGAAAACGAAAGCCTGGAACATTCCATCGAGAAGGAAACAAGCGACGACGATGATTCTCTGGAAAATTGCAATAACGACGACGAAAATAGCCAGCACGTGTCAGACGTGAACAACAATAACGATGACGACATTAACAATAACGGCAGCAAAGGAAATTCGTCACCCGTCAAATCATCGCCCATGCAGTTCATAGACACCGACGAGAGTGAAGAAGAATGGCCAGCACCTCCATCAGCTGAGGTATTGAATTCCCTCATATCACGGCCTTCGCTTTTTCCAGTGAAACACGACAATCACAACAATGCCTACAACAACAGCAGCAACAATAATAACACTCCATACGCCGGCAACAATAATAGCACAACTGCATACAATAACAGCAACAGTCCAACAGCTGTAGACAAACTTCCACTAATCCAGGCAGATTTTAGCATGTTCAAAGAGCACGATAAAGAAAAATCAAATTCGTCTGCAAACTTCGAACCACCTGCAGCTAAAACAAACGTTCATCAGTTGACCAATCGCACGTCACCTTATTCGACACGTGAAAACAGAAGTCCCACCTACAGAGATGCCATCTTGGAAAGGGCAGGAACCTTTGGATTGACAAGTTCGTTAAAAGGTTTGAAGAGCTACATGGACGGCATGGCCTTCAAAAAGGTTGATTTCCAGGTCGATCAAAATGATGGAGATGGATATGAAAGAGAAAGCTCTTTTGTAAACAAAACAAATGCGGGAGAGACGAAATCTTCGCTGAAATGTGAGCCAGAAATCGACAGGAATTTCAGAAACGGAGGAGAATTCGTACGAGATGAAAGAGCTAATTTCAACTCGTCTCCGTGGCAATTTGAGGAGCCTGGAAAGAACCGTGTCGAAGATAAGAGCGAAAGAAAGAGCGGAGAAAAGAAATCCGTAAGATTTCTCGAAGATGATCCGAAACTCTCAGGCAGCGAAATTCCGAGGCAACGAAACGTGTTCAAGACATTCGTACAGCCAGAGGAGCATGTTTGCAGACCCAGCCACACGACTTATACATCTTCCAGATGGCATGATCCAACAACAAACAGGCGCCAATTCTTTTCCACCAACATGCCGGCGCAGATCAATGGAGAGAAGCAGACGATGAGACTTGCGTTTGATGAACGCCACCACGCAAAGAATGAAGACGACATGCCCAGTCCTGTGACGTTGCACGAATATGGGGAACTAATTTCTTTCGGCCAGCCACTTCTCGGAGAATGTCAAAAAGCAGACACACTCGATGAACTGGCCGAGCGAACGATCAACGAGGTTGTGACTAATAAATGCACCGTCAGAGAGGCCGTGAAGAATATTCTTAAAAACCGAAAGGAATGCTCGGAAAGAGCTCCAGACAACCTCTGGTCTCAGTCTTACGACGGAGCTCGTCTGCCGCAAAACGTCGAACGCAGGCTGGAAAACTATCCGCTGTTTTTGAGCGACTCTGAGCGTCAGACGAGACGACTTGGCAGGGAAATGGCAGCGTCCCGTGCGCGATTCCATCCAGGTATAAACAACACTAGCGTGAAGCTCCCAGAACCTCATTTCGTCTGATGGCCGTTTCGAACGACCAACTCCCAAGAGCGTGATCGGCTTTTCGAGAAAACGAAGTGATCATGATTTTGTTTTTTTTTTTTATAAATTTTACAAGTTTATAATCATTTGTTGTTGAGTTTTGTTTTGTTTTTTTTATGTCGAAATGTGTGTCTGTGTCATTTAATTGTTTCTACTGGTGCGTCGTTTTATGTACTTTTACGAATCTTCTGATGCCTGTGACTATCTTGAAAACGTACGCGACAATCACATTAGATTTTTGATCAGGCTCTCGTCTTCGTGATTGTACAACGGGCCATTCCGACATTCGCTCATCAGACTCCTCAAGTTTTTTTTTAATGCGATTTGGTTTTAATTTTAATTTGAGAAATGTAATGGAAGACATGTTTTAAAGTTATTTATGTATATATATATATATATATATATATGTATGTATATATAAACCACTTTCAATTAAGACAAAATAATTAAAAGATCCCTTAAATCGTACGTCAAAAAGTATGAAACTGTCTTGTTGGTGTTCCTGTTAAGAGTAAACCTCCCGGGTGGATTACTCCTTGTGATAAGCGGCCATCAAACCACTTATTGTCAAATCTCTTAACTGGAACTTTAGCTGAGCATCGAATAGTTTTGTTAGAATTTCTTCACGAGATCCAACCTCTAGACGTGGATTCTATTCTGTACAATAAAGATCATCATCGTCATCATCATCGACCTTAATGCTTCGATATCTGTAAAACTCTTCGACGAGGGAGCGTTGTTCATAGCAAACTCACCTCGTCCGCCGGCCTAAACTAGGAAACCCAGGCAACTGCTCAATAATTTGTGGCTAAAGAGTCGATCCTGGGGGTTTTATTGCGCGCACGACACGTCCAAGAGAACGGAGGAAAAGCGAGAAATATTTCATAAAACTAACATGGAAAATTTCATTTGCTCCATTCATATGGGGGTCTCTCTGATCGTCTTTTCCTCTGATATCCTTTCCAGGTCTGCCAGCGGAGGGACTGTCATTTCGTCTATGACGTCTGGAAGATACACAATGATACTACTGTATAAGTGTTCCAGCTTTTGAAGGGGCGATTGAAAAGGAAAAGGGATAATCGAAATTTTACTTTACTCACCTTTTTGTGAGGTGTGTCCGATCTCGATGTCGCTGAAAATATTTAAACTGTCAATTGATAACAATCAAACACCGAGAGGGGATATTTTAATCTGGATAGGCGTCGCTAGACGAAACGGGCGGAGTAGATAAAAAAAGAATTTATTTGCCGGGTTGGTCTGTGAATACCAATTCTCGATTAATCTGTCCGTCACACATCGCATCGAGCATTCAGCCAACAAATAACTTATCAGCGTCCGATCGACATATTTGTTAATCTACCGATGATTCTCGGCGATCACAACCGCTGGTCATAAACAGACCACTGGAGAAAGATAGCGACAGGCAAAGGAAGTGCACTTCCACTCCAGCAATCATGTTCCACTTCTTATTCATGGACACGTTTGCACTTTGAAGCGAAACTAAGTACACTTCGAGAGAAGGCAAGATGAGCTCTTAAAAACGCTCAGACATTCTGGTATCCGAACTGATCGGGTTACTACTACCTCCATTTTCTATTAATATGGACGTAGATTTCGAGCAATTCCGTACTATTTTTTTTTTCAGGAAATTTTTCAATTTTGCAAAATTCAATACAAACTATTGCCCTTTGATTTCATAAAGCAACGAGTACAGAGCCCTATTCATGAAATCAAAATAAAGGATCCATCGCCCCAAACCACAAAGGCAGAAAAGAAGTGGGGATGCTCAAGAAAAAACATCGAATTTCGAGTAAAACCCGCGGCATTGACTTTTTCTTTACCTGAGCAAATATTCAATTAGAAAGCTCTTTAAGTCGAAAAATCTGTCTAAATAACCGTGGCCGTGCGATAGATTCAATCTCAATCGAATTAATCCGGTCGGCATTTCTTTACCACTGATGTGCAAGGCATTGGAATCGGATTAAATTCAGAGAATTTTCATCTCAACTTCGATTTCAGACGAATGAAAATAAACTCACTTGTGTTGGTTTTTGAGCACTCCGTCAACCTGATGAGGTCCGATGTATTTGACGTTTCCTGCAATTGAGGAAGATCATTATTTGGCCGGCAATTTACTTTTTGACGAGTCTCCCTGGGGATTGGTTAAATGGTACTACGGATGGATGATGACAACGGGCTGTTAAACATGCCCGCTCTTGTTACTGGCGCCAATTAGTTTTGAGAGACAGCCCGGTGATTTGTCCTGTCTTTACGGCGGGAACATTTAAGATCCTGTTCAGCAATTAGCAGTCAAAGGCGTGACGTGAATGCAAAGGAAATGAAAATTCCTCGTCTTCTCAAATGTTTCCACTCTCTAGGTTTGAAACGAGGCCTCGATAGGCTGCGCAAAATATCCGACGGTGGATTTTCAAGGAATTCCATTGAACGAGAAAATTTTGTTAAAATATGGAAAACCATTTTTTTAATTACGAAATGAGCTTGGTTGCTTTACTAAAAGCTGTTATTCAAACTGTATTTTTAACGCCTCTCAGAAGATAATTAATAATTATAAATGTTTTATATTTCAGAAGATAATTAATAATTCTAAATGTTTTATATTTCAGAAGATAATTAATAATTCTAAATGTTTTATATTTAAAGGCAGCGCATTCTTTCTGTTTTTATACTTTTTAATAAAAGCTTAAATATTTTATTTACAAAAATATATGTTTATTTACTTTAAATAGTCTGATAAAAAAGAATCACAGAAAGTATGAAATCATCCAAGCATGAAAGATTCCATTCACCGAAAAAACAAAGTTCTACTAGAATCCGGATCAGGGTTCAAGTTCTCAATGACAGTGTTCACAATGTTTGATCTGATTTGGATAGAGACGGAAATTACAAATTTAAGGCGAACTTCTCGGATAAATCACACTATCTGCAACGACACTGGACTGAAATGAGACTATTCCATTCGGATGGGTGAATTGTACGTACCCCTGCGAAATTTCCTCTCGAAATAACTTTATTAGCTCACCGTATCTGGATGAGATTTTCTCCCGTTGCCGCCATTTGACGAAATACTTGAAGGCAATGATGGAGCATATCACAGCAAAAATAAGGAATACCAAAAGACCCATGAGCCCCCCTACTGCTGAACTGGTCAGGGCACCAACAAACGGTAACAGATCAGCTGGAAAGAAAATTGATCTCATCAAAAGGTTATTGCATATTTTGACGCAATTCGGTTGAAATTCCCACGAGGTAAATGCTTATTTCTAGAAATAAACATTTAATCATCATTTAATCATTGAATAATCATTGCATAATCATTGCAGCCAAAAATACTATCAGTCCGATACATAGTCAGTGATGCTTTCTGAAATGAATTCAAATTCACTTCAAGTCTGGGAAAGTCGTGAATAACTATCAATTCAGTAGAAGAAAGAATCAATCGTGGAGATATTCAAAGCCAATAAATGAAACACGGAACAATAAATAGTCGACATTAAAGACAAGATGAATGACCGACTTTCGTCGTATTAAAGCAGTTTTGACTGCAGTCGTCTGTCCTATCAACACTCCACAGGTGTCCCTTATGACACCTCGGGGGCTGTAGTAAAGAAATGGTTGCCTTGGAAACTTAGAAAATCTCTTAGAATCTCGACTTCGAAAGTAGGAAGTACCGCTCATAATCTGAATTCATGAATAAAACAGCGAGGTAATGTCGCGCTTGGGCGGGATCATAAAGTAGCGAACGACTTGATAAAGTGCAGACGATCAGCCAGGCCTTCAAGTCAGGGACCTTGATGGAAAGGACACGCTTCAGGGAGCAAATAGGAGTAGCGATGCGGATTCCGGGAGTTATAGGGTCGTGAAAAAATGTCTTGTAACAAAGAATTGGGCACAAGAGTTGTCGATTCTATTGTGCGATGATTTCTGAATTGAAAAATGTCGAAAGTTTTCTAACGCACGCGAACGACAATCGAGAGCAGACAATTGAAATTTTAAAAGCGTTTAAGCAAACATTTAGATTGGAGCAAGATTTGCTCGACAAATTCTGAACGGTATTCGGAATCGATGGAGTGGAAGAATGCAGATGAAAACGTGCGATAGGAACGTCTCGTCATGTGACAAAACATCTCCTAATGTCATGGCAATCTATTACAATGGGCTTTAATGTAATCTTCGGAAAAAGTTTTTTTCTAATAAAGGCAGACGTAATGATTTATGACATCAGAGATGAAGATACCTCCCCCCAAGGTCTTTTCGGATGTCTGGAAAAGTTCATAAGAAGTAAAAAAGATGCAGCGACGAAAAGCGAAAAGTTGATATTAAGTTTTTGAAATATCTCGTGAAAAGTTAAAGTTTGGAATTTTGCATTTTCCAATCAATTTTATTGCGTTTGAAGACATCCAAAGACGTGGACACAATGTCGTGTATGAACTCCATCACTTTATGGCGTTGCATTTAGTTAAAATAAGTACATTTTTCGAATAAAGCAACACTCTAGGGTACAATAATCGATAGAAAATTGCAGAATCACCGCAGAATCGTTGGCGACGTTTGATAGAGGCGTGCACGAAATCAAGTGTACTTCTTTCTAACCATCTGTTTTCAGAGTAAATATTTGACTGGCGTTGCTTTGCCACGGACCGTTTACACTGAACATTCGGAAGCTGTACGAGGCACCTCGGGAAGCTGTCGTCCACAGATGGTGGGTATGACCAGAGGATATCCTTTCCTCCAGGGCGACCCATTGACCCATGGTTTTGAACTGGATGAGATAATATCTCACCGGTAGGAACGCGTCCTTGCTATTGGTCTCTCCCTGGATGGGAAGTAGGGGCGGCTGCCAGGTTATGTTGAGACCCGTTCGTGTTTGATAAACGTGAAGACTCGTGGGAGGTAGGAGACGAACCGCTGTAGGGTTTGGATTTTAATGCTTAACTAATTAATTAATTAATTACCACTGGCAAAAATTAACTATTTAGTTAATTATCAATAAACTTTGACATCCTTACAAAGCATCTTTGTATAATTCCAATTAAGTCACTCGACGAAGCGCTACATAAATTATATATTGTTGATGTTATTATTATCTTTGCAAATGATTAAAAAATAGAAATAAATGCTTATATTCAACTTTCGAGTCTAACCATTCAAATCTCTTAAAATACATATTATATTAACTATAAAACTATTTGTGAATTGAAAAGTCGTAAAATTGTCAGGAATCCAATGGGCTCAGTAAAACGAGGCTTTAAGGATGCAGACGAATGGTTTCAATGGGTTGATAGCTCATCGTCGTACAGGGTCGTTCATCTCAATTATTTATCCACAACAAAAACCACTCCGCTAGGAACAGTGGGCTCTCATATCTGAGAGGATGAGCCATTAAGAAGGCCGCGGTTGACGGGTGAATGAATGATTGGAAAATATGTTCAGGGAGGTTTTGCTTCCATTCAGGTTTACTATTTAATGTTTATTTTTATTTATTTATTTTTACCTAAATAAGCATGTTTTAGAATTGTTTTTTTCTTAGGTTGAAGGCAGTCAGGATGTCAAATAATCGCGAGTGATCACCGTTGATTATTATAATTGAAGTTATAAATTATGATATAAAATGAGTAAATGGAATACAAAATTATTAAAAACGATAACAGATGGCAATAATAAGTTATGATAAACAATGACCAATTGGAATAATTTTTTTTTAAAACAATAACTAATTGCAATACTAAGTTATGATAAATAATGACTTTTTAAAATAATAAATTATGATAAATAATAATTACGATGCTAAATTATGATAAATAATAATTACGATGATAAATTATGATAAATATCGGAGATGTAATTATCTCGTAATTTTATCGCAACCTTCTCTGGGATCGACGTCGTTATCGATGTTATTGCGCTCTTCGTCTGATCTTTCGTAGTCATCATCATCATCATCACCATTACCACCACCATCATCATTATCATCTCCGTCGTCGTCTTCATCATCCAAGTCCTCGCTGTATTCCTGGATTCCATAATCCGTGGTGGAGTTGCTCCTCCTGCTGTTGGAATGGGACACGTGGGTGAGACTCAGATCAGCTGATTCTGTCAGAAGGTGTCAGTGAATCATTGTAGTGAATAGTATATAGTTATAGTAAATGTAGTAATAGTTAAGAAATTTACGTTATATTGCCAAGAAGATTAGTTTAAAACTCATGAGAAACTGACCACTTTCATAAATTCATATCAAGCTCCGTTCATGTTGCAATTAACTTCGTTTTGAAAATGTGTGCTCCTAACAACAAGAACAAGAACAAGAACAAGAACAAGAACAACAACAACAACAACAACAACAACAACAACAACAAACAACAACAACAACAACAACAACAACAGCAGATGGTAAATACACTTCATTCTATTTCCCGCCCTCCAGACGAAGCCTCATAAGCGGATGGCAATAAGTGGTAATTATGAATTTGTTCAGCAAATTGTGCAACGACCTGACCCAAAAAGCTTGTTGAACTGGGCATATCAATTATGCGGACTAGCCATGATTACAAGTTATTCAGAAAAAAATCTTCCAATTAAATCATAATATCTTTATTTACAATTTCTACATAATCTACTGTACATTACACATTTACAATTACAATTACAATTACATTTACAAACAATAGCTACTGGTTGGCAGTAGCTTGATTGAACGCATGCAGAATAACAAGGATTGAAACGGAGTGGTGAGTGCCTTATTCAAATATTGACGATGACAGTGAAAGGCTATGAAAGCACGAATTTGTATTTTCAGGGAAAAAAAATATTTTTGAATTGAAACTTTATTTGAAATTTTTTTCAATATTTGAATGAAACATTTGAAGCCACAATAATTATTGAATTATAATTATAATAATAATACATTATAATAAAGAATCAAATAATATAATGAATCCAATTATTACCAATGGTGATAATCTAATTACGAATCATAATAATTAATAATAATAGCTAAACTGGCATTACAAAACAAAATGCAATTCTACCTTTCGTGGAGCAAGCCATGGAATTGCTGGTCATTTCAACGCCACGGAGTGAGGTGGAAGAGACTTGGAAGTGATGAACTTTGTTTGGACGGAGCCCGTGGAGGGTCGCGAGGGTCGAGTTGCTCGGTCTAACTGGAACTGTTTTCCACTCGGAAAAGTCCTTTTCTTGGAACTCTCTGTACCTGTTTCGATGGATGTGCATAAAAAACAAAAAGAATAGAAAATGGAATTTTTAAGATGAATTGTAAAGAACTCCGCGACCTGTAATAAATTCAATTGGCGTGTTTTCAACGTAAAAGTAAATCTCATTGGAATGGTTAATAAATAACGATAAGTTTTACTATTTATTGCTTTTTCTAACTACCGTTTGTCTCCTAAATCGACGTAGAGATGTTTTTATGCTATGAATTTTAATAGGAATTTTTAATAAATTTATCCCCCTAGTCCGGGTTCGGGTCCTGAAACGAGTGAACCCCGTGGCCAGGCAATTGCACCAGGCACAACTAACATCCACAAACAAATTGATTGAAGACGGAGCAATGATAAGGATTAAGTGAAAGGTTGCCTCTCGAGTTCCATGCATCATCGTGATGCAAACGTGGATCGCGGGCGAGGAAAAGCAATGTGTTTTTTCCATTCCGAGTAGCTTGAGTGACGATGGTAATGGGAATTTTTTTTGTAAATACAAATTTCGATAGCAAAATATGAGAAAACTCGTGACCTTGAATCCGAAAGGCAATCGACAAACGAAAAGAAAGAAAGGCGGCTCCTCCCAGGGGATGTCTACGATTTAAAAAAGTCAAAAACCAGTCGAGACGGGAATGTGCAAATAAATATCAAAGCGAGACTTAAGAATCGCGGAGAGATTAATTCAGCGGAAAATACGTTCCGGAGAGAGATGTAGAATTCTTTATAAAGATGCCAGAATGGCCGTAAATGTAACACTCCAAAAACACGACCGCACCGGAACAAGTCGCAACGGAACTTTCCAAAACACGGAGTTGCATGGAGGCATGGAAGTCACGGTTTTATTGAATAGCATACGATCCCCGAGGTTAGTGACTGATTGTTTGACGAAGGAGCGAAGAATCTGAAGTTGCCACAACGCCTTCTCACTGTGGGTGTAGTTATTTGGGAATGAAAGGAATTCATCGCTCGAGGCGAATTAATGATATCGTTAGAAGGAATTCATTCAATCCATCAAGGTCGAATTTCGTGCGCCGCGGGACTTCCCCCGGTAAATTTAAATTAATCTGCTGCCCTCGACAGAAAAGAGCGCTTTTGTTTATTATAATGGCCACCATCGTCTCCAATACACTGACTCGTAACGAGATATTGCCAATTTATCAGGGTTGCTTAGAAAACCAGTGGGCGCTCGACAAGTAATCAAGATGAATTCACTTCAAAGAGAGGGGGTCTCCATTTCAGCCAGCGGTGGCCTGGTAACCGATGAGAAAATCATTCGATAAAGATTATTTCAGACTCAGGTGAATTATTTAGGAGACGAGATGATAATTAGAAGATTATTCTCAAAATAACTCCCTCAACAATTAACAAGTGTCGAGGATAATCGTAATCAAAATCTAAAAAATAAATAATAACAAAAACCAACCAGATCATATAATGGAGAGATTGGCCGGCATGGAAAGCGGGTAGCCAGGATATGGTGGCCGATTCGTTGCTGCAAATCACACTTATGATCTCGCCTGGATGGCTGGAGTTCTCTGTTACAAAAGAAGGAAAAAATTTGTCGGAGGAAATTAAACCATGAAATGTGAGCATAAACTACGATCGCAGGACGCCGAAACAAATAAGATCATCAGTCAGCCATAGCACCAGAAAAGCGCATTAATGCAATTTTGCTGGTGACTTACTTTTGGGAAACAAATGGCTTTTTTTTAGTTTATGAGTCTCGTCTGAGTAAAGACGTATGATTTTCGAATGCTTTCCGCTCGTAATAGGCATTCAGCAAGCTTTATTACATTCTCTTTTATTTTTCCATCCATTTCCATTTAATGTTTTAGTTTATCCTGAAATGTTTAATCCAATAACGAGGATCAAGAACTCAAAAGAGCGTCGCACACATCCTCTTATCATTTCACGTTTTACGGCATAACAGCGTCCAGCCATTACTGGATTAGGCCGCGGCGGAGGGGATCGGTAGTTTCATTTCTGCTCGGATGACTTCGGATGTTTGCATGAAAGCATTTCACTGAAAATGAGCGAAAATTCTACGAAATGACAGAAAAATTGAGAACGAAGCGAGACGAGACGAGCGCCGTTAATTATTCAACAAGTACAACTTCATGGTGCCAACAAAGAGTAATACTGCCCTAAGCAAGACTTAAGACTTTAAGAATTTTTAAAAGACACTAAAGGGAGTTTGGTAATTTCCAAGGCTGTATATTTGTCCTTATGGAAGGCTTCTTCCGGAAGAGAAATTTGTCTGTCCGGTTTAAAAAATTGTCCGCAATTAGATATTTTTATGAGCCACGTCGAAAGAAGGGCCATTTGAAAACTATTAAATTTGCCCCGACGATGCTACATTTTCCGCAGCATTTTCGAATAAATATCGAATTTTTTCACAATGTTTTTTTTCTTTGTTGTTGAGAATAGCAGATTGGTCTCTTATCTACCATTTGTAGAAGTGACAATCAAAGAGATGCTAAATTTACAGGCTCTCGAATAAAATTGTTTTTTTTAAATAAACTTGAAAATTTTGAAGTTTTAGATGTTTTTATAAAAAAAAATCATTTTTCCATATTAATTTCCACAAAAACATTTTTCACGTTTGTCGAATAAATTAAAAATACCAATAATTAGGTATGAAGAGGCAATGATAGTGATCACGGGACTGAGTCCCAGGCATTCATAAAGTCCAGCGTCAGAGTGGTCCAGCTTGGCGATGGTCAGGTTTCCGTCGTTTAACATGGTCTTCGTACTCGGAGGAAAAGGACCGTCTACCTAGTTTTAAAAGTGAAACTTGGAGATTATAAAACAAATTAAATTCTATTATTAAAAATATTTTTTTTATAAGCCAAAATTGGGAATTATAAAACAAATTAAATTCTATTATTAATAATATTTTTATATAAGCCAAAATTGGGAATTATAAAACAAATTAAATTCTATTATTAATAATATTTTTATATAAGCGAAACTTGGGGATTATAAAACAAATTAAATTCTATTATTAATATTTTTTATAATTCACAATACTATTTATTACTAATAGTAATAATAATAATAACATTAATAAGATATTAATAAGAAAAACCATAAGATTTGTTTCATGTGTCCGGTCTTATTGCCATGATCAGGTTTGATCAATGAAATAATTTCTCTCGCCTTGGGGGACAGATTCTCAAGAACAAACGTGAAGAAATTGTCGAGTAAGTTTTATCAAAACACGATGCTGTCACATTTTAGACAGCAGGAGCTTCATTCACGAAGGATGAATTGATTGCAGTTGCATGAGGAAAGAACTTTAAACCGGTCCAAGTTACGGCGAGGTTATAAACCTTCGCTTTCCGCACAAAAGTCTCCGAGATTTCTCGGTGCTCTGAAATCCTCCATGTTAAAAGATTATTTTCCCATCCATCAGGCACGGGTGTGGCAGCGATGAAATAGAAAGAAGATTGATAGAAAACTCATCTCGATTCGAGTAATTCATCGGAAAACAATGTTGAGTGAAGATTTTCGTCTCTCTTAAAGAGTAAAGTTCATGAGATTGTTTCAGAATTTAGGGCCACCTCTTGAGCTTAATTAAACATGCACTGGCTGTTAAAATCAGCCTGACCCCGGATTAAGAGAACTAGAATCCAGTCAAAAAACCGTCAGCTACTTTGAAGTCCCTTTTGGAATCGTTCGCAAAGAATTTCATAAAAACAAATGTCTTTGTTATGATAAATACTAATTTATTATTATTATGCTTTGTTATGATAAATACTAATTTAGTATTATTATGCTTCGTTATGATAAATGCCAATTTAGTATTATTATGCTCCGTTATGATAAATACTAATTTAGTATTATTATGCTTCGTTATGACAAATGCTAATTTAGTATTATTATGCTGTCCAATCACCGAACAGATGAACGGGATAAAGTTTTATGGTCAGAAGTTCACTTAAAAAGGGTGTCCACGAAATATGACAATTTTCTTGAGGTTTATGATGCTCTTGTCATTTGTATGGAGATGAACTGATGTTCGTTGTAATTAAAATGATTTAAAAAACAATAACAATAATAATAACAATAACACTAATAACATTATTAATATATTGTAGTAATTATTATTATGTAGGATATTTATTATTATTCAATAAATTATTATTCATTATTACTATAGATCATCATTTTAATCATCATAATGATTACTATTATCATAATAATAATAATAACAATAGTTTGAAGATGATGATGATGATGATAATGGTGAGAAGAAGGAGGAGGAAGAGACAAAAAAAGGGGGGCATGACAGATGAACTAAACTAATGATGTTTGTTTTAAAAGAAGGTGCAAGTTGTTTGAAGAAAAAAAAAATGTTCAAAGTAGGAATTCATTCTTTTTAGCCTTAAAAGTGTTATTTTTAAACAATTCATTTAATCAATCGAATAAATTTTCAATTTAAAAAAAAATATGTAACTTATAAAAAAACTATCTGAGACTTTTTATGGCCGTCAAATCGGGAAAAGCGAAGCATTAGAGAAGATGAATGGCGTCGCAGAATTTTACTGAATTGAGGTACGACCCCCAGCTATCATTCCATCACTCGAACGTCCTGAATAGAGTTCGAGCGTAAAACTGATTAGCAATATCTCCATCTTTGTCTCGTTTTTGTAGTAATTTTAAAAAGGAGAATCCTCTTGGAAGATTTTACCATCTGCACGACGTTATGACTCCATGTGGCCAAGACAGCAACAACAGCAACAACAACAACAACAGCAATAGCAACACAAAAGCAGGAAATAACAAAATAAAAGAAAAAAAAATTTCCAACGCCGAATGTTTCCAGTCTTGCACAAAAGCAGTTTTCAACACGCACACTGGAGACAAGTCGAAGCAGAGCGTGGATTAGTTTCATTTGTTTTCCAAGAGAACAGAAGACATCATCAAGCTGGCATTAAGCAGGAGTTAATTCCAAAAGCTCATAGCTGGGTTCTCCTGGGAGCACGAAGATGACTGCCAATAAACTGGAAATTCTTGTTTCACAATTTCCACGGAGCAATGGCGTTACCCAAGAAAGATATTAGACTTGGCTTCGGAACTGGAATATGAAACATAAAGGCTTACTTTTACGAGCTGCCTCTCCTAAAATAACTTTGTGCGCAGCATTAATGGGTTGATTTAAAAATTTAAAAAGTCTCCCGTTATTCAGAAGTTTTTGTGAAGTCTGCGAATTTTCTTGCTCCCACGAAACAAAACTCAAAGAACTGCAAAGGATTAGAAAAAGAATATCTGATAAGTACGATTACTTGCTACAATTTATTTTAAAAAAATCAATTTAAATGAGAAACAAATGCAATAATACAAATCAAGTCGGAAATCTAGACGATACATGCAAAATCTGTGATTCAATTTACCTTTTGCCACCGAATATTCGGTGGAGGGTCCCCCGTTGCTACGCATGGCATAAAAACAGAATCTCCCGTTCTCCTCTGATAGAAGACATCAGGTCTGACGCTGAAATGCGGTGCCTCTGAAAGTAGAAACACGAGAAAGGTTGGGTAGTGCACGGATGGGGTTTGGTGTTTCGTACGTGAACCATCGAACCGAGAGACCCAATTTAATCACATCCTGTACTCCTCTTACGAGGCCCCTCTTGATGGAGTGTAACAAAATTTGGAGCCTTTGACATCGCATTAATGCCACCATCAACGGAGATGATGGGGACGATGGCTTGCTCCGTCGTTCCTCAGCTCGTTCGTAGTCGCCCCCTTGGGAGAGATTTCATTAGGAGGTCAAACTCGAAATGACAAAATTTCTGCTTCTTATATTTTATATCCTTCCTCCATTACGAGACTTTCGAGCAAAATCGCTTGAGAAATTTGTTGAAAAGAGAAAAGGTTATAAATTACGTCAAAGTCGCACGAACAAGACATGAAATGTCTCTCAGCTGGAAGAAGAAAATAAACATGAAAACAAAAAGCCTGGAAAGGAAAAATTAAAAAATCGGAAACAATTCTTTCCAGTCCACATCTGCACTCCCGCCAATTTATGAGTTTTTGTTTTCTCGAATATTTTTCTCCCACTCAAGCGTCACAAACTGGTGAGAGATTGTTTCCTGCTCAGAGGTGGATGACGTGTTTGCCGTTTAAAGTAACTATTCAAAAATTCATGAATTAAGGTCTTGGCAACATCAAGAAGCATCAAAATAATTAGCGCTGCGTAGATGACTAAGGCTCACCTCAATAAAGTTAAATTAGGAAATATGAATGTCCTTAGAAATACTGCTAAATTATTTCGCGTCCGCGTTGCTCTTGCGGACGTTGTATTGTGCTTGAAGTGGGATTGGCACGAAACTATTCTCTTTCATATTTTTGTTTTTATATTTTGTTTATTTTTTGCTTTCGTATTAAAAAAAGGCAAACCAACAACCAAAATACAAAGCAGTACATCCCTTATTTGTCTCATTTCTCCACCGGTAATAAGCGTACTTCCTTATCTTTTAAGCTTGATGTACGCAGTTCGATTCCTAACGCGATATACCGTTCCACTACGTCAAAAGCTGGAAAAATTATTCTTCTCGGTAAGGGCATTACAGACGACGCATTAATCCAGCACGTTTTAAGGAAAAAAAACCCTAAATAAATTTGACAAACATTTAAACAAATCTTTATTAAGATTCCGACCGCGAGTTCTTTTTGAAACCCTTTTACGTCCTTCTCCTGAGTTCGAGATAACAGAGAAAAACAACGAGAGACTGGAAAAATTAATTCCATCGAAGACGGAATTTTGCAAGAAAAGTTTGCAAACTATTTGCTTAGGCCGACCAAAGCAAGAAGGACGACCTTTTGCGGGGCGGGGAGGGCACTGCCGCGTGATAAAGTGACGTGAGATCTCGGACATCGTTACAGGAAGAAAGCGAAAAACAAGCGAATTGTCACGAAGCCCATCAGTCCTCCATGACGAATTGGGAAGCTTCTAGAACATTCGCTGCTTCGTTCCCAAGATCATTCCCTATTTTTATCGCTTCTCGAAACGCGCATTTAAAATCGAAGATTTGTTTTTGTCTCGACAAAAGACGTTCCCGCTCAAGAGTAATTACGGGCCATTAAGTAAATGGATGCAAGGGGCACTATTATATTTAATAATACATGTATTAATTGCTGCAATGCGACATTGTTAATCAACACGACAAATCATTAATTATTTGTTACTTCGTAATTACTTGCAGAGAGAATGGAACATTTTCAAACGAAGCCATATTGAAAGCACACAAATTGCCGATTGGCGCTTTTCTATTTCCGAATAAAAAACAAAAGCATTACCTGTTATTTGTAGAATTATAACTTATAAATTATTCACGATGTATATTAATAATAGCTTAATTTATGAGAGATGTGAACCAAGATGCTGAAAATTTGCTAAACTGTGACCAAAGTTGAACTCAAACATAGAATTAAATATCATCAGAAACCAGTGACATAACTAGGATTTTAAAATAAGTCGAGGTAGGGGTGCAAATGTACATAAATATTAAAACACTAAATTATAGTGCTGGCGGATTAGCAGCAAAGAAATAATTCCACACTAAAGACATGTTAGGAAAGGAAACACACTTGTAAATTACTTAACGAAATAATATATAATAAATATTAATGCCAGAAACCTTCTTAATTTACTGGAGCTGTATTATGATAAATAAATTATTTATTATTTAATATTATTTGAATACTTTGAATTTTAAAGATTTAGTAAAATATTAAGAGGCAAATTGACGGGGATAGAGGGTTATTTAGTCTCCCTCGTCTCCCTATGGCTGTTGGCCAAAAACCATTAGCATAAACTTTAATTGCCAATTACTTCTTATGTTCAGACTACGTCTCATGTGCACTTGACGGATGGACAAATTAGGAAGATAACGAGGGGGTCAGAATGGGTAGGAACGGGCAAAAATTGATTGGGTGTACCGATGGATTCGATTAATTCCCACTTAAAGCTCTCACGAAAGCAGACGTCTATCAGACATTCCCGGCACGACATAAACTCATAAAATCACACCGCTAAAGAGCCGATTTATTGTTGAAATTCTAACGGCACTTAGCTTCGTCTGTCGATCCCTAGTTCACGATTAGATTGACGAGGGATTCAACATTTTAAAAACTTTAGCATAAGCAAAAAGAGTGATTTTACGACATAAAAGGATCCAAACTAGTCTGCTGAAATCCCAGTGGATGCAATGACTTCCTTATCGAGACGATCGTAATTATCGTCATCGTCGTCATCCTTGGATGGTTCCGGCCAAGGATGACTTGGAAATGATAGGAGAAGAGATTCTTTCAAAGTCAGCAGATGATTATTCGGGAGTTTGTGAAACTTTACAACTTCAGTTACTGAGGTATAAAGTTGAAATTTTAAAATTTAAAACTCTCTGAAAATTCAAAGCGTTGTAAAAATTGCAGGAGTTAAAAAATGTCGGAAAAGTTTTTGAAATTCGAATCTGAAAATAGGTAAATAATGAGAAATGCCAAACCGTATCAGCAGGTGACGTGTCGGTCCCGAAGTGGATTCGATCGTCATAATTTTGATGGCATCACTTTTGTGAATTGCCATTTCCATAATAAAATTGGTAAAAAAAAAAAGACATACTGTCATAAAATAAATCTGATTGTAAAACTGAATGTAATGAGATCGTCCCGTTGATATATGGAAGACTCTATTAATTAATGTCATTATAGATTCAACAAAAAAAAAAAAACCGCAATTTTAAAATTCAGAAAGACCAGATCTACCCAAAGTAGAAAATAATCACGAACCTTTCTTACTCTCAATCAAAATATGACCTCGAGCAATACATTTCACAATAATATTACATTTTTAAGAACATTAATTAAATTATTAATACAACGTCGTGAGGAAATGCGTGAATTTTAATGAATCGAAGTCGTCTGTTTTCCCGGAGAGGAATTAGATTCCTTCCATTAAAATCACTGCCTCCAGAAATCGAAGATCATCAGTGGAATGTTTGGGTAATGGAAAAAAATAAATACGCCCGTCATTCGTCCCATGGAATTCTTCACAAGATTGTTCGGAAAGAAGCAGACGACGCAATGTGTTCCTTCGGAGAACGTTGTTTGCTCTGTGCTTGAAAAAAACATGGCCGCCCATAATTTTGTTCTAATAAAAATTTCATTTCTTAAATTAAAATTTTTTTTACAAAAAAAATTTATTGCAAAAAATGCTAGTTTTTTAAAAATTTAAAAATAATTAATGTAAAATACGGATTTTGAATTTGTGAATATTTACCGCTGAAGAACTAAAATATACTGAAAAATTAATTTTGAAAACTTAAAATATTCACTTTTTTTTTAATAACTCAGTACTGAAATAAACTTTCATTTCAGATTTTCAGTTCTTTAAATTTTTTTCAAGAATTATTTGCTTTCTAATTAAATTTTTTGCTGGACTCCCGAGGATGGAAAACATATTTCCGAGGCCATTTTAGCCTGTCACTTTGACTCTCATCTGTGCGTAGTAAAAGCGGATAGGCATCTTCAGCCCAACATTACAAAATCATTTGGACTCCATCGGGTTCATTTGCGTCTGAATGTTTCATTGGCACTGTCATTTGAACATTTGTACTTTTTCAATGCTTGACCGAATCAAAACCCGATCAATTCGATAATTATCTGGCAGCATTGGTGCAATGTCCTTGGCGTAAAAATGAGACAATATTCTGACATGCGATTGATTTCTGATTTGGTGTAAACGCAAAGTTTTAGTTGGGGCTTCGCGGAGCATGCTAATCTCATCTGACGTCAGTTCGAAATCTATAATTTCCATTCGAAAATTAAAATATCATTAAATGTTAATTGAACACTGACGACTATTTTAAGTGCAAATGCAAAAATATTAAAGTTAAACGAAAAACTAGAAGTAATGTCGATCTTGTCGGAATATCATTTTATCATTTTATTTTGCATCTCATTCTTGTTATTTTTTTTGTTTTATTATCGCATTCCTTTTCTTGTCGAACAAAAATAAGGATATAAAAGAATCCATCACAAATAAATGTGTGAAACTCGAGAAGTCGATGGACGAGTTTTACTGTTTGACCACTGCATCCATATTTCGTTAATCACATTTCGAGTATTTGAATGGATTATATATATAATATTTTATTATTATTATTATTATTATTATTATTATTATTATTATTATTATTATTATTATTATATTATTATTATTATTATTATTTATTATTATTATTATTATTATTATTATTATTATTTATTATTATTATTATTATTATTATTATTATTATTTATTATTATTATATTATTATTATTATTATTATTATTATTATTATTATTATTATTATTATTCTTATTATTATTATTATTATTATTATTATTATTATTATTATTATTATTATTATTATTATTATTATTTATTATTATTATTATTATTATTATTATTATTATTATTATTATTATTATTATTATTATTATTATTATTATTATTATTATTATTATTATTATTATTATTATTATTTATTATTATTATTATTATTATTATTATTATATTATTATTATTATATTATTATTATTATTATTATTATTATTATTATTATTATTATTATTATATTATTATTATTATTATTATTATTATTATTATTATATTATTATTATTATTATTATTATTATTATTATTATTATTATTATATTATTATTATTATTATTATGTCATGTTATAGGAAAGAATTATTTGCCTCTGAAAATATTACCTTGCGCTGTGTTATTTAAAAGTTGTTTGTAGTGTATATTTGCAT
Source organism: Whitmania pigra (assembly GCA_021613335.1). Taxonomy (NCBI): domain Eukaryota; kingdom Metazoa; phylum Annelida; class Clitellata; order Hirudinida; family Haemopidae; genus Whitmania; species Whitmania pigra. The sequence goes on along the minus strand of JAJTWR010000266.1, from coordinate 3,176,821 downwards.
GGAATTTGCAACAATTAGTATCAATTTACTGCTGCCTTTCATGCGAATGCTTTCATGTCTCATTTGTGTCAAATTTCCATATTATTCGCAAGTTGTTTTTGTAGAAATTTAAGTTGTTCGAGAAACTTTCAACATTTGCTTTAAAGTTAAAGACCAATAATTTAATTCTTTTTAATAATGTTGAAGTCTTCATGAAGCTTGATGTTCTGATGATATTCAAAATTAAATTTTTCTAGCAGTTACGGCAGAAAACTTTCAGAAACTGATTTTTTTTCAATATTTTCTTTTTTAATTCAAGGACTTTTCTGACAAACTAAAAAAGTAAAAATAACTCGAAAACCTTCAGAATGACAAATGAATAATTAATAAAAAAACTAAAAGTTTGCTAAAACTGAAATGATAAATAAATAATTAAAAATAATAATTAAAGTAACTTCAAAAGGATTGACAGGAGATAAACTAAATTCCCAACATATCTTAAAACTCTCAATGGTGGCTAATCAGTTCAACTCACCTGGAATTAAAATAATTCTTTTGAATTTAATATTATTTCTAAATTATTTTATCGTGAATTTAACATTAATTCGCAATTATTTTGTCTTGAATTTATTAATATTTCACGAACTCGCTGGACTGACGAAGAAAATTCCAATCGAAGCAAAACATTTTGACGGCATTAATCATTGCCATCCTTCACGAGGAACAAAGAAAAAAAAAAAAAATAAAATTATATTCAGCTGAATTCGATGGACATTCTTTGATGGACATTGAAAAGAAAGCGTGTACACGTAATCGAAAGACGGTTCAGAGGAAATACACATTCACAAGGGTTTAATTGGTTAAATTGGTGCCCAATTAAACGCTGAATTTTTGTGAACTGATGTTAAAAGTTCTCTTCGCTTTTGTAAGAGTAAAATTACCTGTAATATTTTAATGCATTACATGTACTCATTTTCATATATTACCTGCAATATTTTAATGCATTACATGTACTCATTTTCATATAGTACCTGTAATATTTTATTGCATTACATGCACTGTTTTAACATGTTATCTGTAATATTTTAAGGCATTACATAAACTGTTTTTAACATATTACCTGTACAATGCCTGAAATGTCTTTTGAATAAAATATTCCGGTTGAAATGCAAGCGTTTATCATCAGAGATAATAATATCGGAAAATTAATAAACTAAATTTTAAAGCTAATCATAATAAACAAAATCGAACAAATTTGATGACATGTTATCACAAGATGATGTTAATATGACTATGGACGAGGCGGCTTTTACATTCAACAAGAAAAATAAAATGGATAATGGATAAAATATAATGAATAAATATAATATAATGGTCTGGAATTTAACTCATTTTGTAAATTACTTCCGTATTTAATTTTTTTGTTTGTTTATGAGTTTATTGAATTAAACAAACAAACAAGCAGTTTATATATACAGAAAAAAAAATAAAAAAAGAAAGCAAATAAATTCAAATAAACTCAAAGGGCCAGCCTTAAGGAAGAACACGCTTCCGCTGTCAGACTGACCCTGAAAGTAGTTATATTCAAAATCATAATCTATACATATCCACGCAATAAATATTGTTTGCACGACATTTTGAATAGTAAATAAAGTACTTTGAAAGGGCATGTGTTTAACTGAGTTATCCTTGATAGATGAAGGTATGGAGGAGTAAAGTCTTGGGCCATAACATTGAATTCAGAATAATTTAAGTGTAGATTTTGAAAAAGACGGACTTCATGTGTATTACGTTGAAAGTGTGAAGGATTGTTGTAGTTATTGCTTGATATGAAAAAAACTATAAAGTTAGACAACAAAGCGAAAACTCAAATAAATGAAAAAGACGAAATGAAGGAATGAAATATTGATTGAATGAATGATTGAACGAAATATTGATTGAACGAACGATTGAACGAAATATTGAATGAATGATTGAACGAACGTAGGAGAAAAAAATCAAGTTTTTAGAAAGGAATTCAATCGAAAGTCCAACTTAAGGCCAAGAACAACGGAAGAGCGTCAGTTGTTCGAGACAGAAAGTAATCTAATTTCACTCAATGAAGCATCAAAGCAAGATTTATGAAACACGTGACCTGCTGAGAGCAACAGTTAAGTGCACGAATGCTGGAAAAAGGACTAAATTGCTTTTCATGCATGACTAGCTAGACTGGATCGAATAATTATTCGAAAAAAATGAAAAAATTATAATTTATCCAATTCATTTTTGCTAGCCATTGCTGTAAATGTTCTAACTTTCTGTTATTTTATTTTATATATATTTTTTTAAATAAATTTGCTTCCTGCCTGGTGAATGTTTATCAACTCCACAATCACTCCACACATTCCTGCAAACGTTAATGGAACCAAAAACTGGAAAACGAAACAGTCACGAACCTCTCACGTGGACCTGAAATGATTCGGATTTGTTCCCCTTTCCGAGGGGCGAGTAGGGTAGGCAGGAGTAAAAGCCTTCATCCCTAGAATCAATGTCCTTGATGATGAGCATTCCGTGCTTGGAAATCCTCAGACGGTGATTGTTCGAGGGCACTATAAAGCGGTCGTTCTTGGACCACATGATGACGCTGGCCGGTGGGTTGGCGTCCACTGGGCAGTCGATCCTCCCTGTCAGACCCCTCGCCAGATAGTACTTCTTCAGCTGCATCTTCTCATGGCTGGATGCGATCACCCGCGGAAGATCTGAGGTGTGGAAAAAGATAAGAAGCACCGTTATCAAGCTTGACATCGCACGATCAGATCTCGAGATGTCGCCAGCTGATACCATGTCGGTTAGTTCATCGTTTCTTGTCTCATCAATTTCATTGTCTGTCATTCAGTCACTTATCTCGGAACGCTCATCCGCTTCCAACTGGAAAGAATCTTCAGTCCGTGGAGCGTTCATCGCTGAGAAAGAAATTCCAGCGACGAGACCCGCGTTTTAATCTGCCGGGAGGCAAGTGCTTTGTTAGCATACGCTGGACAGTGTATACTATATAGTCGTCATTCTCAGCACAGGAGTCCGTGCGGGCTACCGGTGCTCGCATGCCGGTGCGAATATTAAACATGAATTCCATTCGAGAAGAGGTCTTGTTGCCCGTCTAATTTTCCATCAAACAGCTGATTAGTTGTACAGTCTGCAGGCGTTCTTTTGTTCGCTGGAAAAATTGGAAAAGAAAGAGCTTCAAGTGTTTAACTCCACTTTCCGCGGGAGATAAAATCTGCGGGCGGCAAATAGGATATTTCGTAAAAGCTCTAAAAGTTTTCTTTAAAAATAGAATGTTTAGAATTTCTGGGGGGAAAAAAAATCTAACTTGAATTATTAATGAAAACCTAGCTCCATGACATAATCAGTATGGACAAATTCGGAGAAACTGGTTTTTTTTTTTTCATTTTTTTTTTGAAAAGAAAATGAAGAACACCAAACTTTTACACGTCCGAGACTTCTCTTCCAGCTCAAAACGTAGTCAGGATTTCTTTTTGGAGAAGATTTTAAAGACTAAGAGAATGAGTGAGGGAAAGATAAAGAGAGAGAAAGATAGAAAGAGAGGGGGAAGAAGGGGTGGAAGCGCTCAAGTGTCGTTGAGGAGGCTGCGGATGGAAATGACAAATTACCTGGAGAAAGGAAATTCCACGGATGCTGAGACGGTTCGTCTTGCTTATCTGCAGGAAAATGTTTTGGCAAAATCCTTGTTACTATTACCGCATATTATTTTAATGTCGTTTCTCGAGTTCTTATCTTCCCTATAAAACTGCCCGCTCCACTTACGAGAGGTTATGGGGAGGATTTTTACTTATTTAAAAATTTCACCGTTATTATTATTATTTTTATAATTATTATGACTATTATTAAAAAATTAAAATTATATATTATTATATATTTAATAATTATTATAGTTATTATTAATTAATTATTATTAATTATAATATTTTATTATATATTAATATTATATTACAATTACGAACGAATAAATTCCTCAGATCAGCGTCAGAAGATCCTGCAATTAATTCATGGTAAAGTGGCGTCACAGGAAGTGAACCAAGGATCAGAATGACAGAGGATTTTCACTCCTTCCCTCCAGATGGGGTCTTAGAGGCGTCGGAAGGAGAGAAATGAGAATAATAACTGCAAGTTTCGGTTCTTGCACCCAGGAAGCAGGACACGTTTGAAATGATGTTCAACAAGAAGAAAAGCCATCTCCGAAATAACACAAGAAGAAATCTAATTAATATTATTATTGGATTTTCTGTCTTTTTTTCTTGCTCCTTTCGCCCAGAAACCAAAAAACAAAGACAAACAACTTCTAAAGTTGTCAACGGCGTGCCATGAATGAATTCATGAGGAGACCATACTCAATTCTCTTGGACAAAGCAGAGAACAAAGAATATCCTAAAACTGGGAACAGTTCGACAATTAAAACTGATGGTCAGTTAGCCGTGGGATTGGAGGTGGTGGTTCCAACTTGCCAGGGTGTTCCGATCCAGAAAGGGCTGGAATGCCAAATTTTTAATTCGATTCTTTTCCACTCGTTCGTGTTTTATTTCGCTTTTAATAAGCACCTGGCAAACTTTTGCGCTGGATTCCTTCGAGAATATCGCTTGAATATTTGATTTAATCGCCTTTGAAAATACGACAGTCGCTCATTTCATAATATTCCGGTTTTTATAGCTTTACCTTTTATTATGCATTGTCGTCCACAAGTGCTTAAGGATCAGATGGCAGTGAAAAGTCAATTAGGATGAAAATTACTCTGAGGCTCATCGTTCGCTTGGAAGAAAAAATGTTGGAGACGTTCGAAGACAAATCCAGCTAAGGAACGCGGAAGAATACAAAAGTCACGGAATGAATGCAAAGTGGGGTTTTGTTGCCAGGAGGGAATTTTAGACGAAGAGTTTTAAACCCAGAAAACTAAAAGAGCCATATCAATAAGCACAGGTTTCGTCCCAGCTGAAAAATTTCCACTTCGAGTGAAAATTCGCCAAAAATGAGAAGACATTAGCGTCGGCTTTAGTGACTCAGATGCCAAGAAATAAATGACGAAAAATGTTTTTATTCTCTGCAATTATTTCCAGCAAACACTGTTGCAATACTATGTGTACTAATTTATTTCATAATTTTATGATCTTTAAATGAAACATTGACATCATCGGATGGGAATATCTCGAAAAGTGGACATCATCATCATCACAGCAGAAACACATGCATCGAACAGCCAGTAAACTGTGTCTGACATTCGAATGATCCACTTGTAATGATGAGGCCTTCTTGTCCCGTCTTGATGTCATCATCATCGTCATCATCATCATCATCGTCATCGTCATCGTTACGAACGGAAATCTTCTGAAATTCAGACGAAAGTCCAGAGGTTTTGCACGAAAGGAAGCCATTCTTTGGCACTAAACATTCGTGCAATCGTACTAAACCCCATGTTGTCGTCATTTTGTTGTTTTCGATTAAGTTTTCAATTTAAAATAATTTTAATATTAAAGCACATTTACTTATTTGGGACATCACACTGCAAGATGTAATTGCAGGAAAATATGTTTTTAGGATATTTTTGAATAAAAATATTTGATTGATGACGTGTTCTGATGTTATAATAAAAATCATTTTAATGTGATTTATTCTAATTTGTCAAACTAATCCAATCTTTCCAAGAAATTTTAACGTGAGTCAAAAACATTTTCCATTTTCTATGAGAAATAACATTTCTGTTTAAACCGAATCATCATCATCATCATCATCATCATCATCATCATCATCATCATCGTCATCGTCATCGTCATCGTCATCGTCATCGTCATCGTCATCGTCATCGTCATCGTCATCATCATCATCTGCCAGTGTCACGTCATCGTCATGGAGACGGAGAAAGGCGCCCGGAAAGACCTGTGGCACTTTGAAAGTTTGGAGAGCAATTTATTGAGACAATGAGTTAAATAAAATAAAATAAAATCAAATCAAATCAAAACAAATTTGATTTAATTAAATTAAAAGCCACTCTTTTTCGATGTTTGAGAATTTAAATTAAATCAATTTGATTAAATGAAAAGTTTCACTTTCTGGCAAGTTCTTTGAATTTAACTTGATTACCACGATTTCAATTAACGGCACGATTTTATGTCGTTAAACCAACTTAACTTGTTTTTAAACGCTCGACGATGGCGTTAGAAATGGCGCTACAGTTGCTCGTAAAGATGAAGGTGTGCACCGTGCGAGTACGCGTATGAAAGGTGGGTGGGGGAAAGGGGTTCTTGCAAATCCAGGGTTGCTTTGACCGGGGGATCAGCATATAATGGAAGGATTTGGACGAAGTGTTTTTAGGCGATGATTCAATGCCTGGCATTTTAATGTGTAATTTTATAGTTTCCACATTAGCTGGAGAAAAAAACAGCTATTGTCTGTTCCATTGAGATGACATGAGTGCTTCTCCGTGTAAGACATCAAACTCGGAATTTTTGTTGCGTAACAAGCTGCTTGGAAACATCATCATCATCATCGTCGTCGTCGTCATCATCATCATCATCAACAACAACAACATCATCATCATCGTCGTCATCATCGTCATCGTCATCTTCATAATTATCCTTCGTTTGCCTTATCATTAATCATTTCATGTCAGTAGAAATAATTTTTGGTAATTGGAATTTAATTGCTGTTTTATTGTTCAAATTCGGTGGCTATCTCTTTTCAGACAGCAGGTCAGAAATGTAATTAAATAATTTTTTTTATTTATTGAGAGTAAAATCTCTTATTGGCCAAATTTGCGAAGGAATATTCTTTGTAAGAATTTTTCCTAAGATGATAAAATATTAGTTTATTGTAGTTGCTTGGATGATTTCAAGAACAAATTTAACTTCAAGTATACAAATCTTGTTTGAGTAAACGGATGGACGAATGGATAGACGGACGGACGGACGGACGAATAAATGGATGTTTGACAATCTCCCAAATGACGTAAATCCATTAGAGGACTTCAAGAGCACTGAAGCTGAAAGTGAGAAAGTGCAATTAGTCGTCAGCAGCACCACTAAGTCATCAATAAACATCGTTACGTTGGCTTAATTATTCAACGCCTTCAAATTAAAATTTACCACTGAGAGGTAATCATAAAATTCGCAAAGTGTCCTTTCCAAAGTCATAAGTTTATTTTCAGACTCCTGGGATTTCATTCTCAAATCGAAACCACTCCGATTCTTGTGAGGATGGACAGGTCAATGCGTTAATTCTGTAATGGTTTGATTCTGTAATGTAGTGCTTTATCGTGCAGACATTATTCTCCTTAAACCGCTATGAATTAATAATATGTTTATGATTGGAATATGTTCGCGTTTGTCCATTGTCACCATGCTGATAAAGATGATGATGATGATGATAAGATGTTGTTTCCAAAATCTGACAATTACTGACAGTTTGCTCTCTTTGAAATGTTTATGCGTTGCTTGTGTCTACATTTTTTATAATTCGAAAGGAAATTGTGGATGTGTAAATTTACATTTAAATATTTTTTAGTTTAATATTATATTTAGTTTAACTACTATTTGTTTGCAATCATAAATTATTGACTTAAAAATAGTATTCGATTATCTTAAATTCATTTGTTTCAAAACTTTAAAAGTGGTTTAAAAAATGTCAAAAAATATGAAAGATGTTACGAGGGTAATCCCTTTCATAATATAAGTCAATTTGAATAAAGGATTTAGTAATCTTGTAGTATTTTCTACAATTTTGCCAAAACTTTCGGCATAATAAATAATAATAATAATAATAATTGTTTTTATTGAAAACAATGAAAGCGAAAAAATAACCTAATTTTATGTTTCATTAAAATTTCAAGTTTATGAATTAAGTTTTTCCTCAGTTTAATGTGTTAAATTCTGAAAATTCCTAAATTTAAATTTCTTAATCAATCCATCAAGCAGCAAGCTTCTCGTGTTACCATGGTAACGCGTCACTTATTCAAGCTGTCTGAGGCAGTGGATTTCTAAAGGATATTAAAAATTCAAATTTCCTTCTCGTAATTTAAGGTTTTAATTTATTTTCAAAATAAAAACATCTCACAAGCACCTCACAAGCAGACGAGACGATGAAAGACTCATCATTAAACATGTAAAAAATTAATTATTTCCTGATATTTGAATGAAAAATTTCCAGTGGAAAATTACAAACAGTCTTGAAAAGTATGATTCCAATTTTAATTTCCTGCAACAGGACACTTGTTTCATGTCCAATGAATGATCACTCGGAATGAACAATTTCAGAAACAATTTCAGAATTCCAATTTTCTCACGGAAAATTCTGAACGCCGAACGGGCATTGGTGATATTCTTTCCACCAACAAGGCATTGGTCACGTAAACATCATGTTGGGGAGAACACAATCATCTTGTTAGTATTTGTTACTATCAGACGAAAGTGACATCTCTCGAGTTTTTAAAACTTTATTCTAGGTTTAGCACTTTCGTTTATTTAAAAGATCATCTTATTACTTCATTATGTCCATTATTATTGTATTACGTATTAGTATAGCTTTTTTTTACGATTTTCAGGCTTCCACGACAAACGTTGGAAAGAAAAACTATCAGCGAAAAAATATATTTAAGCCAATAAAAAAATTTAAATGCTGGGAAATCTCTTTTAAAGATTTTGAACAAAGCGATCAAATTCCAAAGACTTAAATGCCTTCTTCCATTCATTTTTCACGCCTTCATTCATCGATCCATCAAACAATTATTCACCAAATGACGGCCTAATGAGTTAATTAAGCTTTTAAAACTTTTATTTTTAAAGTTTGAAAGCAGAAAACAGACCATTTTATTGATTTTATTTCTTGAAGGTCACAAACAATATCAAAGCTGACCTTCATATATCAGTGACCTTTCACTGTGAGGTTCCGATATGAGGTCGTGCACCTGACCTAGTTTATTTGGCTTGAATTTCAACTGATAAAATCACGTCTTGGATAAGTCTTATCAAAGTTAAATATAATTAATTAATAAGTGTTTTATTCAATTTATTTTTTTTATTTTTATTTTATCATTCATTCATTTAATTTTATTTCTAACGAAAAATGGTACAATGTTTACTATGATGTTCTAAAATAATAATAATAATAATAATAATAATAATATAATAATAATAATAATAATAATAATAATAATAATAATAATAATAATAATAATAATAATAATAATAATAATAATAATAATAATAATAATAATAAATAATAATAATAATAATAATAATAATAATAATAATAATAATAAGAATAATAATAATAATAATAATAATAATAATAATAATAATAATAATAACAATAATAATAATAATAATAATAATAATAATAATAATAATAATAATAAGATAATAATAATAATAATAATAATAATAATAATAATAATATAATAATAATAATAATAATAATAGTATTAATAAAAGATTGTAATAGCAATAATAGCAGCAGCTTAAATGTCAACAATAACTGCGGAAGGAAAAATGACTGCGCCCGCGAAATTAATGATGATTCCCACTCAGCATTATTTTCGACCACGTGACTTGAAAGCACCAGATCGATGGCGAACATTATTCGTGAATAATATTTCAAACTACTGACATTCTTTGTCCGATCAAAGGTGATCGAGGATTGGACGAGGAGGTTTGCCCGAGGGTCTAAGACACCATGGAGGTCTTGACCCGACTTACGAATGAACTTCTTGGTTTTGGGACCAAGATCCCCGAGATCATCCTCTATCCAATACTTCGTGATTGGTCAAATATCGTTCCAAACTTAAATCTTTTAAAAGTTGTAAAATCTGCAAAATGTCTGAGAGAATTTGCAAGCTTTTGAGTCGCATTTGGTTAGGAATTCGAACAAACATTTTATAACCTATTTCGAATAACATAACCCCAATATACATCTTTCCATACTTTACCTGCATCACAAGCATGCATGAGAATAGCCGAGAGACAACCAGAGAAAACACAACATTAACTTCTCAATGCAATCATTTAATTTATTCATTTAATGTATTCATTTAATTTATTTAGTTCTTGTTTTACAAAATGATTAGCTAGTCTTCCATTGACCATCTGCAAATTGTTAGCGTTCGTAACTTCCAAGATGATTTGTGGAAATGAATTATCGTAGATCGTGTCTTTTCCAAGTTTAAACAAAAAGGAGGCAGAAGGAAAAAAACCATCTGTCATCTAAATTCCAACATTACGACGTCCTTCTTTGTAATTTTTCTGTCTAATTATATATTCTATATTATTATTATATTATAAATCTATATTATTATTATTTTACATTGTTTTTTAATTAAATTGCTTGACTTGATTATCTATTTATCAATAAATATTTATCAAAGATTTAGATTATTTATCAAGAAAATTGTCATTCATCTTTTTAAAATTATTAGTCATCTTTAAAAGTGCTGACGATGTATTGTAACGGTCCTTCAAATATCTATTTAAGTTTTTTTAGACAAATAATTTCTATGATTTTGTGGGAAAATTGAAAATTTCTTTGCAACTGATTTCTTTACAATTTTTAAAGACATTCTAAGAGTCCCTGAATGATGATTTTTTATACTTTGCAATTGCCCTACAATAATAATAATAATAAATAATAATAATTTTAATCATTATTTCAGAATTTTCACTGCCTAATTTACAAAAGCGACTACCTAATTGTATATAATAATTTAAAATTATACTTGAATATTCTTAAACACACATTATTATAAATAATTGTACTCAAATACACCTAATTGTAATTTAATTAGACATGACATATAAATCATATTTAATTGTAATTTACATAACACACAACAATCACAATCAACTCACAGGTGACATTGAGGAAAGCTGTAGCTTCGGCAGGTTGACCGACCCCGTTGAAGGTCACGCACTTGAACCACCCCATGTCCTCCTTTAGCAGCGACTTGATTACCAGACTCCCGTCCGCATACATCCCTGATCTGAGTTTATTGAAAAATTATATTACGATCATTATTATTGTTATTATAGTTTTGTAAATTTATTATTACTATATTTAATGTGGAAGTTCTTGTTGCTGTAATTTTCCATATTTCTCTTTTTCTTTTTATTCATAGTATTGTTATTGTTATTGTTCTTCTTATTCATATTATTCATATTATTCATATTCATATTCATATTCATAATATTATTATTATTATTATTGTTGTTATTATTATTATTATTATTATTATTATTATTATTATTATTATTATTATTATTATTATTATTATTATTATTATTATTATTATTATTATATTATTATTATTATTATATTATTATTATTATTATTATTATTATTATTATTATTATTATTATTATTACTAATATTATTATTATTATTATTATTATTATTATTATTATTAATATTATTATTATTATTATTATTATTAATATTAATATTATTATTATTATTATTATTATTATTATTATTATTATTATTATTATTATTATTATTATTATTATTATTATTATTATCTAAAAGAAAATCGTGAATTTCATAAAACTATCCACAACTACTTCTGTGCACTAGTTTCCATATCTCTGAATCTCATTCCAGGGAAAGAGAAGATTCTCAGTGTCAAAAAATCTGCCTGCTATCCGTTCCCACGAGAAAGTACTTGGAACATTCGGGATCAGCAAGACGATTAAGCAGGAATCATTCGGCTAGGGTAATGATGGACTGATGGAAGTATTAGTGGAAGGATGGATAAAGTACTTAATGGATGGATCTAAAACCAAATAAATTGATAGTTAGATGGATGGATGGATAAAGGACCCAATATACAGAGGGATTGATGGATGGAAGGATGGATAAAGGACCCAACATGCAGATGGATGGATGGATGGATAAATGAAAAGAAAAAGGACAAGGCTGCGGACGTTGATGACTTGCAGAACAGCAATCAATATTTCAGTGCCACTTTGAGACGCTTCTAATTGCTTGAAATTCGAGACAATGCTTTCCGGGAAAATATTTTCCAAGGTCTCCGCTTGTTTTTTAAGCTCCACAACTAGGAAAATTAACAATTAATATTGATTTAACTCTCCAGTGTTTGGAAATTTATCAATTAAATCGCATTTAATTTTTCACATTGAAAATTGAAATTTTGAATTTCAAATCAAAGAAAGAAAATTGTAAGGTTTGTACTTAGTTTTTGTGACACTTTCCGAAAGTGCTTGCTTAGTAACAGAAACTGAAAGTTCCAAAACACAAAAAAAAACAAATTTGATGCTGGTTCATTTGGCTGGTTCTTTCAACATTATCCAATTATAAAATGCAGTCCAGTAAGTATAATTATCAAATCTGATTTTAAGGAAAATTAAATAAATCATTGTCACTTTTAAAACTTTACAAAAGATTTATAAATATTTAAAACTGTCGATAAGCATCGATATAAATATCATTTTAAATATTACTAAATATTAGCATAAATATCAGCATCTAAATAGATCTAAAACGCGTTAAAATGAACATAATCTCAGGTAGGTCATCCGGGAGGAAAGTAACTTTGATCTTTCGAGTCAGAACATGACAAATCATTGGATCCTATGAACCCGACGTGTAACATAGATATTCTCCTGAAAGGAGAAATCTTCAATCAACAGAACAATCATGTGTCAAGGCTCGATACAATTCATTCTCCCTCGGTCGTTCGGGGCATCACGCACCGATGGGATTCAAAACCAGTTGCTTCTCGGCCCTAACATCTCGAGGGTAAAAAGATTGGAAAAAGTGCGGAATGGAAAAACCTCTTGTTGGCGGTGAGCATTCAGGATATTGTGAACGGACATTGTAATGGAGGCTGTTTGTTGTGGAAAGTGAATTATAGTTGGTTGAATTATTAATATGCTGAAACTGATTTATGTAGGCGTAGAAGCCCATGGTGCAAAACTATGATTTTTTCGAGAACCCATGATCTGACTCTGAATTTCTCTTTCAGAAAGAACTGGTAAATGATTTATTTAATATATTATTTTAAAATTATCTTTGAAATTATTAGATTATTATTATTATTATTATTATTATTATTATTAATTATTATTATTATTATAAGTGGTAGTAATATTATTATTATTATTAAAAATACAATTTATAATTGCACAAATAAATAAATTATCTGTTAAATATAATAATATTAGCATTAATGTAAGAGCAGGCGTTTTCAAAAATTTATTATATTGTAATATGCAATGATGTTAAATGCTATTATTTTATTTATTTATTTGATTTGAGTCATTTGCATAAATAAGATGATTTTGACTTAAATGTTATAATTATTTATTTATTTATTTAGTTGATTGTAGTTGAATGACCAAATGTTATAAGAATACATTGAGTTAAATAAATTTTGGTTGGCCGAGAACGTGCAGGAGTCTCACAAGCTTAGGAGGCTCACTCTGGTGACTGAATTAGAAATATTTTGTTACTAAATTAATTATTGCCCATTATTATTTATATTTCTCTTCAGTGCTACATCAACTATATTAGACAATGACTTTTATTTATAAGAATGATTTTAATAAATTCTCTGGACAAAAATTTTTATTTCGAAATGAAATGATAGAAAACCAAAAAAACACTTTGATAACCTTCATTAATATTTTTTTGTGATATGCCAAAGAATTTAAGTCACAATCTTATTATATAAAAATAACATTTTAAATCAATGCGTTTGATAAATTAATTATGAGCATTTATCCTTTACATTATATTTAATATATGATTATATAAATAATATGATGTGTTGGCTGTAATAATTAATTCGACTTGTTGCTGGTGGCAAAGTTCACTGCACTTCTTTAAATCTAAATCATTTAAACAACTTTTTTCTCAACATAAATTTAACACCCAACTCGTAAAAAAAACTTTTCGGTCACTTTTGATGAATATGCGACTGTCATGCTTCGTAAAAAAGTTTCCAAACCATTTATTTGAGCGGATTTAAAGTTGAAAAATTTTATTTAATACAAATAAATGACTAGCAGAAAATATTTATATTATTCTCAATTTTAATGCTAATTAGGATTTTCCAAATTTTTCATCGAAAAATGAAGAAAGCCTCTCCATATTTCGGCCATCATGGTTAACTTTAACTTGAAGACAAATAGCTGAATATGATGACAAATTGAAGCCATTTATGTAATTTTCCTCAGAAATTGAGAAATGGCTTTTTTCTTTGACCATGTTTTACGGCGCGGTTTTTTTTTATTTAATACTTGCCAAATTACAAATGAAAAATATCCATTTCTCCCCTGCAATGTACATAATTAATTTTATAATTCAATGTACATAAATCTTAATTTTGATTTTTGTTTTTCATTTCAATTATTTAATAAGATTCACGTTTTATAAAACGGAAATAATAAATGCTTATTATCACAAAACATACGTTTAACTCGCAAATAAATTCTGAAAAGAACATAAATTGCTGCTTGCATCACCTGGACATAAGTGATGGAAGAGATTGTACACTGACGTTGTCTTTGTACCAATTGTACGTGATGGTGTTTGGACTCCCCTCTGCATGGCACGCCAACTTCACCCTTGTTCCTTCCATGGATGTCTGGTTGTTTGGAGGCACTGTGATGTAAGCGCTACCTGGAATGCAGAAAATAATATTACGGATACTTATTTTTTATTGATGTAACTTTGCATCATATTTCCATTATTTTAATGAAATTAATGTGTTTTTTACATATTTAAAAGGTTAAGCAATCAATTTAAAATAAATTTCACAATTAAATCAATTTAAAACATTTTGCCTGAGTAGGTCCAGTTTGAATCTGAAACAAAAAAAAGATTTTTAAACGTTCGCTAGAGCTGAATAGAAACTTATAAATACCCTAGCGAATAAAATGAAACATTAGAAATTATTTTAATTAAAACCTTGGTAGATTCAATGAATTATTTGTTAATATAGAAATATTTTGTTGTTGAAATATTTCCAAAATATTACATATTTATTTAACCCTTTTTTTATTTGCTGATAAATTTATTTCACTATCTTTGTTAAATTCATTTGTTGACCAAATTCTCGTCAACGACAAAAACTCATCAAAATGCTGCTGCCCTTCTCATTCTTGGAAATTGGAACGATTGAACGCGTTTACGGAATAATGTTTGCGATAAACTAATTTAATGTAAATACCATTTAATTACTAATACTTAAGAATAAATTCTTTTTTAATATTTATAAGAAAATGAATCAAACATAATGCAATCATCTTGCAATGATTTTGAATACGTTTTGCAAACATTTTTCCTCAATCAAATAAAAAATCTCTTTCAAATATATTTATACTCAAAATAATAAGTAACGCCATGTTTATATTGTTATCATGTTACCGGTATCGATAAAGTAATAAATAGTATAAAATGGTTTTAAAACTCTTTTATTTTAGAGCTTGACCAACCTTCCACAATGAGTCTTATCATGTGCTGGGCGTGCCCTGCAGCGTTGGTAAGGGTGCATGTGTAAAGACCCGAATCGTTTTTCTCGAGGTTAGGAATCTGGAGATTGTAGTCGTACATAATCATCCTCCTGATTTCAGAGCTGGCAATTTCCACGCCAACCGAATTACTCCAGACTGTTCGTGGTTGCCTCACAGAGATTCTCATCGGCAGTCCGCTCTGCGGATGGTGCTCTAGTAGGTGCGTTCGCTGGAGCATTGCACGTTCCAAGTGGTTGTCCAGATGGTTGTTATTGTGATGGACGCTTATCAAGGGGACCGTTGGAAGTTCTTGTCCGTTTTTATGCCAACTTATGATCGGCTGAGGAGCACCGGAGGCATCGCAATGAAGTTCCAAGGTTTCTCCAACTTTGCCTGTCACAAAACTTGGCGATGTTCTGATCAGAGTTGGAGGAACTGGAAAGGAATTTAAACAAATACAACACTCGACAATAATCGATATTGATGGTAGATGTTTAGTTGTAAAACTTAAAAAAGTTTTATTAAATGTTTGTTTTGTGTACCACTCAACTCAATCAACTCAAGAATTGATGTAGTAATATATAAATTTAGTTGTAATATATACAAAAAAAATTGTTTTATTAAATATTCATCTGGCGTTACACTCAACTCGTTCATCGTCGAAAAATAGGAAGCCATAAAAATATGGATCGAGAAAATTCAGACTTTAAACTTTCGCGTTAAAAATATCTCCGGATAAGTTACGGATCTGATAAAATTTCTGGATATAAATGGAGGCATTCCATGCTCGTGGTTGTCTAGAATCTTAAACGGAACCTTTCCTTCACGTGACATCCTTCACTGGAAGGGAATGTGACCAATAATTTCAAGGATATTTTATGATATTAGTGCTGCAATTAATATTGTTCTTGTTGTTACGTTTATTAATGTTGTAAAATTTCGAGATACATCTTTTCTAAACTTCATAATAAACAGCTAGTAATTATAATTCCGTCACAAAGTCCAAATCATTTTATTTTTTAATTTAGAATAAATTCATAGAAATTAACGCGTACAGTGTTTATAATATTAACGTTTAATGTACATTAACAAAGTAATTATTTATTCAAATCAAGAATTAATAAATCACATGTAACCTAAGGGTCAAGTGTCATGCAAGGACCATCATTGACTTAATGCAAGCATTTGATGAATAGTCATTCATTATTTCAGAAATAATTGAAAATTTATCGATGACATTCCTCACTGGCATTTCCAGTGATTGATTAAAATTACAAATAATATGGCCTCGGAATCTGCCAGCCATCGTTGTCACCACCACAAGAAAATACAACTACCACAGCCACTACAATGTCCTTATCGCTTGTCCAACATGGACAAACTTCAGATTTTTATTCTTTTTTTTTTTATAGAATTTTTCAGAGTTAAGCATGCTAGCTTTTAATAGAAATTTCATGAAAATAATTTAAATTTATTGGTGTAATTTAATTCTTACTATTAATTGAATCAATGTTTACTTTATGTGAGTTGTTTTGGACTACGTAGTTGATACAATATTGATAACTATTTGAAATATTATTAAAATAAGTTCTAAAGTTAAAAAAAAGTCACCCATCTAAACAGTATTAAAAATTCAGAAATATGATAAAGGCCAGCTTTAGGAGTCACAAAAACTTAAGCCCTTCATGAAGAAATCGCCTTCGATAAAAAGGGGTCAAACATCGATTTAGCGATTCTGATGCTAGAAAACTATTGAAACACGTATAGGGAATGTCGGTCAATGAAAATGTTCAAAATAATTATTTAAACTAATAAATTAAAATCTAAATGATTTCTTGTAATATGCACTAATTACACCACCTCATAACATTGATTTTGATTGAAACAAAACATTTTGTGCTTTGAAAATAAACTAGACGATTATGACCGATAAATGCGTCTTGCCACAGCTTAGAAAACAATAAAGCCACTGATATCATATTTATGCGACCATCAATTTCCTTATCTGTCTTGGAGAATCCCAGTCATTGCTAATCAATAAAGATGTAATATTCAGATTTTTTCAGCAAAAACAGCTAAAAAAAGAAAAAGTCTTTTAAGATAAGATGACAATCGAGTAATAATATACACAAAGTGTGCTTGGAAAAATTGCTCATTGGAAAATTTTAATTTATTTCGTAACTCAGGAATTTATTTTGATTGTATGGAAAAGGTTGAATGTTATTAAATATTATGAGGTAACTAAAACTAGTTCAGCCTGTTTTATTATTGTTATTATTATTATTATTATCATCATCATCATCATCATCATTATTATTATTTGAAATTTTTATTATTTGAAATTCAGCTCAAATAATAATTTATTAAGAAATAAACTGTAGTATTTGATTAAGATTATAACATTAATTTTAAACAATACTACAATTACAAACATAAAATAAGACAGCAGAAATCAAAAGAAAAATGATGCCAGCAGCCCATGCCAAAGCTTGATTTCTCATTGGTCCTTAAGACAGCCCCCTTAGAATCAAATCCATGCGTGTGATCTACACATCCCCGTGACCTCAGATGACCTGGTCCCTAAAGTCATGAATACAGAGGTGCGTATCTTTAGCCAGAGGTATTAAACAGGGTTTCATGTGATGCTACCTTGAAGGTTATCTTAGCCCCTTAGTATTTATGTACGTGTTTAATAATTATTAAATAATAATAATGAAAATGATAATAATAATTATGATAATAATGATATTACATTATATAATTAATAAATAAATAATAGTTATTATTATGGTAATAATAATGATATTATATTGTACGATTAATTAATAATAATAATAATTATAACAATTATGATGATAATAATAATAATAATAATATATTAAACAATTAATTAATAATAATAATTACGTAATAATAATTATTATGATAATAATAAATATTATGATATTAAATCTTATGATAATAATAACGATATTATATTACAATAATAACGCTATTGTAACAACGCTAACAATAACAGTATTAATAATAATAACCTTGATACTTAAAATTACCAAACTGGTGATGCAATCATTGGACACACTGTACGAGCGCTTAAACAAGGCATAAGTACTGGCTGTAATGTCTGGCATAAATCCAAGAATGAAGCTTCGTTAATGACATTTGAAGCGGTAAAACGGAGGACGGCACTTTCTTCCGAGGTCGCTTTTGGAAAAGATCGGGATTGACAAGAATTTTCAAGACATTGAATCATAATCGAAATCAATGTTGATCGATTCAATTCAGCCATCTTGTTTGGACATTAACAGAAGATGAATCGTGGAAAACGTCTTGGGAGATGTCTTCAGAAACATGTGGTTGATGTTTGAATACCAGGAGATGGATGGGAGCTGATTGATGGTTCTGGAAACGGTAAAAGAAGTTGAAAAGAGCGAATTGAATCAGCGTCGTTGCCTCAAATAAACTACAGGACAGGACGGATAGATGAGCGCCTGGAGGGAGCGACAGATAAAAGGAATAATAGCACTGTCGCCATGTTGCAATAACAGAATAGAAAAAAAAGAAGAATCATCGAATAAAAAAATAAAAGCAAAAAAGATGGACAACATTCGAATAAATAAAAGACAAGAAGGATTTTTTTCAACCACAACAACGTTGCCATTTATGCTGGAAATTACTGGAAATTTGAATAAATTATTTATAGAATTTTGAGATTTTAGATTTTGGGATTTAAAATAAATACGAAATATTTATCAAAAGATTACTTGTATTTAAGTTAAATAGCATCCGTTCTTAAGCATTCCTTAACTCTAAGCTTTTTCGAAAAACCCATCTAAAAAGAGATAATCTATTCCTGCAAAAATATTCCAATGCTTATCACTCATTACATTAAATGCGTCTCAAGAAGGGATGGAAGGATGCTTGGAATACCGATCGGAGATGGATGGGGCGTTGTTAATCCATCATCCTTGGATCACTGTTCCGAGTAATTCCAACCGCCCTTCTGCTTCCATCGTCATTGCTTCTAATCCGAGCATTAACAGGAGCCAAATGTTAATGGGATTAAATGTCGAATATTCGATTCATTTCGCTTAATTGCTCGCAATTATTTTAAAATTCAATAGTATTTCTGGACATTAGTGTAGCCATTGAGGGTAATGAAGGAATGAAGGTAACTGTTATAGTTCTAGATTATAACACTTAACAATTAATAAATTTATGTAATTAACAAACTTGCATATATCCTGAATATTCATTTGTTATCGGGGCTTTTACTTAGATAATAATATTATCTTATTATGTCACTTTAATAACATTGATTGTAATTCATTCATTGATGACATGAATTGGTGAATGAATGACAGTCAAATGTCGCAATGGTTGACTTATTATCTTATTATGTCCCTTTAATAACATTGATTGTAATTCATTCATTGATGACATGAATTGGTGAATGAATGACAGTCAAATGTCGCAATGGTTGACTTATTATCTTATTATGTCACTTTAATAACATTGATTGTAATTCATTCATTGATGACATGAATTGGTGAATGAATGACAGTCAAATGTCGCAATGGTTGACTTATTATCTTATTATGTCACTTTAATAACATTGATTGTAATTCATTCATTGATGACATGAATTGGTGAATGAATGACAGTCAAATGTCGCAATGGTTGACTTAATGCTTTCAATGTCAAGTGATGAACACCATGTTGAAATGCTTCATTTCTAGATTTTCAACTCAGTTCACGAAATCAAATGCTGGAAATATTGCCATTTAAAATCTAATTTCATTAATGAATGTTAATGCTGGATTTCCATGATGGAGTTTTTATTTTACGAAAAAGTGAAAAAATATTGTTCTGTTTTTGTTTTGTTTAAATTTTTTATGGAATTTTTAACGATCACTTTCAAACGCAGTGAAATTAAAAATAAAAATATATAGTTTTATTGATTTGTTAATTTGCATTTTAAAATATACTTATCTTTATTTGGTGATTATTTAGATTAATTTCTAAATTGTGTTCTTTTATCATTTTAAATGTTGAACTGATAATTTTTAATAAAATTTCCTTTTTCTAAGATTGTTCAAAGAAGACTTTGTTTTTAAATAAATGTGAATAGAGTTATTGTGATTAATATACGTTTTGTGATGTTGACATTATCAAATTAATTTTTAAAAAAATCAACTAAATATTTTTTTACAGAACCTAGAATAATATTTGGAGTTGC
The DNA here is from genome assembly GCA_021613335.1 of Whitmania pigra. Lineage (NCBI taxonomy): Eukaryota > Metazoa > Annelida > Clitellata > Hirudinida > Haemopidae > Whitmania > Whitmania pigra. Next base: position 3,156,097 of record JAJTWR010000266.1, on the reverse strand, counting down.
TAAATAAATGAATAGGTGGATGAAGAGAAAAATTGAAAAGTTAATTGAATTGCTGATTGAATCAATGATTGATGGAGGCATAAATAAATGATGTAATAAAATAAATAGATTACAAAATTAAATTTAAAAAAGTGATGCATCGAAGCATCATTTTTGACCTTAACCTTGTGAATATCAATTTGTCATTATTTTATTCAACAATAAGTTCGACTTCCTTCAAGAATTAAAAATTAGACATTCAATTATTATTATTATGATTATTATTATTATTATTTTAATAATATTAATATTATTATTATATTATGAATAATATATAGAATTATTATTATTATGATTATTATTATTATTATTATTTTAATAATATTATTATTATTTTAATAATATTAATATTATTATTATATTATGAATAATATATATAATCATATAAATAATATATAATAATATATTATTATTATTATTTTAATAATATTAATATTATTATTATATTATTATTATTATTATTATATTATTATTATTATTATTATTATTATTATTATTATTATTATTATTATATTATTATTATTATTATTATATATTATTATTATTATTATTATTATTATTATTATTATTATTATTATTATTATTATTATTATATTATTATTATTATTATTATTAATATTATTATTATTATTATTATTATCATCATTATTATATAATTTTATCAAACAAAAACATTACGAAAAACGACAAGTTGTAATTCATTTTACTTAAGCAAGTGCATTTTCTCACGCTTCATGGTAATTTAATGCGATTTATTTTAGAAATTCGTTTTGAACATCCCAAGGTAATCAATGGATTCCAATCAAAAGTTCAATGAAAGTTTGTAGCGATCTTGAAAAATTGATGGAACGCAATCACAGCAAACAACTGCTTTTGCTCCTTAAAACAAACATTAAATGAATCGGCCATGAATTCCAACGCACCGGAAGATTTTCTAAGCAGACTGAAAAAAAAAACAGAAATAAAAACAGAAAAGAACAAGACCGAAGACCGAAAGTATGAATTCATCCGAGCAGCTTGGTAATGAGGACACGGAAGCTAAAGATCAACTTGGATCCTCTCCTAATGTTGCCACATAATTGGATCACAACTCGTGACAAACGGCGGATCAAAGCGGAAAGGATTGCTGGTTTCCCGCCTTTTTCTTACGTTTCCATCTCCAGTTTCTTAGCACAGTTCAATGACCACCATCCCTTCGAAATTTACACTTTTGTGTCTAGAAATTTGCTTCGTTAACTTCGCAGTTCTGCGAGCGGTTTTTCGTATATTTCCTTTTTCTTTTCGCCACGTAAACACTTAACTTGGTGAAATTGATCAACATTCCTGCTTGCTTTGCTTCCATAGAATATTATGGTGAAATATTGTTATGGAATATTATTATGAAATATTGTGATGGAATATTATTATTGAATATTGTAATGAAATATTATTATTGAATATTGTAAGGAAATATTATTATTGAATATTATGACAAAATATAATACTGAATATTATGATGAAATGTTATTATTAAATATTGCGATGGAATATTATAATGACATATTATTATTATGAAATATTATTATGCATATTTACATTCCATTGAACATTAATATGGAATATTATTACAGAATATCACAGTAACAAGCATGGTAACATGCTTTTTGCTGTATTTCGTAGTTCCATTAAACAAAAACAAATATAATTTTGGAAGGCATTAATAAAAATGCAGGAGAAATATTTAATAAAATTGTAAGGCGTCACAATGGAAAAATGAGCCGAAATCATTCCCAACTTTCTTAATTCTATGAATTCTTTGAAGAGCATTGCAGGTGTGATGGAGTGAGTGTCAGGTGAGAAGTCCATATTTTCCATAGAACTTGCTGCTGCGAATTCATCTCTCCAGTTGTGAATGAAGTGGTAGGTGAGGCTTGGAGAAACGTTTGATAAGTTAGAAATTATGATGTCGATATGTGATTTAGATAAATTTTACCGCTGTCTTTTGAAAATTGTTTTGATTATTTTGATTACGAGTGTGTAGGTTTGGCCTAATGGGTTACGTGCCTGCACACGGCAGTAATGGCAACAGTCGTAATGTGTCGTGTTCGAAACCCAGCTTGCATCGCCACAAAGGGCCCCTTGGAAATGTTTTTACCTTACAAATGGTTGAGCGCCCCTGACGCTTACGTTTATGGCCAATACAAATAAAGATATTAATATTCGCATTTATTTTCATTATTCGTAATCATAATTTCTTTAACGGCTTTGTCGTTAGGAATTCTGCTAGTTATTAAAATTTATTGATTTATTAGTTATCATGATTTATTTTTATGAACTTAATTAACTTCAAATCAAGTAAGACATTCCGAAAATCAACAGAAATGATGAATAAAAACCTTCTTTAAAAAAAGATACGATCACTCGAGATGAAAGATCATCGTCCGAAATTGTGATTTTTGACTTTAACGGTCAAAATTGAAAATTCAAACGACGGCAGATGAGAATCTTTTTCACTCCAAACGGAGCTGGAAAGAAGAGTAAAAGCTAAGTTAATCACCACAACTCAAAAAACTTTCCAGTGGAATAAAGTTGCAATCCGCCCTTTAAAATCTACTTTTATTTAAAGGTCAGTTTTGGGTCGAGTCTAGAGGGTGATTACACCTGGTCCATTAATCACAGGGAGCAAATATCAAAGGTTGGTCGACATGGACATACGACTCGGGAGGAAAATAAATTGCCCCGAGGTGCTCTCAGCCTATCAAGTTTGAGACTAATTTTTCCAAGAGCATACGACAATGGTGCCTATTAATCTTTCTTAGTCCAGTTCAACAGAGCTTCAGGTGACGAATGTCTCGTGAACTCTTGAACTTCTGAACTCTTTTGTCTGCTTGATCGCTCAAATTATCAGAACCTCGACCTGCGGCCTAGCTCGGCGTTATGAAATATTAATCGATTATATTTACGATATTCCTCCAGGTCGTTAATTCTGCGACTAACTCGAGATTGGTCGACGTTCATTTGAGAAAAAAGGCGTTTGTGACTGAAATGACTTTAGTTTTGCAAATGTTCCGTGAAATTGGCTTGCTTCCCTTGTTCCAGATGAGGGGAGAACTAGAGGAAATATCGATCATTGTGCGAAAGTGAAGGTTCGTGAAAACACATTTATTGAATTTTCAGCTCCAATTGCTGAGGATTTTAAAAATTCATCTCTCCGTGATCGATGGATGGAAGAATGATGGACAAAAGTATCCGGAGTGTTGGAAAACAAAATGGATTGTTCCCCGGAAACTCTGGGTGGGTTTGGTTGTTTTTGGGTGTAAAAGATCAATTTGCAGAGAAATCTGCGCAGGATGATGTGTTCCATATTTTCTAAATTAATTTTTTGCGTTTTACGTTTCAGGTTTTCAGGCTACTTTTATAAATTATTGTTTTACAAATTATTTATTTGTTAGTCACAATTATCGGTAGCGTTCAGTATAGATTACATGAAAAATTTAATTTAATTTGATAGCATTAAACAAGTTTGTCGAATTTCCAAAATTGTTTGTGGGTCCCAAAATCAATAATTACGTATGTAATGAATTATGAAATAGGAAACAAAACAATGATTTATAGCGCCTCATAAAAAATGTTAAGAAGCGTTTACGAGGACAATGACGACGACAACAAAACATCAACAAATATAAAATTCAACAAAGGACGTTATTATTCTGGTAAGAAAATTTGCAAAATATTTAAAAACAAATTTTAATCGATGTAGTTGAACAATCACAGCTGGAAAAAAAAACAAGATTTAAAACTCTTGAACATCACAATCTAATCCAGCCCATTTTTAAGAAAGGATGGCTGGAAAATATTCCAAGAGATAAAACCTAAAATTAAGTGAAATATCTGGACGCATTTTTCTGTCGGTCATGAAGATAAAAACGAAATATTGATGTACCGTCCTGTCCGGGGCATTACCCCACTTCTGATGGGAAAGTTCAGCCAGCGACACCAACTTTTCCAACTTGACAAATGCCCCTAGAAAGAACATTTGGAATTTCCAACTCAATTTAAACGCAGCAGTTTCGATTCCTTCTGGAGACAAATATTGGCAGCTTGTTGGTGATGTTTGCTTGAGAAACAGATTTGGATGTTTATGCTTTTAATATTTATGGCATTAATTTTTTATTTACTAATTTATTTTAAATTCATTTATCTATTATGCATCTATTAATTTGTTATAAAAATTTATTGAGATTAATTGAAATTATTTTGTTGAATATGGCATTACAATTATTTTTTTATTTTTGGAGTTAAAACGATTGCTTACTACGATTAGAATTGTTTGTATTATGACATTATACTCATTTTTTAATAGCATTATTACGTTATTACGCAATTAGTTATTATTATTAATGCGTTATGTTTTATGATTTCTTTTATTGTCCTTTTAAATATTTTACTTGTTAATAGTTAATAATAACAACAACAATTCAATAATAATATATAATAATATATATTAATTACATTTGTTTATTAAATAATAATAATATTAACATAATAATGTAAATAATAATTATTGTATATAACAATAATAAAAATTACAAACTACAATATATAATTATGTATTATTGTATATTATTTATTTTGCACTCATTATCCAGCATTAATTTTTTTGCACATGTTATTATTATTATTATTACAAAAATGAATGGCTATTAAAGATACAACTCATTATTATTGCATGTTATTATTATTATATATATATATATATGTATATGATGTCATTGCCGCTGATGATGAAGCTTGAGACGCCATCAGCGAATAAGAAATTGCGCATAAAATATGGCACTTGAATAAATTATGATTCAAGATTTTTTTTTGCCTGGAAGAAATTCAGGTGGAAAATATGGTTCGTATTAATCGCTTCCATCGGTCATGCTCGAGTCTGCTGATGGTTGGAGCAGAGGTGGATATTTATTGCATCCTCCTTAAGATTTTTCCAGGTTGCAGTTACGCATCTCTGGAGTGGCACTACCAGGAGCACCTGGAAAGACATTTCTAGGAGCACTTATCATGTCATTTAGATGGTACGATTCGATTATAAGCAGCAACAAATCTCTGTATTACCATCGCTAGAGGCTTATTTGCCGCTTTCCAAATCTGGCACAGCACAACTTTTCCTGGTCATTCCATCTGGTGAAGATTCAGCGAATGAAATGAGCAACGATCGCCAGATCGTTTGCTATGCTTTCTGGGCACTTGGAAGCTCGATAAAATTTTCATCGTCGGGTTTTAGTTTTATTTCGTCCAAAATAAATTTTAAAAAATGAAAAAATAAAATTTCAAGCAGCAAATTTTGCGCCAACCGCGAAATTATAATTGTTGAGTTGAATGAGTTCATTATTTTTAGAATGCACTTATTTGTTTTATTGTCATCCTACACGTTAAATCATCATTTTATGTATTATTTATTTGTAAATGTATTTTCAAACTATTTCTGTTAAATAGACTGATTGAGATATTTTCAAGTATTCCATATCTTTATAAACTTCAATTTTTTTGGTGAAAATTCATCCTCAATCGCAATTATTTCAATAAAACTTTTCTCCAACCTAATAATAAAGTGTCTTGCAGTAACCGCAAATAATTGACTATGACAAGTTGATTTCATTAAAAAAAATTTAGTGAAAGAAGAATTTAAAAAAAAAGCAAATAAAGCGGCAAGAGAGGCTGCCATCACATTTACAAATGTTAAAAACTACAGACTGAAAACCCATCGCTAATCTTCATCCCAAACACACTCTTTTTGCAAGCGGAGACAAGAGACGATCATTAGCGGCTCCAACTACAATTACGATGGTTATGACAGCGACAACTAAATTAAAATTAATCTACAACACAACTTCCACCACCAACAACAACAACACCAACAAAAACAACTACAATAACAATAAAAATAGCAATAACAACAATAACAACAATAATAACAACAACAACAACAACTAGTAGTACTACTACAACAACAATAACAGCAACAACGACAACGAATACAACCTCGTCGCTTCGACAATTTTACGATCGAGTTCAATCGATAATACGGACCCCACTCTGAGAGCATAAATTTCGACATTAGGGTCCTTGAATGAAGAAAGGTTAATTGGTGTTCAGATTGAAATCAAGGCTGCGGGTTGGAGTTGTAAGTAGACGGATAGAATAAAATACGAACTGAAAGTTGGACTCTCGAATCATCATGCCCGATTCCGTGTCCCAGGAGAATTATTATCATTAGTTGCAATCTCGAATTCATGAGGAAATTACTATTTAGAAGAACGAGATGGTATATTGCATATTCGAAGGCATTAAAATAGAGTAACGAACCACTGTCATGATGCTCCTGATGGTTCTTGTAAATTTAGGTTTCGGACATAAAATCAGGAGAGACTTATACTTTCTGTGAATGCTAGTTAAGTGGAAGAAATTATTATGAAGTTGTGATTAATTGATTTATTTATTTATATTATTTTGTGGCTATGAGTCCATGAAAAGAATTTAAAGTTTTGTGTAATCATGGAAAACATGATGGTGAATACAGCGGTTTAGCCAAAATCTTGGCCGATGAAACATGCTGCTTAACTCCACTTGACAGTGGGATTAAACGGATTTACAACATAAATAAGAGATAATAAATTAAACAACATTTTCAATATTTTGTATTTCTTTGAATCATCAATTATTTAAACACCATGTTAACCATTTAAATATCAGAAATCAAAATGTTCCAAAAAAAAATATCACAGGCCAATAATTTCAAACTTAATTCAAAAGGTCCAGTTTACTCCGTGTTCAAAAATAACAGTAAAAACGAACAAACAAACCAAAAAAAACAAAGTCAATAACAGGTCATTTAGGAGGGATTTTTTCTCCTCCCTTCCATAAACAAGGTTGCAAGAGTTTAAATCAGCTCGCAGAGATCTGCTGTTCCTAATTCTTTCGAGTCACGATTTCTTGCTATATTCCAGGTGTTAACATGGAGCAGGATCCAGACGATCGGAGGTTGTTACATTCATCCTCAGAATTTCAGTTTTTCTGTTCCACCAAATTTCATTCTGGAAGGCGCCCCAAGTCTTGGATACAATCAGGAAAATTAGCTTCTTTCTTCTGTGTTCTCAACAGAATGGGAAGACTGACGTGCAAATGATTGAGTACAACAACGAAATAATTTTATCGCTGGGTGCAACAAATGTTGCTGGTTTGCATTTATTTTATGCAAAATCTCGAATTGAAATCTTTTTTTTTTTTTTTACTTTGCAAAAACATTCTTGTTTTCGAGAGTTATCTGAGGACGTTTAGAAACATTAAAAAGTTTAAAACAAATAATTGATTAAATGCATCATGTGCATTTAACATGTAAATGTTAAATTATTTAACCGACGTTTTATATTATTAAAAATTCTAAAAAAACAACAACAATTTACCACTCATTCAAGGGCGACTTCAACTTGCAAGCTCCATTTTCCACTTCACAAATCGGAGACTTTTAGGTTTTTAAATTGTTTTTTTCTCGTTGTTGATATCTTTTGGAGTTAAATATCATTATTCATATAAAAACTTCCTATCCATTATTATCTCGTCTTAAGTTTATGTTTTGCCCTGTGCGTGATCTGCTTTTTTGAAGGATTTACAGTTACAAATCTTACATTGCATTTGAACGTTTCAAAAATAAATACATACCTTGACCAAATGCATTTTTTAAAAGTCATCAAAAGAGTAAATTTAATCATGAAATTCGGTTGTTTTACGACATAAAGGATGCCAAAAAATCCAACATTCGAGTCCTTGGGGCAGAAAAGTATTCAAGGTCGTTATTGTGCTGAATAGACGATTAAAGATACCATTTTAATATTATTGTTATTGTTATTATTATTATTATTATTATTATTATTATTATTATTATTATTATTATTATTATTATTATTTTTATTTTTATTATTATTATATTAATATTATTATTATTATTATTATTATTATTAATATTATTAATATTATTAATATTATTATTATTATTATTATTATTATTGTTATTATTATTATTATTATTATTATTGTTATTATTGTTATTATTATTATTATTATTATTATTGTTATTATTGTTATTATTATTATTATATTATTATTATTGTTATTATTATTATTATTATATTATTATTATTAGTATTATTATTATTATTATTATTATTATTATTAGTATTATTATTATTATTATTATTATTATTATTATTATTATTATTATTATTATTATTATTATTATTCTTATTATTATTATTATTATTATTATTATATTATTATTATTATTATTATTATTATTTATTATATTATTATTATTCTATTATTATTATTATTATTATTATTATATTATTATTTATTATTATTATTATTATTATTATTATAGTTGTTGTTGTTATTATTGTTGCTGTTTCTATCTTAAAAGTGTTTGTTTTGTTTTTATAATTTGCTTTTTTATTAGCTACGAAATGTTGCTGCTAGGCAATGCTTTACGATGAAACGCGATTGTATTTTATAAATTGAAGCAAGTTGTGGACAATATTACTTGTAAACTAAGATGATATTAAAAATACATAAATTGCTGATAATATTATAAATACATAAATTACTGATAATATTATAAATACATAAATTACTGATTACATTATTTTGTTATTACCTGGCATCGATGGCAGAGTGGTTATGGGTTTCACTTTAGTGCGACATTGGTCGGAGTTCAAATCCTAGCTCTCGCAAGAGCATCTGTTGCTAAATAAATTGCCGATGATATATTAAATACATAAATTGCGGATAAGTTATTTGCAAATATTCATAAGCACTGTTATTAAGTTTAGACTGATGTCCTTCAGAAATAATCGCATTTTAGGCAGAAAGCGCTTCAGTTGATTAATGGAAAGTTGCAAACTTATAGAAATAAATGCTTGATAACAACTTAAAATATCTCAATCATTTTGAACGTCTTTGCTATTATATATTACCAAACCCGGCCATAAAATGATGAAAAAAACTAAACCATAATATTATGAAAATTATTTAAAATAGTTTATTTATTTGGGTGACCCGTCATAACAGCCCGGCGACAAAATAGCCCCGTCAATGTATTTATAAAAATTTTGTGAGTTGAATACATTAACCGATAACTGGTTCCAAATTAAAATTCGAAATAAGTGGTTTGAAGATTTATCGTCTAAAATATTATTAGGATTCCGACTACTTCCTCACTTTACGTGGACTTTAATATTTTTAATAATTAAATTTTTATATAATAATTTTAGAGCATCGAGCATTTATTAAAATCTCTTTCATTCACTTTTATTGTCCCCTTTTTAAAATAACGAGCTTGAAAAAAGAATCTCAGAGACAAAGAGGGACACAATAAATTCAGGCCACAATGAAACAAGGCACTTGCAGTGGAAATGGAAAGCAACTGAAAAGTGTGAGGATGGTCCTCCTGGCAACATAAACCATCACTGGCCCCGGGCTGTTCTCGCATTTCTCAAGAGTTATTAAGTTGGAATTGGAGGGAAACTTACCTCGGCGTTTGGACAGGTGGAATTAATCCAGGTTGGTTGTTGAACGCAGTAGAGGAGGGTTGTGGTAGAGTTGGTGATGAGTTAAATGCCTCAGTAATGGTTTGTGTTAATGATAATGATATGTGAATTGGTTTTAGTGATATTTATCATTTATCATGTGAAATATTAAAATATAAAAAATGATAAGTTAGCGATAATGATATGTGAAAATGCGATAAAGGATTGCATAAATGATTTTATTCTCAATGATAAGAATGAGTCAAAAAAAAAAGATTATGAGGTTCACCTTTCAACCTTTTAATCAAAAAATGAAAAACAACTGAAATGCTCGAGGAGAGTGTCATTTACTCGAAATTGACATTAATAACATTTGATAACTCGGAGATAATTTAATATTTAGTCTAATAAATGTTAGTCCAAACCCATAATTTTAGGTGACAAATGGTGGTGAGTACTTAATTCTCGACATAAGCACTGATAATAATTAATAAGCAGGTTTTTTTTTGTGGAGGTACGAATAACAAACGCTAATTTGATTCTAAAAGTTTCATTTACTGGCACAGATCTGCCTTGAAATTTTTTTCGTTGTGATGGGTATTTTTTGTGTTTTAAGGAATCTAAGTGATTTTTGTAAAGATACAATTCAATAACAAATAATCATATTAATTGAATAATAATAATAATAATAATAATAATAATAATAATAATAATAATAATAATAATAATAATAATAATAATAATAATAATAATAATAATAATAATAATAATAACATCATATTTTGTTTAATAACAAACATTTAATCAAGAGCAAGTCTTGGTTTAATTTCAAGAGTTATAGAGTCAGGGTTCAACCAGGACACAATTTCACGGTTGCAACCTGATGCTGAAGTGCCTAATGGAATTGGAGTTAAACAGATTATTTTCCAAGGACGATTTCGAACCCCGGAACAAGCTGAGAAAGACATCAAATGGACAAATAGTCTCGAATTCTTGTAGATGTGAATGTGAGCTCCATGGAAGTCAATGTGTGGAGTAAATCTATGGTCCAAGAATGTCTGCTTTGTTACCGCTTTTTAATCTAAAATCTCTGTTGTCAGCGGATAATCGAAGGAAATCAAAAAGTACGTTTGAGTATTAATCAATGTGACAAAATTTAGTGACTGCCCATGTTACACCTACTGAATAAAACATATTTACATTTATGCACTTTTTTTCCAAAAGTGTTTGTGGTGGTTGTGATCAAGAAGGTCAGTGCATTAAACAAAGTATTAAAATGAATGAATATGTTAGTGAGTGAGAGAATGATTGAACAAATAAATGAATGAGTACATCAGTTGGAGCTACACCCTCATTTTGTCTCGTAATTGCAATTATTAACATCTGGATGGCGATGGGAGGAACCTCTCGAACATGCCCTAACTTTTTCCATTTTCATGATTTCCAGTGGAATGATTTTTCCAATAGTAGTCATCATCGAGGTGACGAGGGATGGACGAATGACAACCACAGAATTGGTGGAAAGCTCTGGGTATTTCCTGGAAACAATGTTTATTTCCGGTGACTCGAAAAAGTTCACGCAAACTTAGAAAGACATGCCACTTTCCAACGACGGATTGATAGAAATATTTTTAAAAATAAATTAACAAATTATAATACTTTATTATTAAAAGTAATTATAGCATTTAATAAAAACAACAAGACCTGTTTACAATTATAAGAAAAAGAAGTATTATAATAATTATAATAATAATAATCAGTATTCAAGTTAAGCCTGGCCATTTGAAAATAATTAATAAAATAGTTGTTTGAATTTACTAAGCGTTATTTCTGTAATTTAGAAAATTATTTTAACTAGAAATGTGGAAATAAATAGAAATTTGTAATTATTAACTAAAGGTAATAAATAACATTCATAATTAATGAAAATACCAAATTATTAACCATAAACTTATCAGTTTTTGATCAACAACTCTTGACTTATCTTAGAATTCCTCAAAAGATTTGTTTCGACGACTGGAGATAACAGAAGCCGGGGAGATGCAGAAATATTTTAACTTTACGTTCTTCAATTTCAAACGGACTTTCATGGAAATGGCGATGTTTGAATTGAGGCTGGAAGAATTTAATGCCGGAAAATCAATTGCAATTGCTGGAAATTCTTTTTCAAAATGATTTCGACCGTGATTTTAAGGTCATTTCAGCACCTCTCCGCTTGAGGCCAAATTGGAATTAAGAATTTTTTTGTCTAAACTTGAATGGAGAATTCTTTTATTACTGACTTCTGGATAATTCATCGATAAATTACGTTTCGGACGTTGTAACTGGAAAAATATCATCAATGTATGTATTTACATTAGTTTATTGTTATATTGTAACTTGCAACATTACTTGGACCTGTTTTAGAGATGGATTACGGTGTTCTATAGGCTAACTTTGCATGGATGGAAAAGTTCACTTTTAAAATTAACAAGACATCGAGAATGTGGCCTCATCAACAGATCGGAAATAAGTCACTGCTGGACGCATGAAGCGGCAGGATGGAAATGACTGAGGAGGGCCGATGTTGTCGATGGAAAAATAATCATACGAAGCACCAAGACTCCTCCATAATTTATTCTTTAATCACCTTCCATAAGTCGACTCCTTTCGTAAAAGAGTCATTATGGAATGTGTTTTCCGGTTTTTCACGTGATAATGGCATGCGGTGTGCAGTTAACGACGCTGTTAATGACGGTGTTCTTGGCATAGACAGAGTCAACAGTTATTTATTGTTTCCTCCTAATTATCAAAGAATAAAAAAATTCTCAACAGAAGTTTTAGTGACTTTAGAAATTTCAAAGGCTTAAAAAATTCCAAATTGGAACATCTTTGAATATTAGATGGCGTTGATATTTTTGTTTATTTATTGGTAAATGGGTGATATTAAAAATACTTACTTACTATTAACTTGAAAATAACACGAGGACTAAACCTTTCGGGAGAAATAAACTCATAAACTTTTTTTAAAGTTGCTCCTGAGATAAAAATAAAAAATATTTTCTAAACTTTAGATTATTTATTTTAGACTTTTTATTTGTTTAAGTTTAATTTTGTTATTAATTATATACTAAATAATGAATAATATTTTCTAAACTTTATATTATTTATTTAAATCGTTTTATTTGTTTACGTTTAAGTTTATAATTAATTAAATATTTAATAGTTAGTGAAATATTGCATTTACCGTCTGACAAAAAATTTAATTGACAAAGGAATAAAATTAATAAAAGGCATAATTTGAAAGATTTAATAAAATAAAAATGCTTTAAATCGGGAAATATAATCATCAAACTTTGAACAATCATCCTATAATGTGTTTTAAATAACATGGTCGATATTTATTTTTAATGTAATTTAAACAACTTGTTAAAAAAGGTCGCATTTATTTTGTTTAAATTTAAATTTTTTTTTAAATATTAATTAATGTACAAATGAATTTTTGATTGATTCAGTAGCAATACAATTTGTTTTATGAATGATTAGTATTGATTTAATGGTAATATTATTGGAATTGCGCCGACGAAATGTAAATTTATAAAAGCAAAGGGGAAATACACAAACGGATTACAAAAAAAATAGGGATTTACATTCCCACGAGTTTGTTATTTTATATTTTCTATTAACCTCGAACGGGTATCTTTTGGCGTCGCTGGCTCCCAGTTCACATTTTTCATCCTTCAACTCCGTGATATCCGGAGTCACAAAGCAACCTGGGACCTCTCACGTTCACAACTTTTCAATTTTTGTGGCTTTCCTCGACCGATAAACTTATTCTGTCAGTTTTATCGATCTACGAACAGAGTCAAACAGGACTTATTCCGCTAGATTTATAATTCTGAAGTTTACATTGAGCTTTGAACCGAAAAAGATTTAGGACATTATCGTCAATCTGGTTGTTGTTTAAGACGCATCGATCAAGTTTCTGTTCCATGTCAAATTATCTTTTGAATATTTCCAGATATTTGTCTACTCATTTCCAGTACCAAATGCTATATCAATAAATCCATTTCTGGAACTGGAAGATAATTATCTCCAAATTTCTATCTATTTATCTCCTTTAAAACTCCACAACGAACAGTAAAAAAGACAAAAAAAGTCCCGCGGAACATCCGCTGCAAGTCGGAATGAATTTGGTGCAAATATGAGCGATGAGGGTGCCATCTTTCAAGGCTTATTAAACTTGTATTAGTGGAAACATTTTTTCCAAATTACTGAGAATTACTCCTGCTTTTGAAAGCCAAGATTATGATTTTGAACGAATGATTTAGTTTAATTACTTATAAATATTTTAGCCAGGTAAGCGTTAAAAAATGCATTAAATAATGTTATTTAATATGGATAACGCAATGACTATTTTAACGTGTCACGCAGTAAGGTGAAATTAGTTGATATTTACAAAAAAATAATTAAAAAAAACATAATTTCCACTTCTCGGATCGGCAGTAAACAAACATGTTGCCATGGCTACGACAATGATTTGTTTTTCGCGTTGTAAACATCGGCGAATTGAGGAAACTCATCACGCATCGTTCTGAGCTCGGAATCGACGTTTCCATCGGAAGACCTGAGTCACATTTGAAAGCAAACAGAATAACCACACGTGCGTGAGGGATGAATGGACCAAAAAAAAAAAGGAAGTGTAATTGGATGTAAACATCCAGTAAACATTTCGCTTCTCGTGGAATTCACTCCAAGATCGATATTTTGTTTCTTTCGTCCTCATTTGTGAGTATTTTCCAGTATTTTCAAATAATATTTATTTTTAATGTGCAGAGGCAGTATACTGAAAGTTGTTGCTGATGAACAAGTCATTGTGAGAGTCACTTTGTTTCAGTTTTTCAAATGCTGCAGTCATTTGTATCTATGGCCACAATTTGGAGACCAGGAACGAAAAAGAAAAACAAAATCATAAAATAAAGAAATCATACTTCGATCGTTGCTGGATCATAAAGCAGCTTTGACAAAAACAGAAAGGAATTGGGCGCTGAATTGCGACAGAATTCATTTGTAAGGAGAGCATTTTTTCGAAATGAAACTGCGGGACTGGATGCACCGCACTTCTCCGCTGCCATGCATTGGAAACTGAAAGCATGTCTGACTTTCTTGAAAAATGGCTGGCGAATCCATAATTGATGACATCAGTCAGCTGGACCCAGTGATTAATCTGTTCGACGGCAAATGAGTCGTGAAAAATATTAACGTACGGCGCTATGTCTCCTGCTCGGAAAAGGCGGGAATTTTAATTATTCGGACGGTGGGCTAGATGACACAGAGACTTATAAAAGTGCCGGGAAAGCTACGAACGGAATGGATGCCTTAAATTAGCTTTCAGCGATTCCCGACGTGATACGAAGATCCGTCATACTTTACTCGTTTTAGCAGATTATCCATCGGCATCTTTTCCGTGTTTTTCCCTCCTTTTCTATCAAAGGTGAAGATGATGATGGCGTCGTTTATAAACTCATCTGCGAGACATTGTGTTCCTAATTATTCTCGTTATTTTTTCACGCCTAACTTGTAATGGCAGCAGTTATTGGAATATAAATAAACGTTAGCGCTTGTGTGCCGCTTGACGAAATGACTTTGTGAACGCAGGAAAATGATTAAATAAAATGATTAAATAAAATGATTAAATAAAAGTTGAAGCTGGTCAACTTGGTTAGGACAAATTTTCAATTAAATTTACCTACTAAACTACCAATCTAGTACTTTGATACTCCGAGTTGTGGAGTTTCGGAAGTAGTTTTGAGTTTTCATTTGAGAGAAATAACACTCACTCAGGTCACAATTCAGCCGACGTTAATATCCACGTCAGGTAATTGGACACGAATCCTCATAAAAGTTGAATGAGACGTTGACTGACGATTCCGAGCTCAATTTAAGTCGATAATTTATTCAACATTTTATTATTTTGTATAAATTCACGAAGAATTTCAGTGCCAGCTAAGATATTTTAATTGGGACTCTTTATCGAATTACATAAAAATAATTTATCTTCAGATAACTTCAATGTCACTTTTAATTCCGCACATTGCCAAAACTTACATAAATATTTTCGAATAATCGAGTAAGCGCTTTTATTTGTTTTTCCCCCAAAATCTTTCCCCAAAGATGAAAGGAACAATGGAGAATCATACATTCCAATTTAGCTCGACAAAGGGACAATTGACACAAAAAAAAAACGTAATCCACATCAGAACCAAATATTTGTCGGAAAAAATCCGAACCGTCGCCACATTCGCCAGGTGAATGAGGCCCCCAGCTGGCTAAATTCGAGAGGAAAAAGTCGCTGATTGGAAAATGTAGTGGGTCAAAATAGCTCATTGAATCCTCAGTTGATTTACAAGGCTCCTTTCTGGCCGGTCAAATTTTCTTCTTAAAACACACCACACTTACACTGGTAAATTGAATTTACTACCCTTGTTTTGCTGCTAACAAACTGAGGACTGGAATTAATTTCAGCTTAATAAGAATTTCTTCTCTGACCGATGTTATTTACGGTCGGCCATGTTTTACGATTTACGATTAATTACGGTTTTACTGCTTCCTGTGACAAGGAGGACGAGTTCTTTAATATCACTCGAACAGTAACATCGCAATGCGCATCACTTGGTAAAGAACTGCTTAATTCCCGAGGAGCTGGCACATCGATATCCGAAGTAGGAAGGAAAATTTGAAAACAAAATTCATCATCATCATCAATAATAACTTTAAAAAAAAAGGCCATTACAGATTCACGGAACCCTCAACAGCTTCTTACCGTTGAGAAAGTATATTTTATAATAATAACGGGAGACCTCTAAACAAAGTAACGACTTAAATCGTGTTGGCGTTTTTAATCAGTGGCGTGGTTGCCGAAACGAGACGTTGGTAGGAAACTGAAAAAAGAGGATGATGATGATGTCGATGCCTCATGGCGATGACGGTGACGCTGACGATGATAATGACGATGATCTGGAAGAGGGGGGAAGAAGAAGAGAAGAAGCAAGCTTTTCCATGGATCTCTAGGAATTTATTCATTGACAGGGTAAAGAATGTCTAATTTAGATTGATTTAATTAATTTAACAGCGGTTAATAACGATAGCATTTTATGTCAAAAATTAATTATTTAAATCTTCTGGAAATTCATAAACGTTATCATCGATGGCTGAATAAAAACATTTTGATGGAACTGATCTTGCTCGAAGTGTTATTGAGAGGCAGATGTGCTCCAGTTACCAAGGAGATCAGCAGACTCTAACTCCGGCACTGCAGTTAAAAGGACATAACACCTGCAAGACTTGGAGAGAATCACGAACCACAGTCATTCGTCAAACTTTATGCTGACACGGCACCGGGACTGGGCAGATTTTCGTGTAAAAAAATTACCGGGTAGAAGAGTATAACTCGAGTCTGCTGGAAGTTCTGTTGTTTAGCAGCTGTTTATTGCATTGCATCCTGTCAGGATAAGAACGGTTTTCTACTGGAAATATGGGGTGGAGCAAGCGCGGGAATAAGAAAACAGGGCACGGCATCAAACAATGCAGGTAATTGCATACCGTAGTCTCGCATGGATTCCTGTTGGTATTAATAAACTCCGGGGTAGGTCAACCGAGAGAGTCGGGCTGGACGAAGCCGAGGTCTTTGATTCGTGGACAGAAATATTTCTTCTCGTCCCTCATCCTGTGATCGCCCTTGCAAACCGTTGACCGCAAACTTTAAGTTTTAAGTTTTATGTCCATTTGATCTTTTGGTTTAAACAATAAACAAAAAACAAAAGAGAGGTAAATAAAACTTACGGTGACAATAATAAAAATAATTTTGTGAAAAGGTTTCTATCGCCGCATTCGTAACTTTCAATTTAGAAGTCAATTTGAGGTCAATTTGAGAAAAATACTTTCAGTTTGCACAACGCACTTATAATTGCTTTGGATCACTAATCAAGGTAATATGAATCACCTGCACGATAACTTCAGTGTCAGTAGATTAATGTAAATATAATATTTGACAGCAATTTTATTTAAAATTTAATATAAAATTAATATTTGAAAACGTCAAAGATGTTTAAAAATTGGATGAAAATTCACTATTTATAAGATTTTTATGTCAAAAATTTATATATTTCTATATATTATGACTAATCTACAATAATAAATTTATCCAGAATTATAACTTTAAGTAGCATATGGGAAAAGTCGAAACTTCGAAAATATTTTCACAATTTTATTTATTTATAAAAACACAAAACATGGAATTATAAGCGACGACAAATCCTACCTAAATGGACAAACCGATTTCTCGTTTTAAAATTTTTTGGATTTTTTAACTTTTAATAATAAAAATTTAATTCAAAATATAATGAGCTGTCTCTATTTTATGAGCATATCTCTGACATTGCCTTAAACTGAAACGTTACTTGGCAAAACAAAGTTTTAAGTAATTAAAAAATAATAATTTTTTTTTTAAAGATTGGAGTTGGACTAAATTCACTTAAAATCTTTTTTATTGGCAACTCTTGTTTCGCCTTGAGACAGTGTGAGATAAAATAAAAGATGTTAAAAATGTTTGAATCGAAATTAATTTCTAAATTAAAATTGAACGAAAAAGTTATTTAAAGTTAAATCCAAAATAAAATAATCCAAAATATAAGTCCCACAGCATTCCTGTAGTAATATTTGTTTAATTATTTGCGTTTAATACGCTTTGATCAGTAGTAAGTTAAGCTAACCAGATAACGAATTCCAAAGTGCAAAGGTTCAAAGGGATAAACAGTACTTGCACAGTTTGCTAAACCTCGATCTCTTTCGATGGATTGCAATTGAGATGGTCACATTCTCTGTACTGAAAAGCAATTGTCAGTACAGAGCAACGAACACATTTTCGAGGCCCCTATTGCATGTCCTTCCATTCGTGAGTGTGCACTAAAATTGCTTATTTAAATACAAAAACAGTATTGCACTAGTTTCACTTTCAAGGAATTACAAAGATGTCCTTTTTAGGTAATAATAAAGTAAATAAATAAAATATAAATTATAAATATAAATGAACGTTTAAATATAGAATTTGATTATTTTTTATATTATTATTGTTTTTATTACGCCGTTAATTAAGTTAAGCGGATTTACCTGGATATTCACAAATATCTTTGCACCCAGTTACAATTGCGACTTATTTATGAAATGTTCGACGATGTAGAAGAAAATTCTGACCATTTTGACGCTAATTTTGTTCGACTGCAATCATTGTCATTGAGCGGGAAGAAATAAAATAAAGTGTGAAAATAATTTCTAAAAAATGTTTTAATTAATGCATCCTCTTAATGTCTTCATTTGCTTCATGGTGTGTGGTTGTTGTTTTGTGAGAAATAATAATGAAAATAATTTATATTAAAGAATGTCGGAATAACTGTTGGAATAAAAGAAAAACAGAATTCAATTGTCTGAAATCATTTATTCCACCTTCCATTACCCTATTGATGGGTGGATCTGCGGAAAAGCAAGAACTAATTGGGTTAGATTCTCATGGGGGGCCTTGAAGGCACAGTGTTTTGCTGCTAATTTCGTTTCAAACAACTCAATTGCTTGACTGAACGACATTTTGTTGTACGGATACAAACAGGTGGGGATTTGTGAATAAATATGTAAACCTATTATATATATATTTTTTTAATGAGTTCTTATGATTCATGAAAATTCTAGAAATTGTTTTCAGACTTAATCTTTGAAATTCATATCTCGGGCCACTTAAGCTCTTTTGCCACTTAGAGAACCATACGTCATACCCAGAGGGCCGTAAAATATGCAAGAAACATATTTTGCAAGCGGTTGTTAAAAAGTTTGAAACCGTGAATTTGTGTAATTCTGCAGAAAAATATGCCATTGTTTCGCTTTTGCAGAAGTCATAATTGCATAACAATGAAATAGACGAAATAATAATTAAATTCTTTTGAATGCGAGACAATAAAATAATTTTTTAAACGTAAATAAGCATCCTTCCACTTGTTATTTATTCCATGTTTTTTTTTTTCTTAGAAAAGGCGACTTTTATTTCCATGCTGATATCGCTGATGTAAGGTTCTCAGAGGATGGACAACTGATGGGAGTCACATGTCAGGAAGAACTGTTTTATTACTGATCTGCATAATAATAATAATAATAATAATAATAATAATAATAATAATAATAATAATAATAATAATAAAAATAATAATAATAATAATAATAATAATAATATAATAATAAGAATAATAATAATAATAATAATAATAATAATAATAATAATAATAATAATAATATAATAATAATAATAATAATAAAAATAATAATAATAATAATAATAATAATAATAATAATAATAATAATAACAATAATAATAATAATATAATAATAATAACAATACAATAACAATAACAATAACAATAATAATAATAAGATAATAATAATAATATAATAATAATAATAATAATAATAATAATAATAATAATAATAATAATAATAATAACAATAACAATAATAATAATAATAAGAATAATAATAATAATAATATAATAATAATAATAATAATAATAATAATAAGAATAATAATAATAATAATAATAATAATAATAATAATAATATAATAATAATAATAATAATAATAATAATAAGAATAGTAATAGTAATAGTAATAGTAATAGTAATAGTAATAATAATAATAAAATATAATAATAATAATAATAATAATAATAATATAATAATAATAATAATAATAATAATAATAATAATATAATAATAATAATAACAATAACAATAACAATACAATAATAATAATAATAATAATAATATAATAATAATAATAATAATTAATAATAATAATAATAAGAAACAATAATAATAATAATAATAATAATAATAATAATAATAATAATAATAATAATAATAAGAATAATAATAATAATAATAATAATAATAATAATAATAATAATAATAAAAATAATAATATCAATAATAATAATAATAATAATAAGAATAAACTATACAATCATCATCATACAATATATCAATATATTTATATTGATGTAATTATTAAATAATTATAATTATTATAAATGTTGAATGTAATTATTACCGTATTTACATAGAAACAATTAGTATTATGAATTAATATGTAATTGTTACCGTGTTTTAAATATTATTGCATAATGGGCTGAATCTATAAAAGCGACGCATTAGAACAAGATATGTTTTTTTCTTCTAAACTTTGAAAATGTGAAAAGTTTTCGAGAACTGAAGACGATAATTACAAAAATTATTTTTCATAACACTCCGCAATTCTTGTCAAAATCTTGAATTTTAGTAAAAGATTTTCTTAAACTTAAAAAAAAAAAACTGCTAAATTTTTAAGTTCTCTTTTGATTCTTCTTTGACTGCCTTTTTCTCATCAATTGTTGTTGGCTCCCACTAAGAAATATTAATAATAATAATAAAAATAATAATAATAATAATTTCTTTAAAATTTTGAAAGCAAATTTCTTTAAAAATTTCAAAGCTGAGAAAGAACCAATTCTCTCAGACATCCATCTATCTAAATGAAAATTCATTTAATTGGTTAAAAATTATGAGTTAATATCCATTTGTTTTTGTTTGAAATATTTTTGTTATTTTAATGGCTCATGATTTTTTCCAACGAAACAGACGTAAATTTATTTTTATTTGCAGAAGGTTTTCGATTCATTGACGAGACATTTCAAGTTAATCCAGCGGAGACAATTTTGACAGATGTTTGTGAATGTAATTTGGCATTTGGAAAATCTTTTTAAACTGTTTAAAAATGCAAGAGTAATAAATAATATATAAATGCAGTTTCTCTTCTCGCAAACTCGTATCATGGTTTTCCCTTTCATGAAGCATCTGTTGCCAGTGGCAAACTATTATCTAGCTAATGAGGAAATGAGAAAAGGGGGTGTCCGTCATGAATGTCGAAAGTAATGCATCAAGAGACATCATTAATCAGGCAGATTTTAGGGGCAAATTAATCATGCGAGAATTCAGAAAGACTTCGCATTCTCATCCAAGTACCTGTTCTATCATATTTGTAAGCCTCCTCAATCTCTATCTTCACAATGAATTTTGTTACAATGTGACTGTGTTGGACAAGATATTGTTAATGGAATAAAATTTTCATTTCTAAATTACTTGATTAAATAAATGTCAAAGTTGAAAGCTGTTTGCAAGTTTCCATAATAAGCTGGTTAATCAAGAAATGAATGTTATTGAATATTACTTTTATTAATTAATTATTGCAACTACAGAATCATCATAATTAAATTATTTTATATTTAAATTTTAACATTCATTCGTTATTTATTTTCTAAAAACGAACTCAAACATGAAATCGGACCTTCCTTTTTCATGTTAGTTTCCTAAGACTTCGAATCTTGGAGTATATTAAAAAATCCTATTACAAAGGATGCTAGGCACTTGTCGGATCGCAATCCCATCTTTAAGAAACTTTAGACGGCCCTTTGAATTCAGACTGACGACTGAATTTGACGCCCCAGAAACCGTAAAGTAATAGTCAAAAGGTTTGTTTTCAACTTATTAAATTGTTGAAATAAAATCGCTGTGAAATAAAGTCTTGTGTCGAGGTCATATTTGTCTTTGATTTTCAGAATTCATGTTTTTCATAGTTAACGGGTTTTTTTTCCTGAAATTTATTTTTCTTAGAAATTTCTCAGCGACCATATAAAGACTGAATGAAGATGAATTGGCATCTAAGGAGTTGCTAAAATGATGCCCTTTCTGGACGACCAAGCGTTGTAATTGCGAGAAATGTTTATTAAAATGTGATTAACCGCTGCCAGTATTAATGCTTGTTAAGAAATTTTCCTGTTAATTAAATTTAAAACTCATTAAAGGAACGTTTAGTTTGTCAACTTTGTTGACATTAAAATGGCAAATGTTTAAAATTGTAGCTTCTGCTTTATCCTTCCGAGATTCCGCACCGAGAGAATTTTATTTTATAATTCCGAAGCACTTCAAAGAGTTACCTTCTTTATTTTCCTTTTTAATAAATTATTGCTTTTATTGCGTCCTTCCAAAAATTCCGCATTAACGCCGCTCCCAAAGATTAAACAAAGCCCCTGAGAATCATAAAGAAAGTTAATTTCGAAAAGTATTTGCCGACCAAAACATCAAACGACATTGCTCGGTCATCTTCGGTGCTGCGTTTAAGAGTGAAATTATTAAAAATATAATTTAGTTTTAAAATTTATCAAATGCAATGGTTTTGTGGTCGCATTGAGTTAATCCTTCATTGCCAGCGGATAAACATCTATTCGTTACTGTTCCCTTGGAGATTAAACTCGAATTATTTGTTTTATTTGAAAGCAATTAAATGTTTTTAAGCACGACCTTTAAAAAGACCTTTAAAAAATACAAAATAATTTCGTCGCAAAAAGACTTTGAAAAAACAAGAGATAAG
Organism: Whitmania pigra; assembly: GCA_021613335.1. NCBI lineage: Eukaryota > Metazoa > Annelida > Clitellata > Hirudinida > Haemopidae > Whitmania > Whitmania pigra. Next base: position 3,133,015 of record JAJTWR010000266.1, on the reverse strand, counting down.
CTATCCAGAGATAATCTATTGGCTTGGCTTTCACGATAAAATTATTTGAATTAAATATAATGTATTACCAACTTTACATTACTTTAAGTTTATCAATTATTTCATACAATTTGAAGCCGTAGTTATGATTTGTTTTAAATATAATAATTTCCATAAGTGTGTTTTTTGTCGTAACTGGATGTTTTTAAGCTCGGATGCTTGAAGGGAAGAAACTTGTGTATCCTCTACCGGGTAGAAATAATGAAGTTTGCAACCCTTGAAATATCACCGACAATATTGAAAAGTCAGGACGGGCCGATAATTTAGCCGCCGCATGGATAGTCGTCTGCTTTGAAAATTGTTCAGTGTTTGCCTAGCATGGATCATCTTCTAATTCTTGGTCAAGACAAACAAAAGATTACAAATGCTTGGATATTTTTAGAAAAGATTAAACAGTCGAGGACCAAATGTGCAGCCATTACGACAATGGTGGACGATATCTGGAATTTATAACCAAAGAGATTATGTCCTGGGCTTTTTTGAATTTTGAGGGATTTGATTGGTAGTCGAATTATCAAAATATTCATTTTAAATTGCTTAAAATAAAGTGAATCTTAATCATTAAAATGTCAAATTAAAATACAATTTATTTTAAATTTTGAAAAAAATATCGGAAATCAAGCATCCGGCTTTTAAGCTGAAGTTACTTTCGGCGATTGAGTCGGAAAGAAAGTCTTTAATTCGATGTTGTTGCTTAAAATGAAATTAAAACACTTTAACGTTTCTATTAAGTAAACGAAGCAATTTCAAAAATGTCGTGAATTCTGCCAACTAACGGTTTCATGGCAAATACTACCGCGGGAGTTCTCTCGTGAGCTGAAAAAGCCATTGCGTCTGCCACTTGGTCGAAATTCATTCGATTGCTTCTTCCTTTTTTTGTTGAATTAAACTCTTGATAAAACTTTTAATGAGAAAATTTCAACGGATAATAATGTGGAAAAAAGTACAACATTTTCCTTCAAAGCTTTCCGAGGTAATCAATACTTTGAAGTGGTTCCCAAAAATAAATCCGTTCTTTTTTAAGAATTTCTCAACGCCATGTTTCCTTGCCTTTGAATTGGCTGACGAAATGAAAGGAGGATTGAAGTAGGGATGGTACATGAATGACTTGTTTTTCAATGAATTCATCGTCTCGAAATGAATTTAACAATATTCTTCATAAATCTTTTCAATTCAAATCTTTTCCTAAAAATGACTACAATGAATTTCAATGTTTCTTTAATTTTCAGGTTAGTTTATGTTTATTAAACATTGTTATTTTGTGTATTTGGTTGGTTAGACAAAATTAATAAATAACGAATAAATAAATATAATTAAATCTACTTTTTCATAAATAAGATACTTTTTCTTAAGTCTTTAAATCTGTTATTTTTATTTCAAGCAAAACAACTTACATAATTGACATAATCCGAGCCAAATAAATAACATTATGTATATATTATTATTATTATTGAAATATTTTCTCGTTTTAACAGCAAACACGAATATTACGTTAGAATCACACGAAAAAAGAACAAATAATAATGATCCATAAACAAATAGTTATTAAACAAATAAATAATAATCTTATGACAAAATTCATTCGACCATCTTCATTGTAATTTACTTTTTAATCAGTCATTCACAGACCACCCACCTTGAAGAGACAAATACGTCCATGATCCATTGATTACGTCATCATCATCACGTGACTTCTCGATGAACACCACGAAGCAGTTGTACCAACCCTCATCACCGACCTGGATGTTGGACAGGAGCAGTGAGGAGACACCGACTAGTTGCAACCTTCCCTGGATTAATTAATATTAATAATATTAATAATAATAATATTATAGTTATTATCATTATTGTTAATATTATTTTTATTAACAGTTATAATAATAATAATATAATAATAATAATAATATAATAATAATAATATTATAATAATAATAATATTATTTATAATTATATTTTAAACAATTAACTAATTGTTATTATTACAATTAACTAATTATTATCATAATTAATTAACTAATTGTTATCATAATTAATTAACTAATTATATATTATTATTATTATTATTATTATTAAGGACATAATTATATATAATTATTTAATATGTCCTATTGCTAATCTTTTTATTTACTTATTAAGTTTTTAAACTCGTTCGACCTCCAGGTTTATTGCTATGGGTGACCTTTGCCCTTTAGACGATTAGTTGAACCGAGTTATCAAAACGTTAAGTAAACTAACTTGTTATGTTTTTTAATGTTTATGAGTTTATTGAATTAAACAAACAAGCCGTTATATATACAGAAAAAAAAAACAAAAAGCGAAAGCAAATAAATTCAAATAAACTCAAAGGGAAGCCTTAAGGAAGAACACGCTTCCGCTGTCAGACTGATCCTGAAAGTAGTTATATTCAAAATCATAAGCTATACACATCCACGCAATAAATATTGTTTGCACGACTTTTTGAATATTAAATAAAGTAATTTGAAAGGGCATGTGTTTAACTGAGTTAGATCCTTGATAGATGAAGGTATGGAAGAGTAAAGTCTTGGGCCATAACATTGAATTGAGAATAATTTAAGTGTAGATTTGGAGAAAGACGGACTATATTCATGTATATTACGTAGAAAGTGTGAGGGATTGTTGTAATTATTGCTTGGTATGAAAACCAGAGTATATTTTGGGAAGAGAATTGAAATCATATGAAAACATAAAAAGAGCAATTTGTAAATTACGAATTTGTGATATATTTAACAGAATATTGTTAGAGAATATTTGATATATTTAACAGAATATTGTTAGAAAAGACAGAAGCATTTGATGATGAAGGTGATAATAAGAACATTTTTCGTACAATCCGTTTTTGCAATATATTCAATTGCTGTAAATGTATGTTATAAGTAGCTGTCCATATTGTATTGCAGTAAGTTAGGTAAGGGTAAATAAGAGAGAAATATAACAGAAGAGCAACTTTTGTGTCAATAAATGGCCGAATTCTAGAAATTACACCAATGGTTTTAGAAACATGATTTTGAACGTAAGAGATATGTTTGAGCCAAGATAAGTTAATGCTATAGTTATGTTAATGTTACAAATCAACAAACAAAATTTTTTTTTAACATATTTAAAATAAAAATAAGTTTATAAATTTTGAGTTTTCGTTGAGGCTTCATATCAAATGTTGTGAATTTTAATTTCAATATTTTGCAATTTAAGAAACTAATTTCTATTTTGAATCTGTTATTTATTTGTCGATAATATAATATTATTCAGCTTATTATTTAATTAATGATTATTTTATTTATAATTTAATTAAATTGCTTAACTTGAAAATACAAACTGAAACTCTAAAAAATACAAAATAAAAAAGCTACCGAGAAGTTTTTCACTTTCAAATCTCTAAAAACACTCCGTTCAAAAATTTAAACCGGAAAAAAATATACGTGAAATTTTTCACTTGAGTGAATCCCATTCACCCTACTCCCCAAAAATATACACCCTCAAATCCCCTCACCCACCCCCCCCCCCCCAACCACCCCAAAACCTTCCCAGAAAACAAAAACCCACGAAAAATCAAAACCTGGTACTCCTCGTCGACGTGAGGTGGATATCCGTTGAAAGTGATGAAGATGGGAAGGTCCCTGCTTCTTTTGCGCCATTCCAGCATGTGCTCGGACGAGAAGTCCTGAAGAATTCTTTCGCTGATGTTGCAATGGAGGAGCTCCGATGATCCGAGTTTGGCCGTGATGCGCCGGCTGGCAGAAGCAGGGGAAACGAGCAGAATGGCTGGATGGAGTTGAATTTAATATTTGTTTTTCATTAGGTAATTAAATATTAATTAATTTAGATGTGTATTTGAATTCTTGAAAACGATGTCATTGTTGATAATTGTAGATAAATAGATTGTTATTAATTTGTCGGGGTTGCTATTGTTTAATGAAGGCTGTTTGGGTTCGATTCATTTCGTTACGAGAACTTTGCATTTGAGGTACAGACTTATTGATCTACCAAGGTCACAACGCGGCAGAATTCGAATGCATCTAATTTCTTGTCGCTGGGTCAAATTCATCGCCCTATTTGCTTTCTTCATCTTTTCTTTCCGTCCATCGCGGACAGGTTTCTTAAGCGACGTAAAGGGGTATGAAACTTTCGCCTGGAAGATGCAAATGCTGGAGAGACACGCGTCTGTTCCCGAGTGACAAGATGTCAAATTGATTCTCTCGACCGTCTGTTTTCATTGACGGAGTTTCTTATGGTTTTCCAATGAGGAACACAAGCATATTTAGTAGCAGATTGTTTGTTTAATTATTAATTATTACAATTAAAAAATGTAATTGAAGATTTTATTAAAGATATAAAAGATTAAAAATTAAAAAAGAGATTTTTGGAGTTGCTGTTTAAAAAAATGCATCCATTTAATGTATCCGGTAGATGGAAACAAAAACATTCATTCAACTTTTCATCGATCATTCATCCAAACATCGAAAGATTTCTGTTCATCCACCCTTGACAACTGCTGAAAACCACAAAACACAGCCGAATGAAATCTTCATACCTTCGAAAAAAAACCTCATAGCGCATCAAATTTCCTCACTTCTCCAGGTCCAATTGATCGTGGGCTGACGAATGACGATGTTTTAAGGGAATTGTAAATTATTCAAACCAATGCTAAGTGTCTTTATCACAAGCGGTGATCGATCTGTTTCGATCAGTCAGGCAATTACACCTCAGCACGCCACTGTCCTCCAAGCATGAGCTTACTGATCACAGAGGCAGGAACAGAAAACACGGGCTACAAATTAAGTTCAATCAATTCCTTTTCAGTTTTTTTGACTTCGAAAATCATTTTAACCTGACATGTCATGTCATGACACGTTTCATGGCTTGAAAAGTGCTTGGATTTTGGTCGACCTTCGATTTTAAATTTTCAAGATGGAAACACCCGCGGGCCGAGTTGAACTTTGTGCAGTGAACTCCGACTGCGACAAATTAATTTTTCTAGCGCTCATTCCTTTTCCAACTGTCACTCTTCTTGTCATTTGTCAGTGCAACTAAAGATGATGATTTTCAAGTCCCAATCGTCTTAGTTATGCTACTTAATTTAGCTCAGTTTTTATCGAATAAATAATCAAATAAAGGAATGTATAAATAAATGATGATTCTCACGTCAAAACAACTCGTCCGTGTAGAATCAAAGATGAAGGCATTTCATCAAACACGTGCAAATATTCCGTGGAAGCGCACGGAGTTATTGGAAATGATAAACCATCGATTTTTGGTCGAGCAGGGGAGCGGGGCCAATAACTTATCAAGGACGGGAGGCTTAGCGTGTTCGAGAAATCGTTGGTCGTAGATTCTACCACGTGGCGAGTGTTCTGGTGGCGAGAATCAGACGATAAAATGATTATTGTTTCGTTTCATTGCAATTTGAATTTAATTTTTATTTCTAAAACTGACCTTTCTCATGAATGTTTGAAATGAAAAAGATAAATTGAAAAAGATCTTAAAGAAAAGAAACATATTACAACCTCTGTAAAGATTACAACCTCAATGAAGAAATGTAATTTAGCGCCCACCCGCATTTTATCTGAACTTTATCTCGAAACGCTTGTTAAAAAATAAAATTAAAAGAAAACACATTTTATTCTCCTGCTATTTCAAATCTTTAAAGCGACATTCTTTCAGGAAATGTTTATAACTTCTTCGAGACACCTTAGTGAATTAAGTGAATTGAATGAATTGGGAGAATTGACTGAATTGGATGAATTGAGCGGATAGAAACACACGAATGGTTTTGTCCATTCAAAAATTTCTAAGAAGGCGTGTCCAAAATCTAGTTTTGTCTTTGTTTTCATTCTTGAGAATCGTTGGTTGGAAAGATGGATCATAAAAAGGTTTGGATTTGAAGTGTTACTTTCCAGAGTTCAGGAATGAGAAACCAATTTATGTTCATTATTCTTGTTACATTATCATCTTAAGATTTCTCTTTTTTTTGAAAATATTTTGAGCGAATTTCAAACGGAAAAACGACTTTTGATGGTTTGCATAATAATCTCCGAGGCGCTCAATCATAGCGCTGATTAATCACCGGTATAGGCGTGTTCTTATCTTGATTGAAAAGAAGAAATAACTTGTTCCAATTTTTCAAATTCTGCTCCTTGAAAATAACATTCCGAAATCCCAGATGTTGTCCCCTTTTATCTGAACTCCGAGAAATCAAACTCATATCGCGATAGCGCCGAACTCGCCACGGATCTTTTAGCGCAAGCGCATTTTTAACGATCCATGCAAGGATTAATCGTGATTAGACAAATCATTTTATTTCGATTTCAATTTTTTTTAGCACCAAATATTTGTTTACCAACAAGTTGACTCTACACCTTTTTTTTTATCTAAAATTTTAATTTAAGATTAAATAAAAAATTGAAAATTAAAATTAATATAACAATTTTAATAATAATAATAATATTTAATGTTATAAATATTTATTTGATAAAATATTTTTTTATTTGCTAATAATTTATACCTATTTATTTATTTAATTACCTATAAAAAGTATTATATCAGAGCAAGTAGAATTATTTTTCTAAAAAGAATTTTAAAGGCAAATGTTTAATAAAAACATTTGTCATCTTTCGCTGAGATTATGACAATTATTATTTACATTTATATTAAATATATTAAAATTATAACAAGCACTGGATTCAGAATGTTTCGTTTATTCTGAAACATCAGCCATTGATGTATGGAACTGAGAACTGTACTGTATCGAACTTGCGGTATTTTACTAGAATGTAATATTGTCATATTGCTCTTCCCGGACAACGACACTTGCATTTATGATTTCGGCGATGGTGATTTTCAGTAGAACAGATTTAGGGCGTTACTGGAAATTACATCTTGGAGCTGAATAACGCAGACGATCCAATGTTTCCTCCTTTCGAGAATCTTCTGGAAATTCCAGTGAATAGATTCGCATGGTTTCAATAGAAAGATTCCACAAATCCCACTGCTCGCTCGTTTCCTGATTGATAACCATGCGGGTGGTTATTAAATGTTGAAGTTTTTCTTATTTTTTGTTTAAATTTTTGTGACTCAAAGGCTCATTTAAAATTCATTTGGGTTTTGAACTTGCATCCAGGGTATCTAACTGTTCAAGCGTAAAAAAAAGGTGGGTAGATGGATGGAAGTAAGGATGGTGAGCAGAAGGATAGATTCAAGGATGTGAACGAATGGATAGCAGAAACATTCGCTTGCAATGATCCATGTTCGGTAAAATATCATTCTTAAGATGCCAAAAGCATTTCGTTTCATTGACAAACGCGAATGAAATGAAGTATCATAAAGTCGAACTGCAATCTCAGGCGAACAATTGGAATGAAAAACGTTCTCTGAACATGTGCCAGATGGAATGAACGTAAAGTGAAGTGTTGGGTATCGCATAACATCCCATAAAGTCACAAATCAAAAGGCTTTATTCGCGGCCTCACCGTAAAGCCTGATAACCATGTTATTTGCCATGAAAACAAGCGGGCTCCGGAAAGAATTTCTGGCCAACTTTGCGCTCTGATGGCGCCAGAGTATGTCATGACGTCACAGTATGGCATGACGTCACAGTATGTCATGACGTCACAGTATGGCATGACGTCACACGCTTACAAGAACGACGAGCTGCTAAATCGCACCCGCCGCTGAATGCGTGAGTCAAATTTACAGCGCGACGGCAAATCTGGAAAAGATCTCCGAGGTGAATCGACGTCTTGGTTTCCGACGACTTGAGTGAGATTAATGGCCTGGAAATTAATTAAACTTCGCGAAACAAATGATGATCATCCTCGTCCAAGGATCAGTCTCCTGCCGCATGGTTTCAAATCATTTTGGCCTCAAGTAGATGGTCATCTGACAAGCTATACGCCAACCTGTCAGAGCGACGTCAGTTTTCGTTGATCCTCTTTGTTCGGACGTTCTCCTGTCTCCAAATCAGGAATTTGTCTCGCATTTCGAGTCTCTGTGCTGAATAATAAGAGGCGCACACGTGGATGTCAAGTCGGTCGCTAAGTAAATCACCTTCAGATGTTTTCCAGCATTGCTCTGAACACAATACATTGATTTAGCATTTGATGATTGTACATTGTATTATTAATATTATTATTTTTATTGTTTTGCTCTGTATCCCATTGAATGTTTAAATTTATTTACTATACTTACTGAAATTTTGTTTGTGAAAACTTCATTTTCAATTAGATATTTTTTGCTAAATAAAGGCCAAATGTTTTCCAAAGTCAATATGTCAATAACATTTTAATGAAGATTTTTAGTTTATCAAAATCTAACAAAATCGAATAAAATAATAATAATAATAATAATAATAATAATAATAATAATAATTAATAATAATAATAATAATAATAATAATAATAATAATATAATAATAATAATAATAATAATAATAATAATAATATAATAATAATAATAATAATAAAACAAAATATGGGCTGTTGCTTTTTAATCAGATGAAAAGATCAAAATCTCGAACATAGAATTAAATCCGCAATTTCTAAAAAAATCCAAAGATTTCAGAACTTCTTCGAATGAAAGTATTTGATCGAAATTTTAAATTTGTCCATTTACAGCTGATAATCATTCAACGACTAATTATTATATTTTATATAATATTTAACAAAATTATTGTCCTATGTTTATTTCAAAATTTCTAAAAAAAAAAAAAAATAACAAATAAAATAAAATTTAGCGAGAAGATATCGTATCCATTTTTATGCCTTGCCAAGCACTTGGAATGCGTGATCAGGCATGCTACAACAGTTTCATTGTTTCCACTGGAATTTGAAAACTAATTCATATACACTGGAACTCACTTTGCGGTCACAAGTTTTATCACCTGCAGTGAACCTACTTGTTTCATTCGCCCGGTCTCCAATTCGGATGATGCGAAGAGAGTATGTTTTTCGTTCCGAGGTGACGAATTGATGAAAGTTTTAATTTATTTCGCGCGTGACTTTTCGAGATAAATCTTTAAGTCTTTTGCGTGTGATGATGGTGGTGTATTTTTGAGCTTTGTTTTGAAAAAATTAAACATGTTTTATTAGAAATTTAGAAAAAAATAAACCAGTCAAGAGAAATCGTTTTTTTCAAAATTATTGCTAATCTCGAACGTCATCACAAGTCTTAATATTAATATTTCAGAAGAAAAGAATAAATTCTGACCTGACATGAAGAACGTGAACTTCAAAAAACATCTCTTTAATGCTGCCAGACATTCAAGACTATTCAAGGAACCTGTCAGAGATGAAGTCTCGGCCATGTCCTGATACGTACTGAGCATGTCTTGATAAGTACTGAGCAGGACGTGATAAGTACAAAGAAGCAGGCTATTCAACTTTCGTTTTTCTACTCGTGGATTTATCCTCCAAGATAGAGCTTTAGAAATTCTCGATGCTACGGTGTTATCGAGTCATGGCGATTTGTTTTCAAACATTTCTAATTTAATTTCTTTAAAATTAGCCTGCGAATTTGTGAAATTGTGCTGAACGAATTTCCATCAAAATAAGAGAAAGAAAACAGATTGCCGATGTCTGCTTTGCTATCGGGCAGATTGGAACCGGAAGCTTAAGAGTTCAAAAGTTGACAGGAGCTTCAAAATAATGTCATTTCAAAGTCCAGTTCGGAATCACGATATTTCCCATAGGAGTCCTACTGACTTTAAGAACATATTATAGGCGTTTCAAGTTTCCATGCCGACAATCAACCTTATTACTTTTCTTAAAGGCTTCGGATTTTCTCGAAATTAAATTGCTAAATCCTTCCGATAAAGTCTCAGGAATTGTAGAAAAAAAACTTTTAAATTGAGCTGGAATTACGTGCGAATGTTTTGCCTTTATACTCTTCAACGGTGTGTGTGCATCCTTCCGGGAGAGATCATGGAGATCCAGGAGTGCATTGGTGGTGCATTCATTCACCATCGCGTCAAACTCTTAGCGGACAGATGCTTCGTTCATTCGGCAGATTATTCAACTTTTTCCTTCCTTTCTAACGTTACAGGCTAATTTTTACATTTTTATAATACCATTAGTTCGATACGTTTCGAGTATCACACAGCTTTAATCTTATTGATAAGCTGTTAATAGCACGCAGGATAAAAATAGAGTCAAATTAAGGACTGATTGCCCGGGTGGCCGCATTTGTTTCGTTACCTTTGAAGAGCCGAGGAAGGTTCTGCCAGCGCCACGGACAAAAGGGACAACGGAGCGTTATTAATGCTTCCAGGCGACTCCAAACAACAATGAGTGTGGATCTTTGTTGTTGGACATCCGAACTAATTTGGATCTATTCACAGGATCTAGGCGTCGCTTTCCTACCAATCCATCAAGAAAATGGCCACTCTGTGCGCAAAGTAAATAGCTCTTCTTAGTACTTTTTATATTGTTTGTTTTTATTACTTTTTTTTCTCCTACCATTTATCTGGAAGGTCGTTCGATGGATCGATAAAATTTCCAAGAATATCGTGCAGAATTTTCAAGAGCTCTTAACGAATGTTCTCAATCAATGACGGTGCTTCATCAACGAACATTAAGGAAGAAATATCCAAGAAATCCAATACAAAAATAATGAAAGCACTTCAAATTGCAAAAACTATCCTCTGTGAAAGTCGTTTGTCCTTGATACATCTGCATGCAAATTTCAAGGAAGGAGGTGGTGATGGCTCGTAAAACGTTCGTTAAAAATTCTTCGAGTACACGTGGCAAGTTTCGAGTACAGACACGCAGATAGAACAATTTTTGTCTGCATCAAAGTGATTATTAGCTGAAATTTTGTCAGAATGGAAAATATATAAACTTACGGACTTCTGAACTGAAGAATGACGTGATCATTACTGAGCAGTCTTCACCAGAATCCCAGCAGATAGATTTGTAGCTACTCGAGCGGAACGGCTTTATTGGCTGTCTCCATGGCAACAGGCTTCGGTTGTTGTTGATGTTGCCATTTAAAGAAAAAGCTGTCTATTTACAACGATTCTCGCCTGCTACAGTAGCTCTGAATTCAATTATTCCATCCACATTTACGTTTAAAAGCACAATTTCTGGTTGTAAATTTGCTACCTGGAAAACTTCCAATCTTTGAACGTGTTTTTCCTTCTTGAAATTTTTGAAATGGGAGCAGCAACGTCACTCGAGGAAATTGAAGAGGTAAGAATGACTCTGAGCGAGGATAATCCAAGCTTCAACTCGACGAAATCCTTCACGAAAGCGATTCTTAAAGAGGCACTAATCAACAATGACTTGTCAAATGCCAAAGCCAGAAGATTAAGAGCCTCGGCATTGGGTAATAAATATGTTAAGTTGTTAAAATCTGAATGAGTGTCAGAGATTAAAATATCTTTTAAGGGAGGCGATGCGTTTGCAATGTCCAAGTGGGAAGGAATGGATTTTCTCTTCAACATGTCTTGCTTTGTGAGGGACAGGTCTGGCATTTTTTATTCTCTCTTTTTTTAAATTTTTAGATAATTTTTTTCTAAGATTGTTTTAGAATGATTTTTTTTAAATCCTGTAAATTGTGAGTTTATTTTTAAGTTAATTAATGCCTTGTAATATGATATTTCTTTTTATAAAGTTACAGATAATTTTATTTTCGAACAACTTTTAAATATTTGCAACAATCTTTAATAGTATTGATGAATTACTGAAGCCCTGATTTGGTTAAATAAGTTTAACACTTTCAATGTACAAAATTGACAAGTTTTGTCGATAATAATCTTTAAAAAAAGTTATTATAAATTACGTCACATTTACAAATCCCATCAGGTCGTTAGTTTTAAAACGGATGACGAAGATGATGACGAAGAGCAAGACTACAGAGTCATGCAGGTGATTTGTACTTCAAACCAGAATTCTGCATTAGCGAATCACCGTCAGATGTTCACGTCACGTGGACGCATTTCCAGCTAATGATTGGTGGAAACATTTTCCAGCGTTTTATACCTGACAGGTGGTTGACAGCGGAGAGGAAATGGTTGACGTGGTTGGAGGTCTTGGAAGCGAAAATAGAAAAAATTACTACGAACAGCAGTTCAACCTTGCTGGGAAATATCACTTCATCGTGTCAGTCGCTCATAAGCGATTAAATTTGTTATAATAATATTTCATTATTATTATTAAGCTGAATCAATGTAAGTGTTGACAATTAAGCTTAATTTTATTATTAAAATAAATGAGTAAAGATTAACTTTTGGTACTCTATTAGCATGATATTACTGTCCCGTTGTGATTTCGAGCCGCGATGTCTCCTACTCTATATTTGTTAGTCGCAAAATAAACCAACCAAAAAAATAAACTAAAAAGTAATTAATTAAATAATTAATCTTAATTAACATAAATTACATCCAAATAATTTACAACTCAAACGCCGAAACAGAGAAGGACTGAAGAAACCTCCGCTGCTAATTGAAGTTCACGCGAGGAAGGACATCGAAGCCAAAGTGACCGACGAAGGATTCGAACCCAGGATCATCAGACTGGATGAAGGAAACTCCGTCGTTTGGACTTGGAGTGATTGCGAGGTCCCGCGGTTCATCAGGGAGGCTTCCTTTGAGGCCGACCAGTGGATGTTGATGATCCATAAAGATAGGCGAGAATATTTCATTTGTGAAGATATTTTCATTTGTGAAGATATTTTGTAGAAGCTTTGCAATGACGTGTGCTTGTAAAAAAATAGTTTTATTCTATTTATTTTAATTCAATCAACATTTTCAGTAACGTACCAACAAAGAGTGGCACCTTCAAAAAGACTTTTAAGTGGGTTTTGATTTATCCAATTAAATAAAAATGATGTTAAATATATTTTTGGAATTTTAATTATACTTTATTACATTCATATTTTTTTGTCACACTTAGTTAAAGTTAATAATAACTGTTAATTATTTATTATTTATCTAACTCTCCAAGTAAATCTAACAATTCAGACAAATTCAGTTTTTCATTGAATAATAATAATAATAATAATAATAATAATAATAATAATAATAATAATAATAATAATAATAATAATAATAATAATAATAATAATAATAATAATAATAATAATAAATAATAATAATAATAATAATAATAATAATAATAATAATAATAATAATAATAATATAATAATAATAATAATAATAATAATAATAATAATAATAATAATAATAATAATAATAATAATAATAATAATTAATAATAATAATAATAATAATAATAATAATAATCACTTTTGAAACCTCAAGCAAGCCAGGCATGTACTACTTCCAAACAGCTGGATTGAACCTGGATGAACGAAGGACATGCATCGTACAAGTGCGTGAAAGGCAGAGGTGGGTTTGACAAACTCCTCCCTTCCTGCCTGGCTGACTCCTGTCCATAAGTTGTATAGATTGCCTTTTCCCTCTAAAGAATATTCCTGGATTCTCCTTAGAAACGCAAATGGAGAAATTTCTTTTCGTTACTTAATTTGGAAATTATATTAGACTCCAGGACTGATCGGCGGCGTGACAAAAAGATATCTTTTATTTTATTGTATTTATGCTCGTATTTTAAGAGTATTAATTTATAATTAGATATTCATTGAATATTACAATTTTATAATCAAGTCGAGTTTAATATTTAAACGAGTAATATTAAATTCGTAGCACGTGTAAATGTTACATCCCATGTAAATACTTCATCCTGAATTAATCTTTGAAAATTTGTCAAAACATTAGAAAAAAATAAAAATTTCGATTGGTCACTTAACCAGATATTATTTTTAAAATTGACTCGGTTATAAAATATTTAATAATTACAATAATCAATAATTAATTAATTAATTATTTGTTTAGAGAGTTCAGAGTCCTAGTGGAAGATGACCATTTTGATCCACAAATCATCGTTGTAGAAGAAGGAGACAGAATTTGGTGGGACTGGACCGAAAATGAGGTTGAAATTTGACTTTGAATTTTGGTCAAGTTACGCTAAGAAAAATCAACTCATTGCCTGCAACCTTTGGCATCCGTCCCCTCCTGAGATCAACCCTAAACGTATTCCTGACCCCGCAGAACCGCTAATGTCAAAATTTGCTCCCAGCAAATTAGCCATCGCCCGTTGTTACCCCAGCTTAGATTTAGATTAGTTAGGCTTGAGATTTTATTGCCTGCAATCGATGAGCCTTTATAATTATTTAACAATCAATGAAATAATTCACGAAAGTCTATCATGTAAATTCAAACAACTTACATGAAATTCAACTCCCACGTTCAGGGCGATAAATATCATTGCGTCTTCGAGGCAAACATGTCGACAAAAGATGGAAATTTGGAGGTGATTAAAAAATGGAAACATTGCTTCATTGTTTTCATGCTTATTTTAAAATATTTTCTTTTAAAATATTTTCTTTTTTAATGTAAACAACTTCATCACTCATCCCCTAGGCTTTAAAAAAATAAAATAATTTCATTCAATAAATTTGACAGCAAAGCGAAAGTGGAATTGCATGGAAACGTCCCACGTAAGCCTTTGATGGAAAATATATTTTTTTCCTAATTCAGAGTTTTCATTAGAAATGAAAAAAATTACTTGCAGAAAATTCGGGCTCATATCTCGAGAATTTTATCAAGCGGGAGTGTATTTTTACGGAGATCGAGAATTTCAGAAAGTTGCAAATTACGTCTGCACGGTGATCGTTAAACCTGCCCAAAATGATCACTTCATCGAGGTCAATAAAACTGGTTTTGTGCCAGGTAAGCTAATTTACCTCAATCAAAGGAGTTTGTAGACCTTTTTTTGTTCGAATAAAATTAAAATAAAACTTTAAATGAATTATGAATTATTGCTATAAAATATAAAATATAAAATTAAAATAAAACTTCATATGAATTATGAATTGTTGCTACAACATTCAAAGATGGGCCGATAAAATGCATTATTTCTTATTCAATTCACTTCAAAAGCAATTTTTTTTTATGGGAACTTTGAGGTTTACAGTGAGACTTTCTCAAACATAATATATTTTCCCACACTTTTATCAAAACGTATTTCCCTTTCGATAGGACGTTAAAAAGAGACTCAAACATAATATATTTTTTCCACATTTTTATCAAAAAAGTATTTCCTTTTCGATAGGACGTTAGAAACGAATTACCCGTAGAGTAGTAAATCTGGTCTCAGTGCAAAAACTTTCAAATTTATTCCGTGGAAAATATCACCGCGCATTTCCACCCTGTTGGAAAATAGAATGATCCTCATAAAAACGTCATGTAGAGGTATAAAGATAATTAGAAATAGTATTTATGAAGTCCCATGACACCTGTCTCTCCCAAGAAAGCCAATTACGTTGGAAATAGAAGAAGCTATTCCTTCAAGGCCTTGAAAGAGCCAAATTTTCTCTTGAAATTAACAAGCATCTTTTCTCTGAATAATTTATGTTAACAGAAATAAGTATCGAGAACTTCAAAATTTAATCATAGACTTTCGCTAAAAATGGACGTGTCAGTACTTTCTTTGAATAAACTTAATCAACCTTTGAGATTTGACTTGTCTCCTTCTGTATAACAATCTTCGCTTCGGATCTTTGCTCATCTCGACTTTTGTCTTCAAAGGCATTAACAAATATTTCAAAAGCCAAACACTTGCAAATGCAATTGATAAGTAAGTATTCTTAAAGGGGCATAAATAACATAAACAGGATCTCTGAATAAATTTATCAGAATAACACTTATTACCAATGTAATACTATTGGTGTATAGATAAATAATTACATAATCAATTACGATATGTTTATCATTTATTCTTTTAATGTTTTTTAATGGATAAATAAAAAAAAATCACTTGTCCAAGATCTTCTCCACGTATGGCTTGGAGACAGGATATGGTACACCTGGTTGATCGATAAGGATGAAGATTTGGAAGACCTGGACAAGTACATCGTCCAATTGGATAAGACGACGACTGGTGACTTACCAAAAGCAGGTCCAGAAAAGTCAGGTAAAAGTTCCATACTTAACAAACCGCCGCTACACGTTTTCGTATCACCAAATAATAAAACTGTGTTCATTAACAATCTCATAAATTAATGCTGTACTAATATTTACATAAATTAATATTCCAAAATATTAAAACAAGTAGTGTGCATAATATTGTGCTTTAATAACTTAGTAAATATATTTTTAACTCGGCTAAGCAGGAGAACAACACATGGACGACTTGTTGGTAATTCAAAAGTACCAGGTAGGTTTGGAACTTGTACAAGCCAATCAAATAGGTGTCTACCATCACCTTCATAAGCACTCTGGAAGCACATGTTCTCTTATCTGTGAAGATGGGTCTAGGGTAGTTTTAATGAATTCTAAACTAATTTCTAAACATTGTAACTTGAGATGTACTTTAAAACTACCACTACAGATTAAAGTTATTTTATTTAAATGTAATTATGCTATAGCAGCTGACAGAGTAACATTAATATTGGAAATAATTTTGAAATAAAAAAAAATATCATATCTGACATTATATTTAAGATGCTAAGTTATTGCGATTAATCGTTAATCCACAACAGAATCACACAATCACAGTAACAGACAGTGGTTTTGAACCTCGTCAATTCACTGCCTACCTTAACGACAGGGTCTGGTGGATTTGGCAGAACGCTAAGAGAAAGCACAGCATTGTACAAGTCTGAATCATAGTTGACGATAATTACGATTGAATTAATTAATAATTAAAATGAACTAAAATATTTATATTATTGTAATTATAATGCAATAACGATTTTAAAATATTAATTATTATTTAAAACGTTCATAAATTTTACAATTTTACTTATTATTGCGTTATATCACTCGAGGTGTAATTTATTTATATTTTATTACCAATTCTTAACTATATTATTATTATTATTATTATTATTATTATTATTATTATTATTATTATTATTATTATTATTATTATTATTATTATTATTATTATTATTATTATTATTATTATTATTATTATTATTATTATTATTATTATTATTATTATTATTATTATTATATTATTATTATTATTATTATTATTATTATTATTATTATTATTATTATTATTATTATTATTATTATTATTATTATTATTATTATTATATTATTATTATTATTATTATTATTATTATTATTATTATTATTATTATTATTATTATTATTATTATTATTATTATATTATTATTATTATTATTATTCAGGTAAATTCTTCGGGTAGAGAAACGGATGGAGGGTTTGTGAGTGGATCTCCAATGTTCAGTCCATCAGCGTTTGTTTTCCAATTCCAGGAGGCTGGGAAGTACCATTATAAAAGGTCATTACATAGTTTGAAGAGGTTCATTATTAACTCACTAATAATCCGTGTAATTAAATACTAATTATTTAACAATTAATTAGGATAATTATTTCATTAACAAATCGTTAATTGTATTTGATTATTGTTATGGTCAAGTAGTTTTTATCAATTATTTATGATAAGATGTTTGGAATTTTTCTATTTAAGTGAATCATTAAGTGAAACTGTGAATAAATCAAGTCGAAATGTAGTAACGTTGCCCTGTTAATTGAAAGGTCTAACTTAATTTGTGTCTCAATTTGTAAATTTATTACATTACGTCATTGCGCTCATTGATGATGTATTCACACTGATTTTGTAATCATAATTACAATGTATTCACACTGGTAATATATTCACAGTTATAATATATTGACAATATATTATTTGTTGATAATATAATCACAATTGTAATATATTCACTTTAACAAAGCATTAACATATATAATATATTCACATTTGTAATGCATTAACATTTTTCAACAACAGCCCAGGTCACATAGATGAGGTCATAGGAATTATAGACATCCACTCGAGACCAACAGTTAGCTAGAAATTATTTTCATTTTAAAGACTCCAGTTCTATTCCAATAAAAGTTATTTCAAAATTATATTTAATTTCAATTATATTAAATTATAACACGATCTTTTAAATATTTAAAGCGCCGTAAATTTTAAACTCGTCTGCCAGGTGGTTCCTGTTGAGGTGGGTCCCGGTAATCTGAACCCGGAACCGGTAACCGTGACGACGAACGATGTGGTGGCCTGGGTTTTCCCACGGCCCACGCCTTATGACGTACAGGAAGTAAACACTTTTGATGACGTCATGAATGCTCAGACAGTGCCTCAGGGAATCTTGCCGAGGTGAGTGTTTTTTTATGCTCCATAAAACTTAAAGAGATTTTATTTTCAATATTTTTTATTTATTTCTTTTGTTTTTCTTTTTTTTTTAATTCATCACGAAATGTTTCGAAATTAAATAAAAATAAAATTTGTTAAAGTGTAACACGATTATATAACGACATGTAACGATTAAAACTTCAGCAGAAAATTAAAATTGAATTAAAATTCTTGTGAAATTATTTCAAGGAGATGTATGTGCAAGTGTTTCAAAGAACCTGGAGTATTCCATCATTCCAGCAGATCTTTCATGGATCCCAACAACATTTCGGTAATTATTTTACATTATTACACATAATTACTTTAGTAATTGTTATTATCATTAATATTATACAATAAATGTTATTATGTAAATAATTATGGGGTTGAAATATTATTTTGTGTTATTATATTATTAGATCATTAATGATCTGAAATTAATTATTCCTAAGATTATGATGAAACGTCTTAATTTCGACTTGTAAACCACTAGACAAATAACTATGAATGAATAAATGAAATAACTGAATAACAACGAAATGTAACGAATATTTCATTAATATTTTCGCTTAAAAGTCCAGAGCAGAAGATCAACAAATCAGTTCCGTGATTGTGTCTGACCCTGAGGACGCTGTGGTCGTAAGAATCGACCAGGAAGGTTTCCATCCACCCCATCTTGACCTACCCGAGGTTCATGGAGTGCGGTTGCTCCATTACGTTGCAATTACAAATTTTTCTAGATGTTTTAATGTGTTTTAAAATTGCTTATTTTCTTTTTCTAAATGAGCACTTTTTATTTACACACTAATCCGAATTATAAGTCTCCTATAGAATTATTATAAACAGATACATTTTTATTTCTTACTCCTATTTATAATTATTATTGTTAATAATATTTATAAGTATTATTTATAATAATAACTAATATTACTATTGATTTTTTGTTCTTTTGATTGACTATAAAATATATTTGAGCATGAGTTAAATAATTAGTGCTAAATATATAAAAAAGGAAATGATGGATGAAATAATTTTTATTTCTAAATCTTCAATCGAAATGTCTGCAGCTTCTTTCACAAAGTCGGCGAAATTCCTGAGAAAGTTCGTGCATACTTCAGCGTCAACGTGACAGCCATTGTTTGCGATGACATGCACTTTAAGCACCTCGTTTTTGTTGCTAAACATTTCTAAACATTTTCATTTCGAATATAAATTTAGATTAAATTATATAAATAGTGTTAATTATTTATATTAAGAATGTTTCCACGAACAGGA
The DNA here is from genome assembly GCA_021613335.1 of Whitmania pigra. Classification (NCBI taxonomy): domain Eukaryota; kingdom Metazoa; phylum Annelida; class Clitellata; order Hirudinida; family Haemopidae; genus Whitmania; species Whitmania pigra. The sequence goes on along the minus strand of JAJTWR010000266.1, from coordinate 3,113,459 downwards.
TGATTTTGTCATCTTCGATTGGAGGGAAACAGATCAACCTCAAAACGTAGTCGAGATCGACAAAGACGGGGTCAATAATTTCGATTCATAAATATTTATATCTATTTATATTTACTTATTTACGAGCCATCATCATTACATGCGTGTAATCTCCGCATCACTTATTCACAACCAGGATCGTAATACTCTTCTTTTACCAAAGTATTAATAAATGTCAGCAAATAACAACTCATAAATATTCATGCCAATCAAAACAACCAATCAGCGTGCGATCGAGCCTCTCGACAAGTCAGCCAAGCACGACAGCAGCAATGAAGAGGATGGCGCAGGAAACGCCATCAGGAGCGGTGAACCGGAAATGGAAAGTTCATTCCAGCATTATTTCGACCTGTCAGGAGTTTTCCGATTCACCTCCGACAGCGGAAGACCTGGAAGAACATGTGTCGTGAACGTCGGAAAGAACGGTCGGTTTTTCAAGTCACTTGGGACTCATCTGTTTGATTCCGCATCTCATTTTGTGGGTCGTAAACATTAAAGAACAACAACAATAATAATAATAATGATGATGATGAATATTATGATGAGAAGGATTGTGTTTCCATAATTATTTATAATTATTGTTTAATTGTCGTAATGCAAATTGTTTAGCATTTGTTACGGTGCTGTAATAATAACTTTACTTTCAACTTAAGATGCTCATTTCCACGATATTTACAAAAACAATGTTAATCCTTTAATATCAGCAAACTGCTCGCATTAACCGTATCTTTATAAAAAAGGCCAAATATTTTCGTTTACTAAAACACGAAACCGTCTCCATGACGACAGTTGGCAAGACAAACATGCCGGAAATTGTCGGCTACGAACACAGGACTGTCAAGGTGCCCCAGCATCAAATAGTTCATCTCAAGTGCAAAGATCCAAAAGCTGACATCCATTATACGCTCGATGGTGGACTGCCGTACTTGCACCGGAAAAATATTCTGGTTCGCTGGTTTTTTTTTTTTTAATATATTGAGGATATGATACAAAATATTTGTTCAATAATATTTATTATTATTATTATTATTATTATTATTATAATAATTATAATTATAATTATATTATTATTATTATATTATTATTATTATTATTATTATTATTATTATTATTATTATTATTATTATTATTATTATATTATTATTATTATTATTATTATTATTATATATTATTATTATTATTATTATTATTATTATTATTATTATTATATTATTATTATTATTATTATTATTATTATTATTAATATTATTATTATTTATTAGCATGTGGTCACACATTTTTTTATGAAAGATTTTATTACACCTTATAAATTATCTATTTAAATTTTTTTCTGTCGGTCGAATTCAGGTGCAAACAAAACATTTTTTTAGCTTGTAAAATATTAAATTAAGTACGACTTCAAGGCAAAAAAATTTACATTTTTTCTCTCAAGATTCGTCCCGTTCTTATTTTTAAACCTACAAATCTCATTAATCACTTCGCATTGCAGAAATACGATGCAGGACTAGGAATCCATTTGTCCACTGTTGGAATTACCTTCATCAGGGCATTGGCAGTTTCCCCTGGTCTCAGAAGAAGTGATGTCTTCACGTCAAAGTAAGGAGGACTGTTCTCTTCTTTTATATATATATATATCTCTCTGTTTCTCTCTTTCTCTGTATATCTCTCCTTTCCAACTCGATAACGTGGATTGATAAATGTCTTCCATCTCCTGCAAGGAAATTTTTTGTCCTTCCACAAGACGAAGATTCCATTGGAAGAATTCCCCTGAGAAATGAAAGCCTTGTTTGTAACGCGGATGAAGTAAGCTGGCTCTGTGTTTTCTCGTTTAATCTGTTTTAGTTTTTTTGTATTGGGACAGCCAAGTCGATGAAGCGTGCAATTTATAAATTTAATTTCTATAATTAATTGTATATTTATATATACTATTTGCATAATTAATTTGTACGTATATATATATACATATTTTTCGCTACTATTGTACTATTCTAAAATGCTTTTTCAGGGCTCACCCATTCACCCCATTACGATTGAAGCAACCCCCATCATGTCTGGTTCCTCAACAATTTGTTGGAATCAAGATTTTACACATCAAACATCCGGTATACAGGTCAACCACTTGTGATGATTACGTCGTAAATTAAGATTTATATTAGGATTTTTTACTTCTAGTAATAAGAGCAGTCGTTTGTTTGTTACAAATTCTCAATAAAATTTATTTAACATATTTTTATAGCTTCGTAATGTTACGAGATCTATTACTGCTAGTAGTAACAGTAGTTATTCTGTCATTATTTAAATATGTTTTATTTGTTAAAAAATTATTTTTTAGAAAAATATTTTAAATTATTTTCAATGATTAGCTTCTTGTCAACGGAGTTCCATCTAGCATTTTATTTGATCCACGATGTCAAGGTCTGAAACTCACTGGCCTATCACCTGATTCTAAGTATAATGTCAAGGTCATCTCTCAGCCAATCAGCGACAGCGACCCTCCTTTCCAATCAAATATGCTGGTATTAAATATAAAAGATGACTTCATAAAATATTCATGAGTCGAATTTATTTTTAAGTCCTTCTTGAAAAATAAAAACAAAGTCCCAATCTCAATAAAAATAAACGGACGGCTCAAATTTTTCAAGAAGTAATATTTTGAAAATCAAAACCCAGGAATTGCAAAAGTCACGTGATGATGGAGATTTTGTGATCTTTTTAAAAACTGCACCAAGCCAAGATTCGATTCTGCTCATGTGGAACTTTTTCGATGGAAAGGTGGAAGGATTCCAGGTCTTTCTGAGTGGAATACCGTGCGGTCATACGGTAATTGTTTAGGAATAATAACAAACAAAATATTTTTTACAATAAATTTTAAAATGTTACATAATCGATTGGGCATTAAAAATAACATTTAAATGATTTTAAAATGTTGCAAGAATGTTATTTAACAAACTATGTAAAAAATATACAGTATATTTACTTATTGTCACTAATTATGAAAGTATTGCGTTAATAAAGTACTTATATAAATATATAATATAATATAATTATTCAGTAATTTTGTTCAATAACTTACAGATCTATCCAAATGTTTCTAAAGAAACTTATTCAGTTCTACTGAGCAGCTTGAAGTATCGAACTTTACATAAAATTTTCGTAACTGCCAATTTCAATGGTAAGACGGTGTAATAATATAGTAATGACAAATTATTATTTTTGTGATTGTGGCAATCAACAACACAATATTTCCAAACATATTCAAGGTGGTAAAGAACTGCTGCCATCCAATGAACTTGTATTTAGTCTTCCACTAGATGCGAGGTGCATCCTTCTGCCTGGAAAATATGGAACTGAAATAATCAAGGCTGAGGAATTGGTTCTTACAGGTTTTAATTTTTTTTATTTTTTTAAAAACCAGTTTATATCAAAATCATTTCTTTAAGCTTAAAATGATTTATAAAAAGCTGAAATACTATATTAACAATTTAGAAAAAATACAATCTTTAAAAAATAAATAATAATGAGTGAAAACTAAATGTAGATTCAATTGATGAAAAATATTTCGAAAACATCACAGCTATCAAACTTCTATTTCGGGAAAAAGAAATTTTTTGAACCTGCCAATTAAGCGAACGACTTTATTTTTCAGTGAGAAAAATGAGCGGATAGAATATTTATATTTTTAATGCAATTTACCTGAAGAGGTACTTTTCTCTTTAAGCCATAAAAATGATCGTAACTAACCTAAGAGAACATTTCAATTTAAGCGGATCAATTATTGAACAATCATTTGTCATTTGTTAATTACAATTTTGATTAAAAGCAATTTTGAAAGTGGTACTTGATCCAAATGCTAGATTTATTCCCCTACGAGGAAATCAATGAATTTATTGAAACAAAGCCATTTTGCTCTGAAGTGGAGTTAATTGACAACTGCGCTCCAGTTGAAAATTATGATCTCATAAACAAGCTTCCTTGTGAAGAGATGTCAACGCAACAACAGTTGTGGAATGAACTGCCTCTGACAACTGCTGCAACAACAGCAAATATTTTTCATAATGAAGAAAATGATCCACCGCCACCCGACGGGAATCCTAATTTGGAGGAATCGTCAAATATTGGATTCGATGGGTTAAATGGTGTTGCTAATGACTACCAACTTCAGCAACAACAAATTATGAATGTGGATTGTAACGACATTCAAAACGACCCATTTTCAAACGACGTAACAAATTTGCTCCCCGATCAGCAAGTCATTTACCATGAGGATGTCCATCAACCTCCTTTCAAACTAGCTCATCCTCAAGATTTTTACACCACGATTCCTGGGTATTTGAGGAAAACATTTGACGAATATGAAGGACACTTGAACCGTCAGTTTGAAGAAAACAATTTTTATCACGGCATCAATGAAGAACGTTTGTTTTCAATGACACAAACTAATCCCATTGACCAGAACTACGCCGTCGAAAGTGGCAACTTACTTCAACTTTACCAAGATGATTCTCCAAATGATGCTTATAATCACCCCAACCAGCAGTACATTGACGGTGTCGATCCGTACAATGCTTATGCTTATCCGGATTATCTGTGCGTAGATCAGAATGATTTTTACAACCATCGAGATCAATTTTATGAGGATCCGAGTAATTGTGCTGCGAATGATTACGTCGGGCAGAATATGAAAGACGTTGGTCAGGAACTTGTTCAGGGTGGTGCAGGTGAAGGAATTGAGTCAATTGTTTTTCAGGAAACCATTGACACAAACGATGAAAACAATTTCATTGAAAGTCTTCCGTTTTCTTCTCAAAACGAGCTTCTCACAAAACCAAACGACAAACCATTAAACAGCAAGGTTGATCGTCTCAACATTTCCGAGTCTTTCGACACTTTGACTTCGAATTACAACAGCTCCCGTTACAGCAACCAGGAATCAACGCGCCACGAAGAATTTATTCCTTACCCTCCCGTGGCTCTCAAACCATCCAGGAAATCAAGAAACAATAAACCAAAAAAATTCAAACCCAAATCTCGATTGTCAAACAAACAACTCGAAGAATGTTTTTCCGAGTCCGTGGAAGGTGAAGGCTCGTCAGGATTCCCAAGGGACCTCCCTTGCGTCGCTTGCGGGTGTCACATCCAGAGGCAGGAAATATTATCCGAAAACGAAAGTTTCGGGCAATCTGCATCAGAATGTGTCACTTCAGTTAGTACCACACTTAATGCGAAAACAAGGCACACTACAAAGGCAGAGAATAAACACAAAAGTCCATTTCAACTCAAATATTTAGTCATGAAAACGTCACAAGATACTCAAGGTACATAAGTCTTAGATGTTTTTTGAAATGGAAAACTCTAAATAAATCAATCACTGCGTATTCCTGCAAGAATTTCTCAGCGAAGAAAATTTGACTTCTGACCCACCAGGAGACGGTATAAGTAAATTGGCTATGGTCACATGAGAAATTATCTGCACAAATAATATCTTTAATTTGTTTTTATTTATAATTTTGCGATTTCGTTGCCAGTCACCAATTCACAAATAACAAATGAAGGCATAGTGAACTCACAAGCGATTATTTTGTAATTGTTCACATCAAATGACAATTGAAATAAAAAAATAACTAAATAGAATTGTTAAAATTAATCTTATTAAGTAGAAAATAACTGATTTTGTCGAATTTCTAGGTAATAAAAGATCTAAGGAGGTCAGATTTGCTGTGCCAGGAGAAAGCAGTGACGGCAGTTCAGATGAGACGAGATCAACCGTTAAAGATCTACTTGCTGGGGAAAGAAATTTCACCACCCTTTTGTCAACAGAAGCCATTGATGTTTGCTTTGAGTTTATAAAAAAAAATCATAATTATATTTTTTATTAAGAGATTATTGCAACTAGTTTTTTTTTTTATTACTTAAGGACGATTCTATTCCAATGGCTCACTTGAGTATTAAAGCTGAAAGTGATAATTCCACATTGGTATCCTGGATTTTCAAAAAAGAATTTGATCCGGATTTCAGAAGAACTTCTAACTACGTTAACGTAGTCGGTAAACGCTTCGAGCAAAATATAAATAGCGACCTGAGGTAATTGAATTAATACTGTAAATTTATATGTTTTTATTAATTAGTTGCATTTTTTTATATTGTCTGAATATCTAATTATATGTAAAGTTTATAAAATATATTAAGCGGGTTCTGATTAATGTTAACCTTAATTAAAAGTAAAAATGATTAACAGAATTGTAAGCTTTATATTTTAAAAATACTTGCTAACTTTTTCGATCTACATCAAAGGAAAAAATGCTTCGAAACAAAAAGTGGGAAGGTATTTTGCGAAAATGGATTTAAATAAACTTTTCAATTTCTAGTTTTGAATGTTTTATGGAAACTGATGGAGCAGAGCCAGCAGTGCAACATATTTGGAATGTATCGGAAGGAGATCGCTGTACTGTAAATGGTTTGAGTGAAGATACTGATTACAGGTATTTAGTAATTTTCTTAAGCAGTATTAATTTGAATTTCATACAAATGTTTTAACGTTTGTGCATATAATTAATTTTAAGGCTGTTTTACTTGTGTGCCTGATTTCTAGTTTTTATTATTCAACTATCAACACAATTTACAGGATTCATGTTGTAACATGCTATGAAAAGATCAAACCTTCGAAACACGAAAAAGTACTTGAGGTACAAGCTACAAGTCATCCTGTCTCTTACAAAATACAGAAGAAAACACGGAATCACTTAAAAATAGATGTCATTTCGTCTGAACCAAATACAGTCTGTATCAGAAATCTGTGTCTGTGTCATAACAGTTTTAAAATATCGAATAACTTGAGATTTAATACACTAATGAATATCATGCGCTTGTTTACTCTTACTTGTTGCTTTCAAAATTATCTAATCCAGGCAAAACTGGTATGGCATGTGGAAGGCATCTCTGCCAAGTCTAGAGTTGTGGGGTATCAGGTGACAGCTGATGGAAGTCCAATTGGAGAAATTTTGGATGCAAATGCAGGAGAAATAATGCTGGAAAAGCTACTGGCGGGAAAAAGTGTTGTTGTGGGAGTAACTCCAGTTTTCAGGGATTCCGATGTTGGTCCACCCACCTCAACTGTTCAGGTTGCAAAAATTTTCATTCTGCACATAAATAAAATTTAATACATTGATTAACTAACACCTGACATTTAAAAAAATAATAGTTAATAGAATTAATTGTATTTCTACTGAATTCTAACCCCTTCGCTAAAATTTGCAGCTTTTCTGTCCGTGTAGACCCAGACCTCCTCTCATATCTGAGCAGCCCTCAAATGATCCACGGTCTGCGGTCATAGCTTGGAACTATCCTGAAGGCGAGAGCGAATGTGAAGGAGATGACAACGACTTTGATGACATATCAACATTCAGGTGTTTATTAAAAGCTGTTATTGCTTTTTATCAAATATTTTAAAAACAAATTGTAAAATTGAAAAGACACTGAAATTATATTTGTGAGTTCAAGGTTATAGAAATTGCAGTTTGTTAATTAATAAATAATAATAAAAATCTTAACAATTTAGTTGAAGCTAGACGATGTAATTATCCAGGAATTATTACTGATAGACATTTGATATTTTTATTTATTATCATTATTGTAATTATTAATATTTATTACTAATGTTGTTGTTACATTCCCACCGAGTTAATCGATTTTATAATGGTTCACAATCTAAAGGCTATATGTTACTTGATTGTATTATGGTTAACAATCAAAAGGATTTATGTCGATAACAAGTGCGTGGAAGAAATGAAAGTGACTACCTCATCGACAAAACACGGCTACCAGTACCTGTTGATGAATCTCATACCTGGAATATCGTATGAAATCCACGTCACAGTTAGTCAATATTTTTTACATCAGTCCACCGGCTATTAAGTGAACAAAATTGAATAATGATTTTGATGCAAACATTTTATTAGCTTCATATGTTTTAAAGAAAATGTACAATGTCAAATTGCCTTTTAATTCTCACAATGCCCACATTTTGCTTTACTTGTGTAAATAATCAAATTAGACATTTAATGACCCTGCATGAATAAAATAAATGCATGAATGCATGAAATTGAACGAGTTGATGAATTGTACCTTGCCTTTTAAGTCTTGTTCTGGGAATCACGGTTCAAAGGAAATGATCACAATAAGAAGTGAAAGCGTCCCCTCTAACATTCTCACCATCTCTCCTCCTGCTCCACCACATTCTCCACTGCTGAGACTTGACAACATGAATTCCAGCGGAATAGAACTATCATGGGATGTTGTCCAACAAAGCAGAGAAGATCAAATAGCTGTAATCAAAGCTGCACTATTGGTCGAATAATAAGTAGATGTCGATTATTTTTTAGATATTATAGAAAAATAACAAACAACATAGTATTAATAACAACAATAATAAAATTGATAATAATATACATTGAGCTTTGAATTCCAAGGGCTACCAGCTCTACAAAAACAACAAATTATACGGCTCTATCCTTCCCGGCCACGTGCACAACATGACCTTAAAAAACTTGAAACTTGGGGAATCCCTCAACCTGAGGCTGGTGGCAGTTCCAAAGGAGCAGGAACTTCTGGAAAGTGGAGAAGAAGATGTTGGTGAGAAGGAGGATGTGATTTTGATTTTGTGGTTTTAAGGAAAAAATTAAAAAAAACTTAGATTAATATAGCATAATATTTTGAGAACCAATACATACGGCTATTTCTATGAGTTGGTAATACTGTGACAACGTGAATGTCTCATTGAAAAATATATTAGTTTTGATATGTTAAGTAGAATTTTTAATAAAGAATATTTTCATGAAATTGGAGGTACCACAATAAAAGTTCGCTTTTCTGGAATCGTTTCTCCACCTTCGAGAGTTTGGACGGAGAATGTTTCTGGTCGATCGGCTCTCATTAGGTGGACAATTGGTGAGTTCATTGGTTTTACGACAATAATAATAAATTTATTTGTAATGACTCTGCGACGAGTGGGTAACCCGTTGAAACTACTTCGGGCTAGAGATTGGGTTTGTGATTTTCCCCCAATAACGAGGAATTCCCAGTAATCGCTAGTCATAAGCTTGTGTTGATTACGTCCCTGTCCTTTGTATACGGCATCCCGTCATAATAGCCCGTCGACAAAATAGCCCCGTCAAAACAGCACCATCAAAACATAAAACTCATTTCATTTAATCAAATTTTAAATCAGTTATCGGTTAATGTCTTCAACTCATATAAATATTTTTTTTATAAAGATACATTGACGGGGATGTTTTGACGGGGCTATTTTGTCGCTGGGCTATTTTGAAGGGTCATCCTATGTACACACCGCCCGTAGCTACTACTAATTAGATGGTTTAATGAGGTCATCGGATCGAAGGCTCGGCGGGGCTTAACGGCCTTGCCGCGATTCTTTGAGAAGACGATCGAACTTGATCCTCCAGAGAGAGCTAAGTCGTAACAGTTTATAAATAATAAATTTATTAATAATACTAATAATAATAAGTTTATTTAAAAAGTCCATAAGCATAATTATTATTATCATAAACCATTCTCCATAGAAAATGATTCATGAAAGTCTTCTTATTTGTGATTAATGAGTGGTTGTTTTGTCCAGTTGGCATCGATAATGTTGCTACTATTAGCAAATGCCTTTTTTTACAAGTTTATAAAAAATGAAATGATCGCAGTACATTAAAGTAAAAAATGATAACAAAAATCAATTTACAAATTCATTTAAAATCCATCTTAACAAACATATATACTCTTTTCCTCAGGCACATTCAAAAAATTATTAGATATTAGAACTTTGTTTTCATCACGACGAACTTTATATGCACTTTGAATTTCAGGTGACCCTCCAGATCACCACATAAAGCCAGATTCCTATCAGCTGACATGGTGGCCAGGTAATAAAGCCGATTCAGACATCAACAGTGGATCAACTACAGGTGAACAATGACTTTCAGAATTTTAAATACCAATTTAAACACTTTTCAAAAGCAATTAGCAAACCTTATTCAAATAAAGTTCGAATAATTATTAAAGACCTAGTGATGTTTTTGTTGGTAAAATCATGAAATAATTACTCAGCTGAGCAGATGAATTTGTGTGGTCTCAGAGAAGGAAAGCTGTATACTGTTGTCGTCGAATCAAGATCGAAGTGTTCATACATCGAAGTTGATGGAGGTATTCGATTAATAACATGTTTGTTTTATTTTATTTTTTTAAATTACTGCCAATTAAATAGTTAAAGCCAGGCGAAGTAAATTGTATATTAACAACAAAACAGTTACTAAGGAGCAAACTCAAAGGTCGTTCATTGTGACCTCTCGATCTGACCCGCTCACCTTTTGCACGACCTCGCCTCTTGCTCCGCCTTCTAATCTGTCAATCAACTCAACGACTTGCGATTCAATTCTCGTGACGTGGGATTTCCAGGAAGTAAACCAGGACAATGTTTTAGGTTTTCGATTGTGCTCTTGGATTAATAAGTAATATAAATTATTATAAATAATTATTATATAATATATAATATAATATAAATTATTTTCTGTTAACTACTTATAATGGTAATTATAGTATTATTAAAATAGATTTTAATTTTGCTGCAATATAATATTATTATGTCATTTATAATAATAATAATAATAATAATAATAATAATAATAATAATAATAATAATAATAATAATAATAATAATAATAATAATAATAATAATAATAATAATAATAATAATAATAATAATAATAATAATAATAATATAATAATAATAATAATAATAATAACAGCAACAACAATAATAATAATAATATCCTTAAAGGCTACAGGATTGATGCGATTCCAACGAACGACAACAGCAACTCTCCAGACCTTGTGACGTTTGATTTTCCACGAGGATCGAAGCTGGCAAAACTTGTTGGATTGAAAGAAAAAACAGAATATTTGGTCACCATTACAGTGGTCACGAGAGAATACTTTGAACAACCAGAGGCAGAAAGCCACAATTCCAGGAAGAAAACACTTCCAAAGGGGATTCCTGCTCCTCGGAATAAATGGCTACCGAGATCCAGCATAAAGTGCGTCACCTCTGGTAGGAACAAACTTTAATGTGAACATGTTATGTAATACGTAACATCAATATGCTATTAAATATATGACACTAATATGTCCCTGTTTTTGTCTGCTTATGGACATGTTTTTGTTGCTCTAGGAACAGACATTGCCAGCGACTTGAAAGTGGTTTCAATTGGTCCTGACAGAGTGACCCTCCAGTGGCAGCCTTTCAGAGTTCATGGATCAAACAGACTTCTAGAAACTGCCATTCGGTGGTCGAGACTGAGGAATCACAACAGACCTGAGGTTCTGGGTCAGCACAAGGTCGTCCAAAGTGACAGAGATCGTGTCACCATCAAGGATTTGGAGATTGGGGAGGTTTTTTATTTTTTTGGACTTTAATTATTTAATTAATGTAATCTTTATGTGGCCAATTAGGTAATTTAACGTGATAATTAAATGTAAATATCTTATGTATTTGTCCAATATTGTAATCTTAAAATAATTAAAAATTAATCTCTAACCAGACGTACAAGTTTGTCGTCGTGGCAACCGTGAGTCAGAAAACAAAATTGGAAGACGACGAAGACGATCCGCCCGACCTGAAAACCGAACTCGAGGGCAGGATCGACAATCAACTCTTCTCCAGATCCGTCGTTGCCCGAACTTCTGCCCCCTGTCCTCCGCCTCGCCCAATATTCACCGGGTTCACCACCACTTCCTGTCAGCTCTACTGGGAAAAACCTTCAATGCATCTTGCCATTGGAAATAGAAATTCAAGGTTGGACTTACATTCCTGAGATGGAATTGTTTTAATAGTACTAAGGGTTAGAAAAGAACTTTGTCAAGATTAAGCTAGCTAAATTCATGTCTGTTTAATAACAATATTATCAATAATATTTTTAATAATATTATTTCAAATGTTAAATATTGATCAATAAATGTTTTTTTTATCATGTCAAATCAACTCAGCTCCGTGAAACGTGTCAAGTTGGTGCTGCTCGGTTATCGGATGGAAGTGAACGGGAAACCTCACATGAGGCTCTCTCCTGCAACTCAGAGTTGCACTCTGGTGAAATGCAAAGCTGGAAAGAAATACAAAGTGGTCCTTGTGGCTCTGACGTGTCCTTCGACAGTTTTAAGAAGTAGACGGAAAGATGTAAGAAAGAATTTTTCAGAAACAATTTATATTAATAATTATTTTGTTATTGTTATTATTATATTTTTGTTATTAGCAATTTTTTAGAGCTTTGACTTCTGATGTTGTTAGCATTATTATTACGTAATTTTAAAATGATTATATCTTCAAAAACATCTAGTCCTAATCACAATGGAATTCAGGTGAACTTCGGAACATTAGACTCCAGCGTTCCAAGCTTCGAAGCGTGGAAAGGAACGACTGAAGATGCGGATTACGACGCCTCCTCTTCAGAAACAATCAGCATTTCTATCCCGCCTATAGGAGCAGGTTTTTTTTTTTATTTTTATTTTTTTTTTCAATTATCAAACGAATCCAAATTTTGTGATTGAAAAACATTTCTCTTTATTTTGCCTGATTTACAGGTTTTTTATTTGAGAACTTTGTAAGGTTTACTTCCGAAGCTGAGAGCAAGAAGCTCGGTTCGGTTAAAAAGACATTAGATGGTGATAGGTTTGGAAATGTGCTGGTAAAATGGTCGATACAAGAAGAGGATGTTGCCGAGGTCAAACAAATCAACGTTACTTGGAAGACCGTGAAGGATGATGGCATATCTGTCCAGCAGGAGTCTTACGAGGCCAACATCAAGAGTTGTTCTATTCCTGTCTATTCGAAAAAGTAATTGGTATTTACCTTTTTTGAGAGAAAAAAAAACATTATTTCGATTGAGTTGATTAAATTCTTCTTCTATGGTGAGCTAGAAGCTTATAACAAAATGAATATTTTACACCTCAAAGTTAAGCCCTTTAACAATAATGTGATATTAATGATTATGTAAACGTTTTCATCACCAGATGTCTTGTCGAGGTATTAGTTCAACCTGCTGACGACTTCAATGAAGAAAATAATCTTCCGAAAAATACCCAGCCGGTACAGGTTTTGATACCAGGACCACCGGACCGCCCCGATTTGTGGCTAAAGACGATCCGAGAGAACGAGTTTGTCGTCGAATGGTCAACACCGACCCTCAACGGTGGAAAAGTGGAAGGTTACCAGCTGTTTATCAACGGAAAGAAAGCCGAGGGTAGACTCGGTTCGAATCACAGCAGGGCAGTGGTTCCTTGTAAGACCAAAAGGTGAGAGTAAGATATTCTTGAAATATGTATGCATGCGGACATTGTTATGATGCTTCTGTGGCTAAATTAATTTTTTAAATACATTGGCTAACAAATTGGATTGAACAGATTGTATCACGTGACCCTGGTCGCCCTCTCGAGCGAGCCTCACTTGGGGCACTCCGAACCATCGGATGTCCTCACTGTCAGCACGTTTCCTAGTTTTGAGGGCCACTCAAATGAAAGCAATTTTCAAGGGGAATTTTCCAGAAATCAACATGGAAAACGTTCTGGAGTCGATGAAGAATGTAACGATGACAATGAAGATGTTGATGAAGATGATAGGAGTGAGGAAATGTCATTGAAAGTTTTGCAAAATGAAAGCAACCTCATTGAACTCAGTTGGAGAGGCTGCAAACTCCCAAGTGAAGCAGCCTTCCTCAAGATAAAGTGGAAGTTATTTGGACAAAAAAACGTAAATTTCATTTGTACTTTTATTATCTTTTTAATTCGATTAATTAAAATAAAAAAACACTTTATTGTACAAATGACAGTTAATTTTCTCGCAAAACAAGCATAGTTTCTGGGGTTATTAAATATTCTCTTGAGATATACCACCCATCTAAATTGCTAAGTTTTAAACCAGAAAAGGGAAGTAAAGCTTTCAGCTGATGAAACAAGTTGCATCCTTCACAACTGCATCGCTGGCTCCACCTATTCGGTCTGCCTATACGCCTATAGCGGGAACAACAAGATCATCGAACGTTCCAGCGCCATCAAGGTCACGACCCCTGCACCCATCAAGCCACCAGTCCTGTTGCTCAAGTAATAATGGCTAGGGGCTGATTAATTTTTTTTTAAATACTTTAACAAATTTAATTATAAGCTACTTTTTTAAATTTTTTAATGTTTTTTAATTATATCCTGATCAGTATAACAAATTAATCTTTAATTAGGCTAATCATTAACTTTATTATTAACCTTAGCTTATAATTAATTAGCAATTGAATAATTACTCATAATGAATTTGATCGATTGCAAAGGGCCTTAAATTTCAATTACTTCACCGTCGAGTGGAATGATGTCAGTTCAGAGAGCAGCCTTTTGATTGGCTACAAGATTTTCATGAACGGAGTGCTCCAATGCTCTCTTCGGAAAGACCAGAATTTGTACTCCTACTCTGGTGGAGAGTGGTGCAAGGAGTACATGGTTCAAGTCCAGGTGGGTTCAACGGTTTATGCTTTTGGATTAATCCAAAACTGATTTCTAAAAAGCTTTGTTTGTAACTTAATTTTCAAGAAATCCTGCAAAATGGAATGCCAATGTGATTTTTATAGTTCAAATGCTTTTGACATATCTTTTAATTATAATAACAATATTATAATAACAATATTATAATGAAAAGTTGAAAAAATGATGAAATAAATACAGTAAATATTTTTCATCTCACTTATTATGATCCCTTCCAGGCACTGGCTGAGCATGAATCTTACAACAGCATTTTATCTGAGCCCCTGGTAATCACTTGTCCTGGGGTCATGCCTCCTTTGTTGTCTCAGGCTTCCTCAAGGAAGTCAAACGTCGTTCGCATTGTTTGGGATCGAATCGTTCCGAGTGGGAATGTCAAAGTAAAAAATCTGAAGGTGATGGTGCGATTTATGTCAGTAATAAAAAATAATTTTTTAAAGTTTACAAATTGTTCTATTTTTATTTGCTCTGACATGTTGTGAGACAATAATCATTGTAGCAAGGTTTCAAAAAATGCAATTGACCACACAGGTGGTTGTCTGTGAAGACAAAAGCGATAAAGTCATACAATTTCTGAACCTGCCTCCTAATTCGAACGAATGTGAAGTTGAAGGTTTGGACTCGGGAAATTACTTTGCTTTCATGGATATTCAGGTGCTTGTAAAATTATTATCAATTTTATCAATTATCAATTTTAGTTCAATAAAACCTTTTATTATTAACTTTTATTAACCTATTCTTAAATAGCTCTAAGTAATGTATATTACTCAATATTACTAATTAATCCTTAGAATATTGGAACATTAATGGGAAATGCAACTATATTTATCATTGGCAATCATAAGACATTCATTGCATTAGAAACATGGTTCATGCTTATTTCATGACTAGATTAATTGCATGCCAAAGCATTCCCAAAAGTTAACCAATTTTTTCTTTACTTATTGCAGCTTCACGGAACTCAGAGAAGTGTAAGGACAGAAAACATTTCCATTGCTCCAGTGCCCGTTGTTAAATCCCCGATCATCTCGGTGAAAATTCTGAACTTAGAGACAAGAAGACTCTTGGACGTGCAGGCAGCAGCTCTCATCAACAGGAGAGACAGGTTGCTTTCTTTGCTTGGTTTCCATGTCGACGTTTCCATTTGATTTCCATATACATGCGATTTCGGGTTTTCGAAATCTTTTAACTCTTTAGATTTGCTTAGGTGGTATTATTCACAGTTCATTTAAAGTGTAAAATCAAAATGTTTAATTTTAAATATTATCATTACTCAACTGTTTCAGACTTCTGAGTTCAAACTACAAGGAAAGTTTTCTTCCCCAGACAGGATATGTTCCTCAAAATTCCAACGTGAAAATATTAACTGAACCGATTGATCAAATTTCTAATTGCACATTATTAAGTATTTCAGCTGATTTTATATGAAAAATCGCTTTAAGAATTCTTTTACTTTATTTTGTTAAGCTTTTCAAGTGAATATACTTTTTAGAATTACTCAAGGGATGATGCAGAGTTGAAAGCTGTTGAGGAAAATCTTGACTCCTGCCTGGCAATCATTGATGAACATTTTGCAGGTACCCATAAAAATTGCATTATATTTTTATTATTAATGTTGTTAATGTATTTTATAATTTCGCTTATAATTTATATTTCAACGAATTCAATTAATTAGGCACCATCAATGCTTTGTTGACATGGTCTCTGACTGAAGCAGAGCAAGACACTAGAATAACTGGGGTTCAACTTTACGTCAACGGCAGAAAGTATGGACACGAATTGAAGCCCACAATTAAAGCCATCCCCGTTTTGGTGACTGGACATTTACAATTTTTCCACTTCTTGATTATTTATTTTTGTAAAACTTTTTTTTAATTGTTTACATTAAACTTTGATTAGCATTGCATAATTCACTCATTTAAGAATTTCGCTAATTTTGAAGGCCGTTAATTGAAGTAACTAATTCTTTGGTTAAATTATTAAAGAAAAAAATTTATTTTCAAACATATTATGTTTATTCCAGCTTCCAGCAGCCCAGATGCAGTACCAAATATTCATAAAAGTGATGTCCACAACCGACCAATCAATTTTCCAACCCTCAAATGTTGTCGAAATATCAACAGATCCATTTCTTCCGTTTTCATTTTTCACTTTCTTCAGTCAAAAGCCAAAGTAAATTAGTAATTATCTCATTATAATGTTATTGCATTTCTTTGTTTTGACATATTTAATTTTTGTTTTATTGAAATTATTTTTATTTTATATCAATTATTAACTAGTGCACGATTTTATAGCAAATTCCTTAATGCAAACTGAATTTGAAAACGTCTGATGATCTGTTTGTAACTTGCTAAACTATCTGGTAGCACTTTTAAGATCATAAGACAATACAAAAGTCAACAATCGCTTGTTGACCACTCCTGAATATCTTCGTTACAGGAGGAAGCACAATACTTACCTTCCTGTTCCTTATTCCGAGACACTGGCCATAGAAAGAAAATATTCCTCAAAAAGACCAGTCCATCAGGGCTACCTGAGGAAACCCGTGGGGTTGTCGTCCTCTCTTATGGGGGTAGACATCTTTGATAGGTCCTCCAGGAACTTGTTCTCCTCTTCAAGGAGTGGCCTATCCAGTGTCCTGTACTTTTGGTCTCCTCAGTCCCTAGTTGCCGTCAGGATGCTCGAGTGGCTGAAGGGCATCACCACCGGGGATTTGGGTTGTGGTTTCAATGTGTGTGTGTTTTTTTACCGTTGCTTGATTATATATTGATGATAATGGTCGAAAGTGACCTTGGAGTTCAATATTAATTATCGCTTATTAATTTCGAAAAATTTGAATTATCTAATTTAATTAAATAGTTTTCTATTTTTAATTATAGTAATTTAGTATTATCTGTTAACTTATTTAAGATTGTCATTAGTTTGGAGATACTAAGGTTGTACTATGTGCAATTAAAACCAAACAAATTATTAAATCAACTTCAAAAAGTTCACACAATTCCGAGACAGATCCTGACAGTGGCTTGTGGCAGTGCTAACCAAACCCTGAACACGGAAGAGTTGGAAGGTCTCGTAACTTCAGGGTGGAATGACAAAGATTTGACAGGATGTTCACATTTCCTGGGAGGCATCAGCATTAGTGAGGGATTCAAAATTTCGTATATTACTAAGTGCAAGTAACAAAATATTTGTTCTAAACTCAGAAAAATTTGTTAAATTTCAGATGGGGGTGAAACGTTGACTGAAATATTTGGAGTGGTTGGGTTTCCTACATTTGTATTTCTCAATCGAGAAAGTGAGTTTGTTGAGTTCAGCTTAGTTGCAAACACAACCAAGTAGATTTGTTCGGTCCCACCCAGGAAACATTGTGTGGAGAGGTCGTTACTGTGCATTAGACTCCAATAAGATGAATGAGTTCTTCAAGTTTGTCATAGTGGGAGTTGATAGCAATGTCACGTCTTCATTACCCGATCCTTGGCTCCATGAAATACAATTCAATGACACAAGTATGAAGTACAATTAAATGACAAAAATGTATAACTTATTAGTCATATCATTAATAACGAATTGGTGAATATTATTTTCTATTTAGTTATTAATTGATTAATTATTAAATAACCAATGTTATTTTTTTGCAGTTTTCAGAAATCAGCTTCTTTCAAGCCACCCCAACTTAGCCTTTGACAGCAGTGGTGCTGCTGTGTGGGCCTCCAGAACACTGCCTACGTCCAGACATCAAATCCCACAAAAACTTGCCAAAAAAGAAGCCATCAGTGTGACAAAAAGGCCCAAAACCTCCATCTATGATGGAAGTTCAACTAAGCTCCATACTTTGAAGTCTGCTGGGCACATACCCAGAATGACTTATTGACGTTACGTGACGTAAACATAAACTTTCTAAGTTCTCGTCTCAGAAACATGGGAGAGTTGAGATGAAATTGCTCGCATGCAGAAATAATTAGTATAGATTTTGAGAGAACCAGGGGCGCAACCAGCGAAAAATGCTGGGGGGGCTCAAGTTTAGAAAAGCCCGACGCAGTCGAAAAATTTTTGAAACTGTTCAAATCAATACTACTAATTTTAATTAATAAAGAATTAAAGATAGAACAGATTATTATTATAAGTTTTTATTTATAAGTCTGCAGTCTTTTTTGTATCTTTAATAATTTATTAATGAGCTTGACTATCTTCTGTTTCAAAGTTTCAAGCCAGTTAAAGCAACTGAAAAAAAAAGTTTATGATATGTTTAAAATTGTAATATGATATGATTGATATCCTAAACATTTCACCTAATCTAAATTATGTATAAAATTAAGATCCTAAACAGTTTAAAACAATTTTGAAATGTTGTAGTCTAAATTACATTTTGATGTGTTTGCAGTTACAAAATAATTTTTCGATCAGTCTGTGAAAATCTGTTCACCATTTTATTTACTGGAAGAAGTGCAGTAGTTGTTTTGTTCACAGGTATTCTCAATAAACTTTGCAAACGACAGGCAGACATAGTCGTCCCGAGATGACTTTTAATAAGGCGAAGTTTAGAAAATGCCCTTTCTGCATCTGATGACGTAAATGTCTGAATAAGAGCAACATCGAGCATATGCAACTCGGGCTGAATGCTTGTGGCACAGAAAAGATCTTGCAGTTCGATACATGCATTGGGATCAGACTGATCAGCACGTAAACTTGTCGATGTGAATTGGAGCTGTCTTTGCACAGTTTCAGCGTCTTTTCCATGAATGTTGCTGTATTCCGAAAGTTCGGGAGTCATTGTGCCATTCTGCAAAGCATCAAGAGCAGCCAAGGCAGGGTTGTCAAAACGACATTATCTGATCATCAGATAACCAGCGAAAAATCCTGGGGGGGGGCTCAAGTTTAGAAAAGGGACGAAAGCCCGACGCAGTCGAAAAATTTTTGAAACTGTTTAAATCAAAACTACCAATTATAATTAATAAAGAATTAAAAATACAACAGATTATTATTATTATGAGTTTGACTATCTTCTGTCTACAGTCTTATTTTGTATCTTTAATAATTTATTAATGAGTTTGACTATCTTCTGTCTCAAAGTTTCAAACAGGTTAAATCCCCTTACCCCCCCCCCACCAAAAAAAAACTCATCAGATTTGGAAAAATTGCAGGGTCTCTCCTATTAGGCCTGGGGGGGGCTTGCGCCCCCCCCTGCCCCCCCCTAGTTGCGCCACTGGAGAGAACTACTACACTGATCTTTTTCCTGTCGGTAATAAGTCTCTGTAGAAGTGTATTGGATGTGAAAAGCCTTTTATTGAAAATATGCCAGAGCGATAAATTATTAATTAATTAATAAGTATACAACGACATTTGTAACCATTTAAAATGATCCTCAAGACACTATTTACTTTACGACTCAAATAGCATCGAACAATTCTTCTCTCAGAATTTCTTTATTCCTGTATTTATCAATAAACAAAAAGTGCGAGTTGATCTGGGAGGTTTACAGCCGCCAGAAATTTTGTCTACGTTGACTTTATGTCTGACGGATAGTTTTGGTACTAAATTTTTCAATCCTTGATGAACCTGTCACAAACTGGAGAAGTTCTTGCTATTCATCGCCTGATAATGATGATAGGATTTCGAACAAGTATTGAACTTTCTTTGAACTTTTTGACAGTCCTTTCCCAAAAATACAATTTTCTTTCAAACAATTCACTGTTCATACCTCTCTTTTCACTTCACATAATAACAACTGGATTTCGTCAAAGGGAAATAATGCCAAAAAGCCGCCGAAAATACTTTGAAAATAATATGCCATACTGTCGACACTTGCTTTAGGTCCTTCTTGCAGTATCCACCAGAGAATCAGTTTCAAATATTCTTCGACGCTCTCGATTGTCAGAAGTGTGTCTTTACCTCCTTCCTTCATCTCCATTTCAGGACAACATGGGATTGTGAAGTTTACATGGAGATCTTCAAACGATGTTCCACCGCATTTAATACTTTGTTTAGCCTTCATTCTTTCTTTCACAGTCAGTGATTTGTCTGTATCGATGCCCCATTTCAGCCTCAAAGCATCCACGAGATTTGTGACCAACTTATAAACTTCTGGCAAAACATATTTCAAGTCAGAAAGAATTGGTTCCTCTAGAACGGTTTCAACCAGCATTTTGAACAGAGTCTGACTGAAATTAATGTTGATTTTATATCCATCCGTAAATGATTTAGCCATTATAAGACCAAAAGCCTTTAATTGTATTTCGAACTCCTTGGACAAAGACACCTTTGGTTTAGGGAAAAATGCCCCTGGCGGGTCAACATATGTAACGCCTTTTGAGTCTTCAACAGGATCACCAATCCAGAGATCCAATTCATATCTCTGGAATTCTCGAAAAAATTCTAAATAGATCTCTTTAGTAACATCTAGTGTTATGAGCGTGAAATATTTCAATTGTTTTATTTCAAAATGTTTTGTTTTTTTTTAAATATTTCAACACAAAAAAAACACAAAAAAAACAAAAACAAATTAATGTTAATTAAAAAAATTAAGTTAAGTTAAAAAAATTAATTAATTAAAAAAAGTTTTATTGTTTATTAATAATTTTGTAATTATTTATCGTGCAGGAAATTATTAATTAATTTTTGTAAATTTATTACGTAATATTCAGCATCTTTTGTCTTTACAAAAATCAACTTCAGTGGGGGCAATCATTGAACAGAAATATCCTCACATTTATTGCTATGGTTGTGCTCACGGACTTAACCTCTTGATGAATGATATTGCCAGGATGACACCTATAAACCAGGTAATATCAAGTTCAATAAATGTAATAAAGGAGTTCAAAAGAAGCAATCGATTGACAGCATTGTTGAAGTCCAAAGTCCTTCCACAAAATACTTTTACATCATTGAAACTGCCTGTGAAAACTAGATGGGGCTCCAATGTAATATCATTAAGAAGCTTGGTGGAAAGGTATATGTTCATCACGACCTCTTGCTAAAGTAGCTTCTAAGATTTTGTCATTGCCTGCAACAACCGCTGTAATTGAAAGAAGTTTCAGTGCCTATTCATTTATCCAGAATGATAAACGGAACCGCCTCACTACAAACAGAGCTGGAAAACTAGTTTTTATTTCCCAAAACTTAAAGCTTATGGCTTGCAGTACTTCAGAAAGTAATCACAACTCTGAAGCAGAAGACGAAGAATCTGAGAAGGATGAAGACAGTGAAATTGATGAAATGGATCAAAACTGATTTAAATTAGCACTGCTATTCTTATTTTTTATTGTTTGTCTTATTGAAGTTGCAATAAATCTGTTTGTCCAATCATGAATTATCATTTTATCGATAAATTTAAAAAAAACAAAAAAAACAATAAAAAACATAAAAAAACATAAAAAACTCATAAAAAAAACAAAAAAAAACAATAAAAAACATAAAAAAACATAAAAAACTCATAAAAAACACAAAAAAAACGGACCAAAAAAACATGTTTTTTTACAACTCTAGTAACATCCGACTTTTTGAAAAATTCTTCAATTAATCCAATTATTAAAAGTTTTTCACTAGGATTGTAAAAGCCTGATCTTTGTAACTCATTTCTAAGGAGATTTTTCAAAATGCATAATTTTCTGGTTGTATCTACGTCATTCATTAAATGATCAATAAACATTTCTAGTCGATTTTGAAATGGCAGAAAGAAAGAAAATATTTTTAGCATTGTCTGGGTTTCGATCAATTCACTAACTCCAAACTCAGTTGCATATTGAACCAAAACATCACTGACAAAATGAGTCCTGTCAATCAACCTATTTGCCGTCAGAGAACAAAATAATGCTCCCCAGTTTTCATTCACTTCGTAGAATATTGAAGCTAATTTTAAACTTTGACACACTGGATCTTTACGCAGACGTTTTGTATCAAACGATGATGGATTAAGTACAGCGTCAAACTTTTCCGTCCAGAGAAAACCCAGTCTCACATTTTCTGGAGTTGTCGGAAAGTCTCTACAAACTGGTTCAAGGTTAATGGAATGAAAACAAGATATAGCTTCCGCACCTCTCATTTCCACAGCTCCTATAAGAAAAGATATGAGCATTTTGAACGTCTGAATTCCATATTCAGTAACGGTTAATTGTCCGACAATTTTATCAGTGTCTTTAGGGAGATTAAGAATGCATCTGACAAATACTGTGAGTCTTGAGTAGTTTGTTTTTAACTCTGAAGCCTGATTCTCAGTTCCAGGTATTATCACTTTTGCATAATTAGGCATAATAAATTTTAACATAGAGTGTATCAAGTGGTCAACCAAACAGGTTGTAACAGAGAATGCCTTGTCTTGGATACAATAAACTAGCATCCTCGGAATTCGAAATTCATCGTTCATTATTTCACAAATGTTTTCAACCCACTGTAACTGACCAACTATAGAACGGACGCTGTTTATCGTTTCACGAAGTTGTTTGAATGAGTGAAGATATTTGCTCATCAGGGTATGAACAATTGCGAAGCCCAAAATAACTTTTTCTTGATCCCTCGATGACATTAACATGTTCACATAATTTACAACTTGTCGGACTTCTAAGATGTCGGTTAATTTGTTTAAAGCATTTGCCCAGAAAATAGTCTTCAATAACAGAACATGGTGTGCATGTAAGCAGTTAGGCATTAAGCAGACACTGTAAACTGTTTTGGAGATTTTGTTGATCATGTTGGTGAGCTTATATTGCTTTTTTCCATATTTTTTCATTCCGTTAAACTGCCGACCACTCAGAAGGATTCCATCGACGATTACATCAGCATCTTCGTAGCATGTGGAACAAGGAAGAGTTGGTAGCAAATCTGCAATAAAGTGAGCTGTGGTGATGGTTGGACCATTTTGTTGTCGAGCACAAATAAAACTTTGGTTGATTTTTTCATTCTTCAAAGTTTCTATGAGCCTCGTAAGAAATCCCATTCCTTCCAATACCTTTTTTTGATTAGGATAGTAACGTCCTAATGCTTTAAAGATTTTGTACACATCCAACAGAGATTCTGGATTAATTACCAATCTATTCCAATCCAGTAAGACGAATAACATTTGCAGTAAATTGTCTGAAATCAGATCCTTCCAAAACTCTACATTATCAAGTTTCTTAGTAACATTTGCTAATGTTTTCGTAAGCGTTGCCAAGTCTACTTCGTTTATAGTCTTGAATAGGTTATCCACATCACGTATTGTGCCATCCTTTAGTCTGCAAACAAACTCTAAAATAAATAACTCAGAAAGCGGCATTTTTAAAATCGCCATGGCAACTAGAGATTTTTTGTTAAAAACTATTGTTTCATGACGATGCACATGATTGTATGAGTGCGTATATTGTGTGCTTGGGTTTAATTGACCAGTTGGCTAAGCTTCAAAGTTTTATTACCAAAGATACGAAATTGTTCAAAATCATTGTTTGATTACATTAACTAAAATATATGTTTAATGTTTATCTTTGAAATTGCAATTTGGTGAAAATGTCAGCAATTGTTTTTCTTTTTATCAGATTAATTAAACGTACTTCAAGTTATTTTATGTCATTTTTGCTACAAGCAAATTATATTTGTGGATATAAAAAAAATTTGTAAATCGAATAATTTAGAATTACTTTAAGTTTCATATTTTTATGGGCGTACCCATGGACACTTGTTGACTTCAATTGACTTATTTAAATATGAATCCTGTTTATTCCTTATGTGAAAATGTTAATAAGGCACTTCTCAATATAAAAAAAACAGCTGACACTGTTCAAAATGAATTATTAATACATCCACTTTACGGTCTACCAAGAGCTTCAAGCGACTTTTTGTGCATCATTGTGTATTCATCCCAAACCATAAGTTTGGCAGTTTTGCAATACTTTTCCTATGCCGGATGCTTTGGGAATGTTGCACATGGGAGTTTCAACGGCAATTTCAAAGCGGAATTAGTAGTTCTTCCACCTGGTAGCTCTTTTCAGTTTTACTTCACCTTGCCCGACCGTGCTTGAGAAGTCGTCCTCGATTGATTTCCAGCTTTGCTTCCTTTGTTTCAGACAGACGGGCTTGAGCTTTTTAAAGCCTTGCTTTCCATTGCTCCCGTTGTTTATTTTTGAAGGTTCTGATGCCTTTCACTTTCTGGATGGAGGCATAGTTCGACCAATAGCTTGTTTGAATGGCCTAAACGATTTGATACCAAAATATTGTTTTGCAGCGATGTGTGCCCTAAGCGATGAGCCACTGAAATACTGGGTAAATAACGACTAAACCACTCAGTCACTAAATAAAGCTAAATATGACCTTTGGTGCTTCGTTTCCAAAGATCCTGGACAATGCGCATAAGTTTATTAATTTTATTAGAGATATTTCTTAAACAAAATATTCTTTTTCTGCGCGGAGATTGTTTCATCCATTCAGCTTTCAGCATGAGCGAATGCACGGTGACCCGTCATAACAGCCCGGCGGCAAAATAGCCCCGTCAAAACAGCCCCGTCAAAATAGCCCGGGGACAAAATAGCCCAGGACGAAAAAAATCCCGTCCAAACATCCCTGACAAAATAGCCCCGTCAATATATTAAAAAAAATTTTGTGAGTTGAATACATTAACTGATAACTGATTCCAAATTTAATTCGAAGTTAGTGGTTTGAATGCTTTTATGATCGTTCTGAGTTGAATTGGTATCACGGAATTTCATTCCGCCTACTTCCTTAGTTTACATAGACTTTTCAAGTTGGTATTTAATATAAATTATCGATTGACAAGCACCATATGCCATCTGCACAAAGAGAATTTACGAGACACTCATTAAGTCACGAAGGTTCCTTTGATCGTCTAATTTCTTTTGATCCTTCCCCTAGTTGCAATGTGTACAATGAAGGGTTTAATCTGTTATCGATTGACGTACAACATATTCGAGCCACACAAAGTGAATCACCTTATCATCACGTCATGTGAACATGTAACACAATGAACCAATTTTACTGATGTTTTGTCGGGGGTGTTTTGTCCTGGGCTATTTTGACGGGGCTGTTTTGTGCTGGGCTATTTTGTCGCCGGGCTGTTATGACGGGGTGTCCGAATACACACAAACACAGAAACATTCATTTTTTCAGATAACTACAAATAGTTTACTACTTTTAATAACATTTTAAATTAAAATGAGCAAAAAAAATTTTTCAATTTTTCAATTTGGTACATCACTTTATAAGTTTTGTTTCTTTGATTTCAACTTTTGCTTACCACCACTTTGCTTACTACATAACATAACATAACATAACAATTATTTATAGTGGCTAAGAAGACCTGGATCTGTATAATAACCACTCTTTTTAGTCTTAATAACCGAATTTACTACTACCGCCATTTCTTGTTTATATACTCTCACTTTTGAATTATTACTCTTAGTAGCCGTATTTTGAAAATGTTTTATATATAAATTAAATTAATAAATTGTGTTTTTGTTATATTTTTAAATGAATAGTAAAATAATTAAAAATGCTTCGCTGAAGTTATTGTGAAAAATGGTAGCACCAAAAACTTTAAGGCATTATGTTTCTAAAGGAAATACAACCCTAAACTTTTCTTTAATTTTGACATTCTACAAATTCAAGATTAATATTAATTAATTATTGTTTTTTAATATCTGTGCAGATTGTAAATCTAAAAGCCCTACATCGTTAACAATCACCACCTCCGTCGAAAATGCGGCTCAGAACAATTAAATTATCGGTTAATCATATCGACATGACGATTTACAAGATCGCCTAAAACATCCACTATATACTTCTGTTTTAGATTAATTTGGACCATAGAATTTTGTTGATAATGTGTAAATAAATATGCTAATAATTATGTCTTGTTCAGTTGCCCTGAAAATTAATTTTATCAAATGTCAACTGAAAAGTATTTAAAAAGTAGTTAACTATTATGCAAGTAGTTAAGAAGTAGTCACTAACTACTTATTTAAAAAGTAGTTAAAAATAGTTGCTAACTACGTTTTTTATACAAGTAGTTAACTACTGCAGTACTTTTTAAGTAGTTAAAACCCATCTCTGCATTTTTATATATCAAATAAATTTAAATGTCCAGGCTGAAGTAGAATATTTTAGGTGAAATTTTGTAATATTAAATTAAGTAGTCAAAAAATAATTAAGATGTTATTTAACTATTTTGTCTAAATTCTTAGTTTAATCAAAAATTTACGATGTTTTGCCGGAATTAATCGGGTTGAAGCAGAATATTTTTGTGGGAATTTTTAAACATCGCTCTAGGAAAAACGAGAAAAAATGTTATGAATTTTACTAATTTTGGAATTTCATTGTAATAGATTTGATTAAATTATTAGCTGATTTAGAAATTTATGATTACCATTGTTGTTGCTTTTAATGAATTTGTGGGCGGAATTTGTTGACATCAGTTTGTTACAATCATCTTAAAGACGTATGTCTGTATTTTAATAACGTCCTGCGCACGCATTACTGCGCCATTCACGATGGCAGCGCAGATTCAAACCCCGTTGCGAGAGCACCGTCCTAATCATCCAGCTATGCAACGGACTGTAATGAAATAAATTAAATTAAAATATTAAATTGTTAACGTTTATTTCATGATTAGGACGCTATATGAGCTTAAAAGGTTTTAAGGCAGCCAAGCTCCGTCACAAACGAATAAGAAAAAATTTTGGAATAAAATTAATTTTATTAATCAGAATTGTTTTAATGTAAATTTAGGATTTTTATTTTTGTTGTTTTTATTCATTTCTGAGCGAAGTTTGCTTGTTGTTCGGAGTTTGTTATCCAATCAAAACGCTTGAACACACTTACAAACATTCATTTGTATATAAATGTTGTTGATTTAAAAAATTAGAATTTTGTATTCTAACAAGTCAAAACGCTTGGACAGGCGATAGATAATTGATTTTATATATAATATATACAATATGTATAGATAATTAATTATTGATTAAGCATCGATTATCGTTGCCGTTTATTATTATTATACTTGGACCTTTCTAATTCTGTTCTCGTTCTATTTCGAATAGCATCGAACAATTTAGGTTTCGAAATTTCCTTAGTCCAGTTACAATGAATAAACAAAGAGTTTGACCAACTGTGAGCATACGGTTCGACATTATCAGAGAAACAGCGGGAGGTGACCTTATCGATGAACAGTTTCGGAACTAAATTTTTCAATCCTCCATCTGGCAACCTTGGTGAACCCGTCACAAACCGAAGAAATTCTTGCTGTTCATCGTTTGATAGCGATTCGAGGACTAAGAACAAGGCTCTTACACTATCTGAACTAAGTCCATTCCCTAAAATGCAGTTTTCTTTCAAGTAATCCTTTGTCCATGGTTCTGCATTCACATCACAACATAACAACTGAATTTCGTCATAGTGAAATAATGCCAAAAGGCTGTCGGGAATATTTTTTAGAAAATAATATGCCATACTATTGACACTTGCTTTAGGTCCTTCTTGCAGTATCCACCAGAGAATCAGTTTCAAATATTCTTCGACGCTCTCGATTGTCAGAAGTGTGTCTTTACCTCCTTCCTTCATCTCCATTTCAGGACAACATGGGATTGTGAAGTTTATATGTAGATCCTCAAACGATGTTCCACCGCATTTAATATTTTGTATAGCCTTCATTCTCTCTTCTGCAGTCATTGATGCGTCTTTAACGATGCCCCACTTCAGCCTCAAAGCATCCACGAGATTTGTGACCAATTTATAAACTTCTGGCAAAACATGTTTCAAGTCAGAAAGATTTGGTTCCTCTACAATTTTTCCAGCCAGCATCATTTTGAACAATGTCTGACTAAAATCAATGTTCATCTGATAGCCGTACCTTAATGAATTGCGCAACATAAGACCAAAAGCTTGTAATTGTAATTCGTAAACATTGGACAAAGAAACCTTTGGTTTAGGAAATAATGCCCCTGGCGGTTTAACATATGTAATGCCTTTTGAGTCTTCAACGGGATCACCAATCCATAGATCCAAATCATATCGTTGGAATTCTCGAAAAAATTGTAAACAAAACTTTTTACTATGACACCGAATATCACGGATATCTTCAATTAATCTAAATATCACCAATTTGTCGTCATGTTTGTCAAGGCCAGATTTTTGTAACTCATTTTTAAGTTTTATCAAATTGTGTAATGATAATTTTGGTTTATGATCTTTATCAAAATAATAATGTTTTCGACGATAGTTAAAAGGCAGCAAGAAAAAATATTTCTTTGTGATGAAATTGTGAATTCCAGACTTATTACAATATTGAACAAAAGCATCACTAGTAAAATGGGTTCTGTCAATCAACCGATTTGTTGTCAAAGAGCAAAATAATGCTCCCCAGTTTTCATTCACTTCATAAAATATTGAAGCTAATCTTAAACTTTGACACAGTGGGCTTGCATGCAGAATCTGTGTATCAGACGATGATGTTTTAAGTACAATGTCAAACTTTTCTGTCTGGAGCAAACCCAGTCTCATATTTTCTGGAGTTTCTGATCTAGCTCTGTAAACTGGTTCAAAGTCATCAGAATAACAACGGGATATAGCTTTTGCACCTCTCATATCCACAGCTCCTATAAGAAAAGAGATGAGCATTTTGAACGTCTGAATTCCATATTCATTAACGGTTAATTGTCCGACAATTTTATCAGTGTCTTTAGGAAGATTAAGAATGCATCTGACAAATGTTGTTAGTCTTGAGTAATTTGTTTTTAACTCTGAAGCCTCATCATCAGTTCCAGGTATTAAATCTTCGGCATAATTAGGCATAATAAACTTTAACATAGAGAGTATCAAGTGGTCAACCAAATGGGTTGTTAAAGAGAATGTCTTGTCTTGGATACAATAAACTAGTATCCTCGGAATTCGAAATTCATCGTTCATTATTTCACAAATGTTTTCAACCCACTGTAACTGACCAATTATAGAACGGACGCTGTTTATCGTTTCACGAAGTTGTTTGAATGAGTGAAGATATTTGCTCATCAGGGTATGAACAATTGCGAAGCCCAAAATAACTTTTTCTTGATCCCTCGATGACATTAACATGTTCACATAATTTACGACTTGTCGGACTTCTAAGATGTCGGTTAATTTGTTTAAAGCATTTGCCCAGAAAATAGTCTTCAATAACAGAACATGGTGTGCATGTAAGCAGTTAGGCATTAAGCAGACACTGTAAACTGTTTTGGAGATTTTGCTGATCATGTTGATGAGCTTATAATGCTTTTTTCCATATTTTTTCATTCCGTTAAACTGCCGACCACTCAGAAGAATTCCATCGACGATTACATCAGCATCTTCGTAGCATGTGGAACAAGGAAGAGTTGGTAGCAAATCTGCAATAAAGTGAGCTGTGGTGATGGTTGGACCATTTTGTTGTCGAGCACAAATAAAACTTTGGTTGATTTTTTCATTCTTCAAAGTTTCTAAGAGCCTCGTAAGAAATCCCATTCCTTCCAATACCTTTTTTAGATTAGGACAGTAACGTCCTATTGCTTTAAAGATTTTGTACACATCCAACAGAGATTTTGGATTAATTACCAATCTATTCCAATCTAGTAAGACGAATAACATTTGTAGTAAACTCTCTGAAATCAGTTCATTCCATAACTCTACATTGTCAAGTTTCTTAAAGACCTTTGCTAATGTTTTCGTTAGCGTTGCCAAGTCTACTTCATTGATAGTCTTGAATAAGTTATCCACATCTCGTAATGTACCATCCTTTAGTTTATAAACAAATTCTAACATCTTTTTTTCTAAATTCGTTTTTTTCAAAAACTCAGATCCCAACAATTTTGAAATCTTCATAGTAGCTACAGGTTGTTTTTTTTTTTTGTAACCTGGACTGTGAATTTTTTTTTTCACGATGATGTAGATTTGTATGTATGTGCTTGTGTGCATATGTTAGTTTAACGGATTGATCATTTGTTTGAGCTTCAAAGTTTTATTACGAAAGACACTAAATTTTTCAAAATTATCGTTTAATTACATTAAATAAACATTATATTTGTATGATTATCTTTTAAATTAGGAAGCGCTCTTTAGTGAAAATATTAAAAGTTGTTTTTTGTTATTGGGAGTAATTGAACATATTTCAAATTACTTTAAGTCATGCTCACTAGTAGCAATTATATTTATATACATTTGTTTATATAAAGAAACATTTGTATATTGAATAACCAGCGTTACTTGAAGCTCCGTATATGCTATACACGTAAACAGGGCCACTTACTGACGTCAATTTACTCATCTAACTACGAAACCTGTTTATTCCCTCCGTGAAAATGTTGATAAGGCATTTCTCAATAAAAAAACACCTGTGACTGTTCAAAATGAATTACATCGAAGTCGCAATGGAACATTCAAATGCAAGGTCTCAACAACGATTGTCACGATGCTAATATTTGTCTCTATTAGTCTTGCTTTCTGAATCCTCATTGTTGCTCAAAGATACGGGAGAGTTGAGATCAGAATGATCGTTTGTCCCTCCGAGAAGGGTTTCGTTGGTGAAGGCGATGCTTCCAGTGCTGAAAGCTTTGTCCAAGGCGTTCAATCTTTTCAAGGCTCGTTCGAGTCTCATTTGGTCGCGATAGAATTCAGAAAAGTTGCTCACGATTATCGGAATCGGCAGGGCTATGACCAGCACCCCGCACACGCAACATATCGCCCCCACGAATTTGCCCCAATAAGTAGTTGGGTAGACATCGCCATAACCCACGGTCGTCATGGTGATTGCCGCCCACCAGAATGTGTCCGGAATGCTGGCGAAGTGGCTCTGGCCGCTGAGAAGCCTCTGGTTGAAGTGAGTGTTCAATGTCGTCTGCTGTGAGGTAGGAGTGTGCTCTGTGGTTTCATCTGCTGTAACAAAAGATATATAAATTAATTAAATTAGATTACTGCTATAGATTAGACTAATAAATATATGTTTTAGTTTGGCAGAGATGTAATTGTTGCTTAGCTGTAGACAATTTTTGAACAAAAATAACATCTTTGTTAAATAGTTGAAAAAGTCTGCTTTCAAAGCTCTATTTTGTGAACAAAGGTCTTAATAACCTAATTAAAAAGGCGATTAACAGCAATTATTCTATTATTTAATGCAGCTTTTGCCTGACAAATTCCCATAATCATAACCGAGGTCTCTATGGTATTTTATACTCTTCACAATGAATAATCACAAACTTAATGCTAATTTATTAATAAATTAAAGAGTCAACAAATAATTAGGAAAGGTGCTTCATTAAAATGACAATAGAAAAAATAATGATACAAGAAGCAGGCTAATAAATATTCTCGTCCAGTTGTCTCCTTCAAATTAATGATTTATGATTTATTTAACTAGATTTAATTAATAAATTTGCTCACCTGTTCCTTTTTGCAACTCATCATCTTCTTTTTTCTCTGCAAAATAAGCGAGGCTGGAAAAGATAAGTATGCCGATGGAAATGAACGTGACCAATAGGCCCAACTCCTTGTAACTCCGTCTGAGCGTATAACCCAGAGACTGCAAACCGACCGAATGTCTGGCCAGTTTGAAGACACGAAAGATCCTCATGATCCTGAAGACTTGCACCAGCCTACGGGCGGTCTGCAACTGGTTCCCTGTTACTCTCGACTCGTTGAAGAAAAAGGAAGCGTAGAAAGGAATCATGGCGGCGAGGTCAATGCAGTTCAAGACACTCCTGTGGACGGAGAAAGGTTTAACAATTTTGTGGTCGATTAATGTTTCTAGTTTATCAATTCTCCCTAACTAGTAAAATATTAGCCAACAACCTGACTGATGTTTTAAATGGTTAATAACGACAAAGTTGTATCACAAGTTGTATTTTTTTTTAATTATTTTTGTTGTTGTTGTTATAATTAATATTATTTTTTTACGATTTTACGTGAACAAAGCGTTCTCATATTTGTACCGTCGCTTAATGGAGCACCTCTGATTATTATTAATTTGCAATCGGCTCCAAGTTCAAGGGATTGGAAGATTGATGAACCTTTTTAATTGCACAAACATCGGAATCGTGCAAAGCGATAACTGAGTTCCTCATAGAGGGACTGATTTACTTCCTCAATATAATCGATAAATAATATATTAATATATTATTATTAATGTTAAATCAATTATTGTTGTTTTTATTGTTACTTATCATTTTAAAATCATTATTATTATTAATATTAATATTCTTAAAATTAATCCTCACAAGATAATAAATCCAATGTTCGAAGCCATAAACGTCTTTTGAGGTTAGGGCGTGACCAATCGTGCCTGGAAATTTGACGATTCGACGCAAAGGTCGTCACATTGATGCACGCCCTGGAACTAATTCCATTCATTCTCCAGGCACATCAGTCATTCCATCAACTCCCACCACGAAACAAACACTCCTGCATTGTTTGTTTTCCAGGGTTACTGGATTGCACCAGCAATTCTCACGAAATTGGATGTCGAGATGTTTAGAAATGCAAAGTCGGTTTTGGAACAAAAATTCTGCCGCCAAATCGCTGAGTTTTAAAAGCCTCGTAATTAAATGGTTTTTATATATATTTTTTATAATTCAAATTAGTATAATGAATTAATAATAATGTTTAACAAATATTTTTCAGTAAATAGCGTTTTTATTTGTTATTTTGCATTCATAGCATATCACTTTTATTCGATACGGAATTCAGAATTAAAAATTGACGCCGCGTTGTCCTGGAACTCTCGCTCGGAATGATAAGAGTTTGGAGTCTTTTTCATGGTTTTACAGCCTTGAGCGCGTGATTAAAAATTTGAGCAAAAAAAAAATTGGACGAGAAAATCTCTGTTTAATTTCGCCGGCACCAACTCGAGGAAGGTGGTCTGAAAACGATTGCTTTTCTAACAAGCGATGGAGTCGAACCGATAATTTCAAGAAAGTAACTTGTGTTGGCGCCATTTGCCACCTGCACGTTTCACATTTGAATGAAGCTTGGATATGAAATGCTAGCTTTGATGTAGATCGCATATTTAACGAGATCAAATAAGGTCGTGTTATTAACAACTTCGCGTAGAATGGCTTTCATTTAGCGGCCATAAACGTCTTCAGATTGATATGACGAAAAAAATCGCTTTGATATGCCTTTGATGAATATGATCACGTGCTGACGTATAACTCAAATTGAAGTTCTTATCTTCAAATGTTATTTTAAAGTAAATTTTTATAACTCTATTTTTATTTACTGTATATCTGTATTTACTTTCTATTCCTAAAAGTCTCTAAGATAAGCTAGGTTGGTCACTGCATAACTATTTGAATAATTGCATTTGCAAATGTTTCTGCAATGATACAGAACCAGATGAAGACGATCAACCACAACTAATAATATACAATGTTCCAATTGAACTCCGACCCTTATAGTCAACTGATATCCTCAGATGGAGAACATGCTGGATGGGGGGTGGATTTAATTCCTTCTGGATTACATTTTCTCATTCAATCGTTCAGAATGTCTGATCAACTCATCCTTTTTGAAAACCAATCATTTTTGGGCGCTTTCCGAGTTCTCACGGAGGTAACTCAGGACAATGTAGTTTTGACGAATTGGCATAATGTAAATATTTACTTTGTTCCTTTGGAAAATGGCTGTTAAAATCGTAAGAACACCTAGGATAATCACTCTAGTATAATCTATTTTCTGTTCAGTAGATTTGAGCAAATTATCCAATCACTTTAATTGCAAGCGATTAAATGTTCCCGCTACAAAAAATCGATTAGCGAATCAGATTAATATCCCAAAAACGTGGCTCTGAACATTAAACAAAAAACTTTTAGGGGTAGTAAACCAATGTCTGTCATGTCGTGATATCAAACAGGCACTAAACAGGAATCGAATTCCCGACGGAGTCGTTGCGGAACATTAACGTCTGCTCTCGCGGTGGTTAACGCGCGCCATGAATCAGTCGTTATCGCCGGAAGTGCAAAGAACTTTACAGCGAATAAAACTAGCGGCAAACAATGGCCTTTCCAAATAATTTTTGTTATGCAACGGACTCTAATCAAATAAATAAAATAAAAACAATGACCTCGTGTGACATCAACTTCGACAGGGAACCTGGCAGTAAATAATGCTACTCCTTTTGAAGATTGTTCACAGTATCATCATGAATTTACACTTTGCCACTCTAAACAGTCGACTAATTAACCATTCGCATTTATACGAATGTAGTTGAAATCCGGGGACCCATGTTTCGAACCTCTCGTATCGCCTAAAAGTTCCCCTTTGAATATTTAACCATCTCCAGTGCAGACATTTCCAGGCACTCGTTCTTACTTCCATCTGCATTCCATAGCATTGCTTACTTTCATGCAATCAGAATTGGCGCGATGTTAAACTCGTCTGATTGAGCAATCCAGAAATACGAAGTTTGTTGTAAAACGTAGCCGTTGTTGAATTTCGCACGTCAACAGAATGAAAATAATAGAAACGGTTGTTTATTAAAACATGAACAATTCAATTTTAAATGAACCGAACCAACGCTCACCTTATGAAGCGACACTTGTTGGGAGATACGAATAGTCTGACGGTGTATTCGAGGGTGAACCAACCTATGCAAATCGCCTCAATGCAAGCCAGATGCTCATTATCCCCAATGATTGTTCCGTTGCAATTCTTCTCCTTCAGGGATGGCATTGTGTTCAGGGTCAAGGAGATGGTTGACAGGATGATGAAGACGACTGAGATCAAAGCAATTGCCTGGTGGAAAGTTTTTTTGTTTTTTTTTTAATTTTTTTAGTTTTTATTCAAGCACTCGCTGAAGCGTGAAACATGGAATTTGTAAAAATCAATTGTTCATTCGTGCGTGATATGTCACTTCTGATGAGTAAGAATTGTTTCTTTTTCTGAAATATAATGTTTTGTATTTTTTTATTTTATATTCTCAAAGTTGTAGATTTCGAGACATGATGGCCTCGATTTGTTAATAATCAGATCTCGTGCCAATCATTTCGCTGACAAGTTGGATGTTTTGAATTTATCGCCTTTTACGATGACGTCTGATATCCAGAAAATCTGGTCATAAATTAAATTTGCTCCATTCTTTTATTTCGATGTCAATTCGTGTTCTGAATCTCAAATGATGAGTAGAAATTTGAAAAAATATTGGAAAATTGGAAATTTAGGCATAAGAACGCCTTCTTTCAACAAATAAAGAAGTTGGTTACAAGTGAAAACCAAAACAAAAAAAATTAAATGGTATTTTATGAATGAATTTAACAGGACGATAACAATGGAAGATGAAAACAGAAACAGGATTCGTAGATACGTGTGCAGTAGTCTGAATTTTCATTAGACGAATACTTTAGTATTATTTATTAAGATATTTATAATCAGTTAAGTATTTAAGTCCTTATTAAACTATTTATAATCAGTATATATATCAGTAAGCCTGCGCGAAAGAATCTTCAGAGATTCAACCCAGTAACAGAAGAAGATGGCCTTGCAAATCCAAACTACTGTATCTATGCTTGTAGGAGTAAATGGTTTTAAGTTTGTTTGGAAGTCGTTAAGTACAGACAAAGTCTGAAAGTTTGATTTGATCTTTATGAATTATTAAGCTTATTATTCTTATTTAGTGGATTTATGCCATAACACGGATAATAACGCAAAATAATTGATTATTTGTTTATCGTAAATATTGATTTCTTTTTTGCCTAGAAAAAAAAAAGAAATAAGAGAATGGAGTACTTTAATTAAAACTAAATCAAATTAATTCACGAGAAAAATTGAGGAAACGATCAATACTGAACAGGGAAATGAAAAGGGCTAATGACGATCATAAAGAACAAATCAGTGAAATCTTGATTTATTCGAGTCATTCAAGCGTCTCCGTTGTCTATTCGATTGGATCGAAACTGGAAGTTCCATCTCAGGACTTGAACACCGTGTCTCCAAAAGACGCTTTGAGGGTTTTGTAATTCGAGAAGCGAATGGGTAACATGTTAATCAGAATAATAATAATAATAATAATAATAATAATAACAATAATAATAATAATAATAGTAATAATAATAATAATAATAATAATAATAATAATAATTATAATAATAATAATAATAATAAAGTCAAAATAATAGAGAAGTTGGAAGAATTACTAATTCTTAAATGAATTTTAATTAATTAATTAATTAATTATCAGGTTGCTATGATTGTCAGCTAATTAATTTAAATTTTTCATCTAATCCAACATGACGTGATATAAATACCCTGGCGATGATCGATGTCTGAGGCCTTTCCATGATTTCCCAGATTTTTTTGCGCCACTTGACACAGCGGACGGTATTGCTGAAATCCTCTTCTTTGGCGTAGAGCTTGAGACATTTGTCCTCTTTTCTGATTTCTTCTGTGGAGAATTCCTTGATCCTGGTGTAGTGGAACTGACAGCAGGGCTCTAGCTGGCATTCCTCGATGCCCCAGTAATCCAGGTCATCGCTGAACGACTGGACGCATATCTGGATGGATGCACCGATGCATGGCTTAATCAGTGGATGGATAGATGCACATGGTGCAAGTGGATGAATGTATTGATTAAGCCATTCATGAATGAATGAACAGATTACGCCATATATGAATGAATGAACTGATTAAGCCATTCATGAATGAATGAACTGATTAAGCCATTTATGAATGAATGAACTGATTAAGCCATTCATGAATGAATGAACTGATTAAGCCATTCATGAATGAATGAACTGATTAAACCATTCATGAATGAATGAACTGATTAAGCCATTTATGAATGAATGAACTGATTAAGCCATTCATGAACGAATGAAAGAACAAGAAAAGTTCTCCGGGGAGGAACGAGGCTCCATTATAACAAATGACTTTTTAACAACTTGATTGCTTCCATCACTCCTTGGGTCGATGAAAATGGAAATCGCTGAAACACTTTCAGTTGCACTTGTGAATGGAGTCGTCATAAGAAAACACGTGGAATTATTGCAATTGTGGTGATGGCTACGGCGTTGTTGTTGTTCGTGGTGGTGGTGATGGTGGTGGTGGTATGGTGGTGGTGATGATGATGACGATGATGATGATGATGATGATGATGATGTCAACGGCAAAATAGAAATAATAAGCAATGAGAACCATCCCTCCAAAGAGCTAGTGATTAAATCATTTTGAAGTACGAATCACTCGAGTTTCCATCATTACGAATGCGGACAAAAATACTTATCAAAATAATTTATGCTAACATATTAGCTAGCTACAACTTATCAGCTAATACATACTAATAACAACTTGTTAACAAAACTCGAACGACAAACGACAAACCTCTTCCAAACAGTGAAGTTTTCCCGTCCTGTAAAAGTTCATGATGTTGGCGGAGGTGACAGGATGTCTGTCGAAGAAGTATTCCATCTTGTTCTCAGACGAATCGAACGTGACGTCATCGCAAAGATCAAGGACATCTTCTGAAGCTTCGATCTGCTCTGCCAGGTGTCCCAGCCTGGAGCGGGGAGAGCGTTTCATGTCGACGAGTCTGAGGATGTGCTTGCATCCCCCGACATTGATGATGACGGAATCCATGTCTCAATGTCATTCTCTCCAGTCGGAGAATTCCTAACCTGGAGTGTCGGAATGTCTTTAGGCGGTTGGATGTCGTTGATGATGAGTCGAAGATCAGAGAAGGAAATGATGGCTAAGTCAAGGGTATGGAATCATGCTTGATTCTTCCTTTGTGGCTGTCCAAGTGAAACTTTGGGTTTATAATCGTCTACAATCGTCAGTGGTGGAATAATCCAGAAGTAGTTTTCCGGTCGTGAAACTGAAGTGAGAGAAGTGAAAACTTTTTCGCAATTTCAATTTATTCCGGATTCCAAAAACATCAACGCAAAGATAAACGTAAACAGTTGAAGGTATTCCCGTTTGTTGATTTTAATTAAGCTCGCCTGATTTTATAGGAAGCGAGCTACGACTACATTCGGTGCGTGTAGTTGTCGGTGTTGTTGAGGCTGTTGTTGTAGTTGTTGTTGCAGAGAAGAATTTCAGGAGGAAGAATGTGTTCCTTATCGAGTCGCTCCGACTTGAGAGAAATACTGCTGTTGTTGTTGTCGATTGTAGTTTTCCAGAGACGACTTTAAGCCTTTTGATTGTTAATTAGTTTTTCTTTTTTAAACATTTTTATTAAGTATTTTGGCATTTTCAAATTCAAAGGCGAACAAAGCGGATCAAGATTTCTCGTTATATTTTTCTACATTTTGTTTTTGTCAGAAAATTTAGAATCGATTATAAACTGATTTAATTAAATCATCTTCAACTTAAAACGACGTCTCGTTACTAAATGATAAAATCATAATCATAAATTTTTACAATATTCTTTAAAGTTAAGAGATAAGAGCGCGCAACACCCATCGCTCAACTATTTCAACAATCCGACACTTAGTTATGAAAGGAATCGTTTCAATCCATCCTTCATTCATGATCCTCCCTCGCATTCTTTTCCAATCTCTGGATCATTCCATCCTGGTTTGTGCCAATTTTCAAAGCAAAAACTTTTTTTCTCAAGCAGGTCAACCACGCCTTAAACACGACAGAGGCTGCCGTGGTCCCGGTTCGAAATTGGTTCTACCGTGAATACGTCACGGTTGTTATTCCATGGAAACTACGCTATTAACCAGGTGTGCAAAATTTTTTTCCGTTTTTTGGAAACCACGAATGATCCGTGATTGATCTCGTATTCGTGTCGACCACCGATAATTTCCTGAAGCGTCAACACAGGTAGTCATTAATGAAGCCAGTCGTCCGTAATTCTGACTTCTCGAATTATTTGTTTGAGGTCAGAGTACATTCCATTTATATGGAAATAATAATAATAAATATTATAATACTATTTTATTTTTTATCCTTCTTCATAAATATTAACAAAAAATATCCTTTGCGCATCCTTGGATTGTGGATTCTCGAATTTATGGCACCAACTGGGAATGAAAACTGGAGCGGAACATAAGCTCCCGTCTTCAAATCCCGACAGGGGAGATGCTGCTCCATGTTTTCCATCAACATCTATTCCGGCACCACCTACGGGGACGTGGAGAAGTTTGTTTGAATGATTCATTCCAGTTATTTAATGGAACGCTAACCCTTTAATACCATTAATTGATCATTTACCATTTGTGAGTGCGAATTATTTTAAAAAGATTTTTTTTTTTAATATTAAATAAATCACTGACGAAATTGGACGATAATATCTTCAAAGTGAGATTAAAGAAAAGGCGTGGATTGTTTTACTGTTTCAACAACAACAACAACAACAACAACAACACCAACAAAATGGCTGCGTGTGCTGCTGGGACGCTGTTTCTGTGCGTGATAAATCACAGACATTCCAAATATCGTCTTTTTGATTTATGAGCCACTCGATCGGAGCAAACATTTTCTCTGGCTCCTTCAACTTTCTTTACCCTTACCGACCGAACAAGTACGGGAAGTGGGAGATTGGCTCCCAACCCCAACGAAATCGATTTCCTTGTCGGTTAGGATCTGGACGTCTCAATGTAAGCTTCTGTGACAGATCATAATCTAGACCAGAGACAAAAGCTGTCTCGATGGAGAAGATTAATTATTCAGAGAATGTTTGCCGATGTTTTGAGAGCTGGTTTGTACTTGCTGGATTTGTTTTTAGAAAATTTCTCGTTTAAACTTGTGCCTATTGAAAACAAGATGAGAACAAACTCATTATTTAAGAGAAAGAGTCATAGAAGCAACTAATTATCAGCAAATTATTTCGCACCATTATGATTATGATTCCTTTGTAAGATGCCATTGCCAACAACAACGACCACCCATTCTGCACCAAACCCGTGTCTTCAAAGTTTCGAAACCGTACAGGAATTTCCTTTTCCCTATTTTTGTCCTTGTCAGGCCCAGTCAGTCCACTGTGACGTAGCTTTTTCAAGAATTGAAATGATTCGTGGAATTGCAGTTGAAAGATAATTTGCATTGGAAGTGGGTTCAACAATTGGTTGACGCTTCTGTTTTCAAAAACAGACGTTCGTCTGCTTTACGATCGGTGTCAGCCGCCAAAGACTCGAAATATCCTTTGTCTATTTCGAGAATATAAAGCAATTAATTACTCCCATTTCTAAGCAAAACATCTCCAGCTACCCTCAAAGTGGCGCTTCGAAAATTCTTTTAAATGCCGATACACGATAATCGGCTTGAAAAAGATGGAAACAAAATCTAAAACAAAATGATATTTTTCCTAACAACATTTGTACTCCAACTCAGACTTGAATGTTGTGCCCAGAAGGCCAATGTTACTAATGGATTTTCTTTAAGAAATGTTTACATTGTACCCGGTTTTTTTAGTCTGAGAAGATTGCGTTTTGTGTGCAAAGGATCTGTAGGGCAATTATGAGGATCCGTGGATGGATGGATGGATGGATGGATGGATGGATGGATGGATGGATGGATGGATGGATGGATGGATGGATGGATGGATGGATGGATGGATGGATGGATGGATGGATGGATGGATGGATGGATGGATGGATGGATGGATGGATGGATGGATGGATGATGGATGGATGGATGGATGGATGGATGGATGGATGGATGGATGGATGGATGGATGGATGGATGGATGGATGGATGGATGGATGGATGGATGGATGGATGGATGGATGGATGGATGGATGGATGGATGGATGGATGGATGGATGGATGGATGGATGGATGGATGGATGGATGGATGGATGGATGGATGGATGGATTGGATGGATGGATGGATGGATGGATGGATGGATGGATGGATGGATGGATGGATGGATGGATGGATGGATGGATGGATGGATGGATGGATGGATGGATGGATGGATGGATGGATGGATGGATGGATGGATGGATGGATGGATGGATGGATGGATGGATGGATGGATGGATGGATGGATGGATGGATGGATGGATGGAAAGTTGGATGAAAAGGAGATTATCGATAAATGTTTGATGAATGGATGAACGACAAAAATATTTCAGCGATGGTAATGCCTTTAAAAGAAGTGAATTAATGACAAAATGACATGCGACGTCATGACTTTCTGTGCAAACAAATTGGACGCCTGTCGATATAAAAATCCTTCCACGGACATTTTAATAATTACGAATTTTATAATCAAATTGATTTACTGGTTTGAATTGCGCACGTGCGAAGCTTAAAATAAGACCCGATAATCCGGTCCTAAGTGAAGGAAAACTTCATCCACTTGTGGAGGTTTCTGTGGAAGGATAAAAAAAAACAAAAACATCCACATTCGTTGGAACAATTTCATATTCCAGGGTGGGATACGATTTCTTGACTGGCGAATAAGAAGCACTTCCTGTCACGCATGATTGACTGCGTTTTTCGACGGAAACGAAACTGCTTTCTGGGGAATGTTCGACATTTTGTTTCCATTCATTCAGTTTTTTTTTGCCTCCAATGAAAGGAACGTGTGAGCGTGGTGACATAAAATATAAAATATTATTGTGCTGTTATCGAAAATTAGTAATAGATTTAGAGGGAAAGTTTAAAAATAACTTAAAATGTATCAATTCTCACTTGAAACGGACTAAGGGGTGTGTTTGATTCTTAAATTCTGAATTGCAAAATCAACTTTATTCACTTTCGCTTCCAAAGCTTCACAGCCGCAGTATT
Organism: Whitmania pigra; assembly: GCA_021613335.1. Taxonomy (NCBI): domain Eukaryota; kingdom Metazoa; phylum Annelida; class Clitellata; order Hirudinida; family Haemopidae; genus Whitmania; species Whitmania pigra. The sequence continues at coordinate 3,071,200 of JAJTWR010000266.1, read as the reverse complement.
TTTCAGATGCTTGTTTTGGGCAAAAGTTGGAATTGTATCTCCGCCTTCAAAATTGTTTTTTAGTCCGAAATCCCAGCCAAGCAATTGTTTCGTGGCGATTATGGGCGAAGATTTCGAGTCGTTTCTACGCCGTGCAATCAACCAATCATTCAGAGGTCTGTTTTGAGAGCAAACTGACTGTTTTTTAGAAGCTCCATAAACATGCACCCACATGTGGAGATCCAACGAGATTATATTTTCGATAATATTTTAATCACGAAATTTCACCAGATTTAGCGAAGAAATTAGCGCCTTGCGCTTATTTTTGTTTTTTTTTTAATTCTTAATTGGTAGGTTTTTAGAGTAAAATCAGATAAGTTTGATGGCTAATAGATAACTCTGACGAATGCGAATTTGTAAATGATTTTATAATGAATCCTTTATTATCTCCCTCAGGTACCTTCGGCCTAAAAACTCGATAAAATCGATGAAATCAACAATATCTGGATTAAACGACCAGAGTTGTTTGATTTATGGCTGCCATGAAATGCAGTTGCACCTCGAATACGGATTAGGAACCTTCCTTCTGTCTTCAGAAATTTGATAGTTGCCATTCTATCGTAGCTGCTGAATACATTTAACCACAGCTGCCATAAAATGAAAATTTGTAGCGGCTGTTTGCATGCAATATTATTATATGATTAACAAAATCAAATTTAGAATGTTTATTTTTTGCTATAAATATAATAATGCATTTTTGGATATAATTGTAATAAAGTATTTTTCTATATTATAATATCTATTATTATTGATTGATTAACTTATTTGATTAAAGTCCATTGCATAACTATTATAAAGATATTATAAACTATATAAAGATGATTTGGACTTATTATTAATGATACCTTCTTAAAGCTTATAAACTAAGTGCGATACTAGAAAAATTACATAACCTAAACTATAGGAAAATCTAGTGAAGGCAAGGCAAAAATTAACAAATTTTATTGGAGAAAAACACTATAGTTTACAATACAGTTTACTGAGGGAAGGCAAATTTGAATGTTCAGAGAACAAATGCTTTCTGAATTTATGATGTAACTTTTAAAAAGCAACTTGTTATCATTAACTAATTTATGTTTGGTTCAATTCATCAAAGCAGATCCGTGATTTTAGAATTTTCAAAAAATCTTTGGTTTTTTTATGCGATTGCCTCTTAACCTAACTAGCGAAAATATTATTTGCAACGAGTTATCCGACTAAATTCACTTTTAGTTTAGTAACACAAACATTGAGACAAGCCTGGACTTGTTTACAAAATACCAGAGAAGAGAAGAAACTAAAATCGAGAATTTCTTAGTAAAACTCACAAGCAAATGAGTTTCTTTAAATTAAGTCCAAACGAGGTCGATAGACTGTTTCAAGAAGAAATACGAAAACTTAAAATTGAAAGATTAAAACAAGTAATGTTCATTTTTCTTGCAAAGGTTTATATTAGAAGTTTAATCTAGAATCGAGTTAATTTTTCGCATGTAAAAGGTAAGAAAGCAGGCAAAAGCTCAGTCTGTGAAATTAAGGCGAAGCGTGGAAGATGAAAAAAAGCGATTGCAACAGATCGCTCAAAATAAATTAAAGGTTTGTCATAAAATACTCCTGGAAAATATAATATCTATCCATCTTTCTATATAATGGCATTTCATTAAATATCTTGCCATTGACATCCTTAATCATATGTAATAGTTTTCATTATTTTGATTGTCAAAGCATTGACATTACCATATTTACTCCTGAGACTAAGAAAACTTTTTTTTATCTCATTGTTTAGTCAGGCTATGTGATGGATGATTAACTAAATAATTAATTAAATTGTTACAGAGCCAATGGCAGGCAGAGCATTCTAAACAGATTTTAAAAGCTGAAGATAACCTCAAAAATACTTTACTGGAGATTGGAGGGAGTCATAGAAATGCTGTTGAGTTGAATGTCGTAAGTGGCATAACAAGCATTTTGCTCTAGGACGTTGTTGTCGTGAAGACATCTTTAACAAAACATAGAATCATTATCTGATGTTCTAGAATCTCCTCGACGAGCAAAAGACATTGAAGGATGTCGAAAATCAGTGCACAGCATTGAAGAGAGAGAAGGAGGCTATTGCTTCGATGAGAGATGAAAAAGAGAAACAAGAATCAAAACGCATGCAGCAACTTTTGGACAGGTTTGTTTAAGTTGTTTGTTATTGCAAATTGATAATTGGTTATCAATTATGCCAATTATTTGGACTTTAATTAGTGGTTGTTAGAGCATAACCGATGGCTGCTTGTACTGATTTATAGGAAAGGTTTTGCATTTATTATTATACAATCTTTTTAGTACTTGACATATTTAAAGAATGGAGGTGCTACAATAGCAGGCAGACTATAATTCCCCTATGGGCTGATTTTTGACGCATTACAAATTGTCTTTGGCTCTGCGCATACAAGTGCAATCTATTGTCGCTTCAAGCTAAAAGAAATATCGTTACATTAGCATCCTATCTCTGAAGCTGATCAGGATAATGGATACGTTATTGACAATATTATCACATAGACTTTGATTTTTAAATAAGTGCATCTGATTGGTTATCCAATGTCTGACAATTAACGACTTGGCATTTTTATTTTAGACACAGTGCGTTGGACATTGAGAAGGCAAGGGCATCCATGATTGCCTCTTTGCCGAAACCAGCACCCAAGGCTGAGCCACCCAAGGAACCTCCGATGCCAAAAGGTATTTCCTTTCATCAGATGGAGCTTTTAATAATTGCGATTGTTTTTTTTTAATGTTTATATTTTTAGCACATTCAAGAACTTATGGCACAAGCAAAGTTATCGTTGAGAAAGAGAATGTAGATTCTAATTTTGTAAGTTCGTAATATCAGTTAAATCTCAATGTGACACCTTTTAATTGTTTTAATTTTAATCGAGTAAAATAATTTTTAATTAGATAAACACTGGTTCTTAAAGTCACTTTTAACATAAACAAATTTCAAAAACACCATAAGCATCATCATCAACATTAAATACTATGAATTTATTAAATCTTCGACGTCGATTCGTTATTTTGTTTACTCATCATTTAAGTTATTTCTCGACTGAGGCATGCAATAATAACATTAATAAGTACAATAACTAATAATAGTAATAATTATAACATTACTAGCAGTCAGCCTGGACTGCCTTGGACGAAGCAGCAATATTGGAGCGAAGGATGGAGTCCCTCGAAGAGAAGAAACAGAGGGTGATCCGAGAGAGGAGGCAGAATGCGCTCATGAGGCACAAGGAAGCCCTTGTGAGGGAACATCAGACCAGGGTCAGTATATTTTATTATGTCATTGTATTTGCAATGCAAGTATTTTAATTTTAAGCAATGATGATGATGATGATAATAGTAATGGTGGCAATGATCAGTTTAGGCTGATACTAAGTGATGTAGAAATGCCTTGATTAGTTTGTTATTAGTAATGATTGATGATGCTGTAGTTATTAATTTTGGATTGCAAATATAACCAAACTGATGATAATAATGATTATGATGCTACCCATGTTCCATCCACAACTCGCAGGACCAACAAGGCATTGAGCAGGAACTTGAAGATATCAGGAAGGAAGAAATTGCAGTGAAAAAGTCTGCAATTGATAAGCTGTCTGTGAGTAGGAAGCGTTTGGTTTTGTTGGTGCATTTGTATGTCATCATCGTTTGTTTATTGCATGCACGGTGTTTACTTTTATGCAAAACAAGCATTGTAATTATGTGAATTGTTGCATTATAATATTGCATTGCAAAGACTGTTGTTGATATAGACCTTATCATTGTGGAAGTTGTTTAAATCTGATTGCATAAAGAAATGTTTTTTCTTTGTTGGGACATTTTCAAATTTATTTTTAATTTTTATTTAACTTACTATTGATAATTGAATTCATAATCACAATTATCAGAAGCAAGTGCTGATGAATAACTTGAAACAAAAGGAGATGGCTGACCAGGAGGAATTGAAAGCAGAACAAATTCTCTATGAAAATATTGAGGATGCCAAAGGTCTTACTATATTTGCTGCAGAAGTCATCATTATTATTATTATTGTTAATGTTAATATTATCATTTTTATTATTTTTTTTTATTATTATTCCTGCAGAAATATTTTAATCATTTGTTATTGATTATTTTGTAGTAGGATTGTATTTCATTTGACTTTATATAATTTATTGTGCCGTTACTTTTCATTTTACTACAACGATTTGATATCATTGATCATTGGATCAATCTGCAGGACAAACCTCAACCAGTGGTGATGCAACATCAGAACTTTGTTACACTAGCTCACTGCCTTTTGATGATGCAAGCATCTGTGATGTCAACATGAGTGAGTCAATTCCCCCAACAACTGTCCATGAGAAGGACACGTCTGATGAAGAGGGAGCTAGTCATCCGACAAAGTTGCGTGACACGAGATCTCATGATTTCAATTCCGAACAACCGGACGAAGTTCAACAACATTTTGGTCAGAACCATCACTTTTCTGATCGATTGATCAGTTTTTTTTTTATTAGTTAAGCAGCTGCAAATCATGTCATGGAACCCTTCATATTTTTCAAAGCATGTTTAATTTATTTCCAATCCTAGGGTTTCACCTGGATGAGAATGCCAGGAAAAGACTGATAGAGTTGGTCCAAAGGCAGAAGAATGCTTCAACAGCAGCAAAGCAAACGCGGGTGTCGTCACCAGTGGGATCAAAAAAGGATGCAGCACTCCAAACCAATTTGGATTCTTCTTTTGGAATTTCAACTAAAAAACATGAGGCAGTCCAGGTGATGATGGAAGAGCTTGAAGACGGAATTGATGCAGGTTTTTATGAAGTTTTCGCTACAATCTGCTCGCTTAATAAATTGCGGAATTCTGAGGAGATATGGTTGAATTTGTTTTTATGCATTTAGAGGAATCATTTTATAGGATATTATCATTGCTGGGATTATGGTACATACAACAATGCAGTTTAACCTTTTTTGCCTGGTCACTTAAAACAGTAGCTTTTGTAACAATGATGATTTTAATTTAAAGTTTCTGTTTTTATAAGCTTTTCTGACTTCAGCTATTGAGAATATTGCATGCTGCAACTAAACATGATGAACTCATTTGCCGGTATTTATATTGTAAAATATCTGTTGAAATTTCATTATTCATATTCCAAAGATTGGAATGCTTCCAACTCGTTCATTCCAAGTTTCCACTCAATTGAGGCCCCTTCATTTGACTCCGTGTTGCCAGGTAAGACTTGAAACAAACCTCCACATTCTTGTGGCAGTTGCTAACATTTCGTTTTGTTTCTCAGTTGAGAATATTGATCATCAGGATCACGATATATTTGAGATCAGGTTAGTTTAATTCAATTAACTTAGAGATCTTGATTAAATATTTTGCATGTGATGCATACAGTTTGTTGTGTAATTAATGCTATCGTTATTATTATTGTTGTTGTTATTGTTACATGTTTGAATATTTGTGCTCAGAAAGAGAAAACATGAACTGATCAATGAACTGAAAGCTATTGATCAAGAAATGACTAAAATGCTGGATAGTAATGGTGATGACATTCCCCTAATGGATGAAAAAACCAAAAGAAATACTACCATGATAAAAAACCTGTCAGATAAACATCCCAAAGAAATCCATCATTCACCAGACATAATTATTCCATCCATCCATCACTCATTGAATGAGTCACTTCCATCCTCAAATTCTTCCACACAATATCTCCATCTTCCAATGCACAGAAACACAAGCTCAAGTAGCAACTCGAAGGCTGTTATGGATCTGTATGATTCTGAGACCAGCCAAGTGAGAGATTGCTTATTGTGGATTAATTTTTAGTCAAAAATTACTAAACACTTAATGTTATTATAATATTATTAACGACCTTAATAACAAATGTAACTTGTGTTGCTTAATCGAATTTTACGATTTCCAGATCACCATTGGAGATGCAGGATTTCCATTGAAAGGTTCTTATTGCTCTTACACATGCATCACATTTCATTTGAAATCATTGAACACGATTCTTTTAAATCATGTGATTTTGCTATCCTTGTATTACTTTGCATTCATCAATAACAACTCCTCCCCTACAGATTCAGACAATCAGCTTCAAACCAATCAATCTCCATGCAGTTCTACTAAAACAGACTATCACAGCATCCCTGCCTTAGGAAAGAAAAGAAATGGCAATTCTCTTTCAGAAAGTTCACTTCATTCATCTGCTTGCGACCTCCCATCAATTTCTAGCAAAGCCAGCACAAGTTTGAAATCACTATCTATCCAGAAGGGCAGAACCCAATCTCTTAAATACATGCTCAAAGGTGGAAGTGATCTTGTGCTCCCGGATCCATCTGGATCAACTGGTATCAAATTTGGATTGAAGTCTTCAACCTTAAACCATGTGACCCCTCCCGACCTACCATATCTACTGGAATATTTAGACCCAAACAGCTCACTGGGTAGTGGTTCTGTTGACAGTCATATATCAGAGAGAGCCTCAATATTTTCCTTTGAATTCCAAAACCAAGAAGGCAATAGTGAAAAGTTATCCCCGCACCATGAGAGTTCATCTGCTCTTAATACGATCGTCTCAAAGTTCATCCACTTCTACAGCCCAAAATCGACTGCTCCGCGTGAACATGGAAGCTTGACTTCGGACATATCAGACCCATTCAACGCATCAAGAAGTTCTGAGCATGACTTTCCCTGGCAGGACTTTCTTAAACCACTGCATGCCATGAACTCAGCCATTGATATAAATTCTGAAAGAGCATCCCTCATTTCTGTAGAGCTCTTGAATCCTGACACTGAAAGCACAGAGCTTTCATCACAAATCCCTTCTGTCAATAAAAAACCTTGGAATACTATAAACATATTCCATCCTGAGAATTCAAACACTGTCAACAGCAGCATTTCTTCAAACAATTCAAAAGAAATCATCAATGATGACCCAAACAACACTGACGCCGATGTCCCTGAAGATTTTGAAGAGAATCAAATTTTAAATCATCACCCGACAAGAAATTGGCTAAAAATATTGGAGCCTTACAAGGAACCATCAGAACGAACTGCGAAGACACCCCAAGGGGACAATGACAAGAACAACACCAAAGATGATTATGTTAGCTGTTCTAGTGCCTCGCAGGTCAGTTATTTTTAATGACATCCTAGTTTTCAGCTTTTACGAAATTCATAAGCCACATTCTAAACTGCTAAATACTTAAATTATTGAACCTAGCATTTTACTATAATTTAATAATAATATCAATAATAATAATAATAATAATATGATTACATTTTACAATTTGCAGTTTTATGGGATTGGCATACTTGATGAACCAGATCTCACTTTAACTAGTGCCAACACGACTATGTCAATGCCCTTTGACTCCCTGCAACATTCTGGCTTGTTGTCTTCCTCTTTGCATTCTTTTGAGAGGCATGAGATCAACTTTCTTCAACAGTCCATGGATCAATCCTCAGAGCCATTCTGTGGAACGGAAATCCTGTCACTACAATCCATTGATAATGCAGCACTACCCACGTCTCAGGCAGGCGTTTCTGAGCAAGCTGAAGCGCAATCCTCCAAGCAAAGGAATCTCATGTATCCAAGAAAATGCGAAATTGAGAACAATTTGAAAGTCAAACTGGACTCTTGGAAGAGATCAAGAGCTGCAATATCACAAAAGAATGAAAGACCCAATGACAGTGAAAGTTGCATTAATAAATAATTGGAAATGATTTTATTTGAATAACTCCACACCATTCCCTCAGCGTTTTATATAAAGCACTTCTTAAACGGAGAAATTTGTGTTTTGTTTCTACTTAATTTCTCAGAAATAGGAAACATGTAAATGCCTCAAGAGACATAATCCCACCCAATTCTAAAACTACGAAGTTTCTCGAGTGTGGCTTACAGACCATTACACCATTCATCTCTAAACCTTTGCAGCGAATTTAGCTTCATAAATGCAACAATGCCCAAATGGTGAAGACCTAAGAGCTGCACAGGCTAGCAGGATGTTTCCCTGCGGACGAACCCCAATCAATGATTCGCATTCAGGCGATATGTGCAGCACAAATCCTCACCTGCAACACAGAACAATTTCGTCCTTATCGCAAATTATCCTGAAATCTACCTACATTACTTCCACCAGTCACTGCATAGATTTTTTTTTATCCAGATAAAAACAAATAAGAAAAACAAGCTTTTATTTCATGAAAACAATACTAAAGCACAAACTTGAAATTATCAGGAAACATTGAATACTTCACTTATTAACCTGCAAATAAGAATTTAATTTATCCATCACAAACCAATAACTTAGTTGATACAATGTGTTACTGTTATCCCTGCTGGCTAAATCCTTGGTCATAACACCATTTTGCAGAGGCGGCTAAGCTCAAGGGCTTTTCAGCATCCCATAATAATAATATTAGCGTACAAACTTATTAGCGTACCACCCAGATAGCAATGGATTAAATAAGCCTAAAAATCTTTAAAACCTTGAAAAATCAAAACTCACTTCCTCCTATTTGGTATGAAATAAATTTGTAATACAAAACTAAAAACTGTGTGCAATAAGTAAAAAAGGTAAAGATAACCAAAAACTCAACACAAACTATTTGCAAATACTATACCTATTCCACATAAGAGTGCTTTTAATTAAAATATTATTACACTAAGAACCCAATTAAAGCTATTTAGCTAACTCTAAACCATATTAGTAATGCAATGAAATAAAACAAATAAGCGAGCTAAGCAATTGCAATTTGCTTGAACTTGCCATCAGTAAATACCAATAGCTAATTCACTAACAGATTGCTTAACTGTGCAAAAACTGCCATTCCAGCCAGATTACCATAAAATAATTGGCAATGCCGATTAAACATTACAAAATTAATCCAGGCCACTTAAGCCTACTAAGGTTCCCACAAAACACCTGTTGAAATCCACTGCCACAAAACATTTCTATTTTAAAAATTTTATGAAATAAGAGCTCAATGTTATTATTTAACCTACCTTTGAGCAGGTACAATTAATGCTAATTGACCTGCAATAACACTCTTTTTTTAGAAACATGGAAGGCCTATCTAAACTCCAATCTCAATGTTTCACCACTTTCATAAAGGAAAGCTATTTAAAGATCTTTTAACTATTTTCATACAATCTGAGTATTTTAACCAATTTTTAACCAATGCTCGTGTATTATTTCTAATTTCCTGACATTAATCACAGTGGTTTACATTTTTGTATCCCCTGTTTTCCAAAGACATTACTAGAAAGGCAGAGGGCCCATGAAGCAAAACACAACTTTTTGACTGATCTCTGTTGGCATCAAAAGACAATTTTTGATACAACAAAGTTTCCATCCACTTTTGATGAATTGGTTTTCTAAAGACAATTAAAGACATCTTTGATACACAAAATCTAATCTGGCTTTAAGTTGGTGAAATTTCTAATATCATCATCCAATACTATCCAAAGCAATTGCCAAAATACAGAGAATAGTGAATTGGGAGAACTAACTCTAATTCGAACACTGAAACAAGCCATTATTTTTTGTAACGAAAGCAATGGAAAGGCATTTTGTGGCTTCACTGGAAAGGTCATTAAGCCTTTTAAAAATATCATCTAATTTTTATCTAACATGCTGGAATTTTGAATCAATCAATTTTCAAAATGATCACCCTTACGCTGTTTAAATTTTTGTTTTGAGATTCCTTTCATCAATTTCTCACAGATGTTGGCAAAGAAAATTCTATTTTGTTCCTACTCAAAAATAGTAAATGGTCATGCTTCGCTTATCTGACACAATTGATCCAATGCTCCAAAATTTGACAAATCAAGGCATCCTGAAATCTCAATCCAAATCAAATCTTATTCACCAAGGAGATTCATCAATTCGTCTTCAATGATTGTCATTCCAAATTGATCCATCCCCATAAAATTTATGAAATCAATTGAATTGAGTGCATCTTTTCACGGGAACTGTCATTCATATTCAACAGACCTTTTTCATCAGTAGCCTTTCTTTTCAGATCTGCTTGTTCAAAGACTGATTCAAGTGGTTTCACAACACTACTGAGAACATGACATGTACACAAAGTCTTTGTTTCCAATCACACGTGTTGAGCTTAATTTACTAATGTAAACTTTTTCAAATGCAAAAGAACTTTTTGAAACTTCCAATCCATGACTGTCCCTTTCCAATCGATAACTTTGGCCAGCATTGAATTCCAGAGACACAATTGAATTTAGGACAATCCCACAGATCTCAGAACAATAACACTGTATTCAAGGACAGATCAGTCAACTACTTTTCGAGTCAAGAGCTCAAGAATTCATGTCATTAACATATGTAGGATCTAAAAATTATCAACTAGAGATATTATATTCAATCCTGTTAGTCACACATTTCTAATAAAATATCTATGATGCTATTATTGCTTGGACATTTGAAGTAATCTAGTATGCATTTATATCAGTAACATATATGAATGTTAATCAGATTAAGATGCTGAAAATATTTTTACTAGTGCTGTATTTCTGATGTCAAATCCCGGATTTAGTCTTAAGCATGTTTTCAATAATTCGACTCACTCCTGAGACAGAGGAAGTGCACACAAACTAATTGTTCTAATCTTTAAGCAATCTCTTTTGGAAAAGGGGATGCATGTTGAGAGATGTCGTAGCAATCACAAAAATTACTTGGCCATATCTAAAGAACTGCTAAAGAATCTTTGAAATCTTGGCATCAGCACAGTGCTACCTTTGGAGCAAATTCTTGATGTTTGATGGAAAAGGATTAGTCAGATGAAGATTCTCAAAGAAGTTCCAATTGATTGTAAAAGGTGCATTGCTCCTGGTTCTCTAGATGCGAATTTCACTATGGTTAAGTTGATTTTACTGGGGTTTTACAAAATTCTTCAATTTCAAACGTGACAAACATTTAACAAAAACTGAAACATGTCCCTGGCAGTCTTGAAAATTTCTAGTAAATGTTAATACAAGCACACCATGAGTCATTTAGGTTCCTCAGCTTCATTCCACAATTAAAATGCTTCAAAAAATCTTGTTTGTTTATTGTGGATGCACTGATTTTAACAACATTATATAATCTCTGCTCCTGAATTAAATTCATAAGATCAAGTTCTAGAATCTTCTAGAAGTGACGGGTCCACCTCTTTGTGGGGATGATCTTCTCTCATAATTATCTGTGGCAGGTTTCATTCTCTTTGCTGGTGGACTGACAGACCTCAAGGCAGGTCTTCTGATAGCTCCACCCTCCCTAGAAGCTGGATAATCTCTAGCTGCTGGTCTTGGAGGAGGAGAATTTCTAGTATAACTGGATCCTAATCTAGATGAGTAAGCTCCTGAAATTCAACACAAAAAAGATGTTCAGGGAATTTAAATTATACTATCATCTCTTCCTTTTCAGCTCTGATTTCCACAACTGATTTCTGATTAGCATCAACTCGAATTGCCACGTTTTGTTTAAATAAACTGTTCCATGGTAGATCTCATCATTGGCCACTTTGTGGACATTAGTTTGTTGGATAAATGAGTCTTTTCAAAGAAGCACTTTAGTGAATTCACTGACGAATCTTTCGCACAATTTTATGATGACAATGTTTCTGATCCAAATTCATTGCCGAGATCAGTATGAAAGAAGCTAGCTAATTAAAAACCGAAATCTCATTTTGAAATAAACTAATTACCTCCATATCCTTTATGGGATTCATTAGGTCTGTAACCATAAGATTCATGTCTGGACATTTCTGATGCAAATAAGATATGATTCAGTAATCAAATAACTGAAGTTTTGTGAGTACATTCACCCAATCAAATGAAATAAACTATTTGAATCTGTCAACATGTCATAAATCTTACCGTAGGCTCTCGATGATTCATAATCACGTCTAGTTGGACCAGGAGAGTACCTTCCATTAACTGGAGGGTAGTCATAAAATTCCCTAGAAATTCGAGAATGAATTTTAAAAAATCCGGAGACAATAACTTGAAATATCATTTGCATACCTTGGAGCTAATGATGGATAACCCCTTCCAACTGTATCATAATCTCTCCTTGGTGGAGGTGGACTATAATCATGCCTAGGTCTGGCGGCTCTATACTCTACATCATATCTGCTCCTAAGCAAAACAAATGTAAATAATGGTCTTTAAAGGCAAAACACAAATTATGCTCACAGGTTACCTTGCATAATCAGCACCACCTTTAGGATACATATCATATGCATCTCTGTAGTATCTATCTCTACTGCCAATAGAATCAGTATAATATTTATCCCCTCTTGAAGGTGCAATCATGGGTGGAGATCTAGTATGGTAATCATATTCCCTAGGTGGAGGTGATGGACCCCTAGTTCTTCCACCTCTGCTGGCATATGGTCTGTGCCCACCTCTAGAATAATTCCTTTCATCTCTGCTTCCAGTTTGGCGAGATTTGTAGTCATAATCCTTACTGGAATGAGAAGGTGGACTCCTTCCACCACGAGCAACATAGCCGCTCCTTCCTCTACCACCACCTCTATAGCCTCTGGATGGCCCGGAGCCTTTTGGCTTTGCAGACCTTTCAACATGGAGGGGTTTACCTCTAAATTCCTGTTTAGTACATGCTCAAATTAGATTAAAGATAGTAAACTTTGTAAAAACAATTCAAGAACAGATAAGCTACCTTTCCATTCAAAGCTTTACAGGCATCCTCACAATCTTTACCAGATTCAAATGTCACAAACGCAAATCCTCTTGGAGCCTTTGTTTCAAAATCACGAGCTAAGTAAACTACAATGAAACCATAAAATAACTAGAACGAATCAGCATAAATCAAGATAAAACAACCATGAAATGATCGGATTAACAATTACAACTTGATTTTTGTAAAATTTATCACTAAATACTTTCAACATCAAAATTAAACATATCCAAACCTTCAGTGACTCTCCCATATTTAGCGAAAACCTGAGTAATCATATCTTCATTGCAATCCTCAGTCAAACCTCGAACAAATGCCTTGTTTTCCTCAATAGCATTCGGTGATGGTGAACGAGCGCCTCCCATTACAAATATTTAGAATTGGAAAATCGAGAATATATCGTTTAATCACGGCAGTAAGAGGCGGTTTAATCTATGCGATCGTATCCGACATAAGTCACAAAATGGCGAGTTACTTCCAATGAGTAGTAATAGATAGCAATACAATTTTAAATTTAATAAATATTTTAATAAATTGCGTTATTTTAAAATTAAATTTTTACAAATTAATTAATTTTAAAATATTACCTTCTATAGGTAATATAAAAACTGGAGTTTTGTTATCTTCTCTAGTGAAAAAAAACTTATTTGGAAAATCGAGGCAGCTTCACATATTACTGTAATGAAGACAAAAGATTTCTAAAGTCATTTTAAATGAAAATTTTGAGATAGATCCATCACTAGAGCTAGTCACTTGATACTCGCCAAATGACATAAATTACTTTATCATTCTGCATTACTTGAATCAAAGTAGCTGGTGGTAATTCATAAAAGACGTCTGCAAGTGAGGGGGGTGGGGTCCTTCAAAAGGACTACAGTGGTACCCCGCTTAAAGAACGCAATTCGTTTTATCGCCACGTTTGTCATGCGGAAGGTTTGTTGTTTTTCAAAGGCACTTTTAAAAATAAATATTGCCAAATCCCATCACATCATACTAACATACTTTACACGACAAATTCTCACATAAAAATTCTACTTCAACCCGAGCAACCGGGCAGAACATTTGCTTAACTAACACATTTTAAAAATCATACACAAAATAATAATGCAGTATAATGATGCTAAACCTGAAATATAAAATTTTAAAATGATAAATAAAGTTTATTACTCTCTTATTTAGAGACTTTCTTTTTAATAGAGTGTTGTAAGAGTTGTATTAGCTAACATAAACCGAGTTAAACTCTCGCATCCAAAGAAGCTCACGAGCACTTCAAGAAGTCATGACGCACGAACTCGCCTTTACTCTTGCGTTGAAGGACGGCAAAAGCAGGGAATTTAAATTGACCATTGATGAGAATAACAAAGCAGAATCTTTCAGAGAATCCCTTATGCTGATAAGCAGGGAATTGAATGAAGCCGTAATTGGAAAGGACCTTCGTTAGTTTGGTTAATCTTTGTGTTGCTAAATATGTTATGTAATAAATTAACTTGCATCATTTAATAGGGCAGATTAATTTTTAATCGTTTTGTAATTTTTATTCATTCAACAGCTCCACAGAAGAGGAAACCTCCATCGAAGCCTTATCTCTTCGATTCTGACACTGGCGAGAGTGACGAAGAAAATGAGGAGAAAAAGAAGGAATCAACAGAAGATGAAAAGAGCTAAAGATATTCTTAGATGCTTAATTATTATTCAATTTACATGTGTGACTTTTGAAGCATCATTTACGTATGCAATAAACTTATTTACAATTAATGTATTCGTTAGACTGTAACATAACGACATGCTTTCCACATATCCTGCTTTCTTGGAAATAATATCGGTTAACAACTGCTTAACATAGATTTACATAGTGTCCCGGAACATAAAATTTGATGTAACAATAACCTTCTCTATGAATAAACTTAGTTTTTATAGATTATAACAGTGACAAATTATCAATCGAAACAAAAATTTTCTGATGGAATGTTCTTTGGAAAGTTACGATTCAAGTAAAAAGTATCTCTTTGAGATCAATTTGAACAGTTTAATTGCCTTGAGCGGGGCTGAACCTTAGGACGTTCCATTCTCTAAACATAGGGGCGGCCGTCCATGTCATGGCTGGGTCTCTGAGACCACCAGACATATTTCCTAGATTTAATATTAATATGATGATTTGTGGCTCGAGAGTGCATTTTATTAAATATCGATTACTTGCTTAAGATAGCCAATGTTATTCTTAAATTCCAGGCGAAGGTAATTTAAAATATTGATTATTATTTTTAGGACAACTAGTTTAATCAACTGGTAGGCGTGTATTGATCTTCCGTGAATTTCGACTGGCTGCTTATAGTAGAATTTCTTAGGATTGGCTGATATTTTAGTAGATTTTGTTAGAATTGCTAATTCTAACAGATACAACGTATATAAATATGGACTCGATGATGATTTTTAATCCAACACACTTACCTAAAAACATTGCATTTAGTTACATTTAACATTAATAAACTATAAATTTCTTGACAATTACAAAAAACGCATTATAATAATTTTAAACAATATCACAAAGCAACTTGTATAATAAAAGGTAATGCTACCATTTATTACCATTTAAACTCTGTTTCATATTGATTTAGTATGCTTTTATTAATTTCAAAAATGCTCTCAAGATGTCATTAATTCAAGGCAAAGTTAAGTGTTCATCCACAGTTATTAAAGGCACCATATTTTAAGCACCAGAGTTCCCTGGAAGGACAACTGAAGTTAAGTCCACCTCATCCTCATCCAGCCACTCAATATCTTCAGAGTTTCTTTCCGGGCTATAAGAGCCATTAATTTCCTTTGTCTCCTCGCAGCGATTGTCATAGGTCTGATGCACTTTGCACGAGTTATCGCTGGAACAACTTTTGTCGGGACACAATCCACGGCTTGAGCCTTATGTTGTTGCTTTGTTTTTTCAACATTGCTTGCGAAGCAAATTGAATTGTGAACAAACTTTGCAAATTCGATCCAGCAAACTGCTCTACAAAGATGGACAGTAGAGGTCATATGGCCGCAATTTTTGGCAGTATGACACCAGAGAGTTCTTTGCTCAATGGAGCCATTCGACGTTCCTCTCGATTGTAAGCACTTCTTGCCAGTGCATTGGTTGCAATGAAAAAGGTGTCTAGATTATTTTTTGCGAAGTGATGGATGACAACATCAATGACTTTTTGATAGCGAGGATCCTCGTCTGGCCCTTCGTTACTACAACAATAGGTTTGATCATCTTGTATTTTTCGTCCCTTACGATTGTATCAAATTCTTCCATCTCCAATATTCTTTCAAAATCTAAGCCAAGAGCAAACGCAGGGCACCCTGTCATAAAAGCCCGGCGACAAAATAGCCTAGGAAAAAATAGCCCCGTCAAAATAGCGGTAGAAGTGGTTATTTGTGGATTTGCTACATGTCCACAAGACGTGATGATAAGGTGAGGATAATTTATATTAAAAACCAACTTGAAAAGTCGATGTAAAGTGAGGAAGTAGACGGAATCCTAATAATATTTTAGACGATAAATCTTCAAACCACTAATTTCGAATTAAATTTGGAACAAGTAATCGGTTAATGTATTCAACTCACAAAATTTTTTTAAATACATTGACGAGGCTGTTTTGACGGTTTTTTTGTCCTTGGCTATTTTGTCACCGGGCTATAATGACGGGGCTGTTTTGTCGGGGCTGTTTTAACGAGGCTATTTTGTCCTGGGCTATTTTGACGCGGGGCTGTTTTGACGCGGGGCTGTTTTGACGCGGGGCTATTTTGACGCGGGGCTATTTTGACGCGGGACTATTTTGACGGGGCTGTTTTGACGGGGCTATTTTGTCGCCGGGCTGTTATGACGGGTCGCCCAAACACAGAAGATAATGCATGCTTTCCCGATCGAATTGCAGTGTAAGTTGATCCCGATTAGCTTTCATCTTCTGGTTTTCCACGTCCATTTTTTTAACATTTGAATTCCAGCATAAACTGACGGAATCACTGTGTTTGGCTGCAACAACGTAATCATAGTCTGGTAAGCTAACTCGATATTTCATTTAGATTATAAAGATTATATAGATTATAAACTTTTTTCAAGATAAGATCCAATTTTTAGACCAAAAAAGTAAGCGCGAGTTGTTCCAATGCATAGGGTCTCGACTAACCAAAGAAATCTGTTTTTAATGTTGTCAGGGAGGTCAACAGGACTTGTGCAGATAAACTTGTGTGCCACCACCTCCTGATTGTACCGGGTCTTCCACCTAGCTAGATCCGACTCCCATTGTGAAATATCATAAAGAAATGATAGAGTCTAAATAGTTTTATCCAATGCTAAAGTTTCTTTGGTTAATACATCTTAATTATTTTTAAGCCACTGACGGAATCTTTTGAGTACTATGATGATGTGTTTGCTGAAGTCACTTTGAAAACCATTCACTTTTGTCTCAAATTAATATGAATGGAATGATTTCAACAAAAACTTAGATTTCAGGAAGGATCAGTTTGACGACAAAGTAGCTAATTTAAACAAATTTGGAAAAAGCACACTTTACTCTGATAATTATGAATGTGAATACTATTAATGAAATGGCGATGCATATTAATGTTACAGAACTAAAAAATCTTGCTCTTTTTACTAATCTCTAGTAAATGTAAATGAATGAATTTAGAATCAGACAAATTATTTCGATAGGTACATAACGAAATGTTTTATTGTTTTTGTTGGGAGAGAGTTTTGAATTTACTCATCTAGGTTAACAACTCTGCCAAATTGCAGCAAAATCAAAGATGGTGATGTCAGTTGTTGTGAGGATTTCACATGGAATGACCTAACTGGTGGAGTGGTTTATCTGATGAACTTCATCACTCAGACATTATTCCTCTTAAACCAATGGAGATAAATGTTATGTTATATTAACTGATATATTTTACAAATAAATAGATCAATATTACTTCACTTAAATGATATTAAAATGAAGACATAAATTTTTAAAATTATAAAAAAGTTTATTATTTTCATATTTAGTGACTTTCTTTTTAGTATAACGTTAACCAAGTTAAACTTTCTCATCTATATGAGCTTATAAGCAATTCAAGAAATTCATGATGCACGAACTCGCCTTTACTCTTGAGTTGAAGGACGGCAGTACCAGGGAATTTAAATTATCCATTGATGAGAATAACAAGGCAGAATCTTTCAAAGAATCACTTATGAAGATAGGCAAGGAATTGAACCAAGCCATAATTGGGAGGGACCTTGGTTAGTTTGGTCATTTTTTGTGTTGCTGAATATAATATGTAAAAATTTATCTTGTATCATTTAATGTGGGAAATTAATTTTTAATGGTTTCATAATTTTCAATTATTTGTCAGATCCAGCGAAGAGGAAACCTCCACCAAAGCCTTACTATTTCAGATCTGAGAGTGAATACAGTGACGACGAAAATGAGGAGAAAAAGAAGGAATCAATAGAAGACAAAAAGAGCTGAAGAAATATTCTGTTACTTATTATTAGTCAATTTTCATATGTGTAAATATATTACATATATATATTTACATATATTGAAGCGTCATATACGTATGTAATAAACTTATTTACAATTAATGTATTCGTTCCTCTAACATAATGACATGCTTTCCTCATGTCCCACTCTCTTGAAAATAATAAGGCTTAACAACTGCTTAACATAGGCTATAACAATTCAATTATCTAGACAGTTGTTTTCCATTATTTCAGTTATGTGGAAAAGGTGTTTAGTAAAGCATATTCAGCATTACGAATTATCAATAGAAACAAAACGTTTGTGATGGAATTTCCATTGTATAAACCGAGAAAGGTCAATGTATCATCTTATTGCGACCGAACAAACTGCTGCATCAACTGGATTAAAACTGGAGCTCCTAATTATCACACAAAATTACGGGAATTTAAGTGCTCAAATGATCATTAAATGTCTTATTTATCGCAATATCAAATGTCTGGAGAATATCAGTCATTCCTGAATAGATCATTGTATGATCTATTCTCTTGAAGAAAGTTTTTCATGTCCTTAGCTGCTAAAACTTAGACTAAGTTACTTAGCATGATGAGTTCTGAAGTAACAGATCTCTTTGGCCACCTTACAAAAAGCAAGTGGTAGAACCAGACCAATCCTTTCTTGGAACTGCTTGTGCACGTCAGTCTTTTTCGTTTTAAGGAACAAAGTATTTGCTCTCCTGTCATCATTCTATTCACGAATATTGTGAGTTCACATGCTTGGAAATTTAAAAATTAAATTACGTTATATTGTATTATTTACAAATTCATTCATTATAATTTATGTTGCCGGTACTATATAACATGAATATTTTATAATGCACCATCACATGTGGAAGAGTACCAGCTCTCCAATATCAGAACGCAGTGGATGCTCAAAAGTTTTTTTAGGGGTCGACCATAAATTGAAATTTGTTTAGGGGTTTACCTCGGGATGAATTAGTTTGTTAGGGTTCTAACGCGGGATGTATTAATTTGTTAGGGGTCTACCATGGGGTGAAATTTTTTTTTTTTAAAGTCGAACATGAGAAATAAAATTTTTTTTTTAAGAGTCCATCCTTAGATGAAATATTTTTTTAGGGTCGACCATAAGATGAAAATTTTTTTAGGAGTCGACCATAAAATGAAATTTTTTTTAGGGGTCGACCATGAGATGAAAATTTTGTGTAGGGGTTGTCACGTTCTTCGCTCGAAACCCGTAACAGGTAATACGCGAAGTCAAGCCACTGTTCAGATCTGGAACTCGAAAACGTAAGGAGATTCTAAGGGCCGAAACATTTGAAAACGGAGAAAACTCTTCTGAGCTGTCGGAGCTTCAAGACGGATTACAACAGGTAATGGTCCGCAAGCTGAAGTACTATTTTAGACACCGACTGAGATCCTAACTTGGGCTTATTTTCGGGGAAACCCGTAATGTTGCTAATATCCACTAGCTTTCCGTGGGATATCAATTCAAAAAATGTAACAAATTAAATCAAATAATATACTTTAATTTTCTGATTGCAGTTTTAAAATTTTTTAAACTCTATGAAATGTTTATTACTCACTTATTTAGTGACTTTATTTTTAACGACGTTGTTTTAAGCCTATTAAGCTACATCGAAACAGCCGTTGAAAAGTAAGACTTACTAAACAATTAATTCACTTACAAGCACTCATGTCGCAAAAACTCGTCTTTACACTTAATTTGGATGATGGCACGTCAAAGGAATTTTGTTTGCTTATGGATGATAAGAACAAGGTGGACTCCTTCTTAGAATCACTTCACAAGAATAGCAAGGAAATCAACAATTTCGTACTTGGGAAGGATGTTGGTTAGTTTGCGCTGTCAGTGTTTTAGTATTTGAATACGCAAAGTCATGTATGAGATACATATTAATGACATGTTGACCATTAAAACTCATTATGTTTAAATTCATCAGCTGAAGTTGAGAGGCCTCCGGCACCAGAACCTTGGAGGGTGGAATCCTTTTTTCGCAATAAAAAATTATAAAGCTTTGATTTCATCATGAGCAGAATTACTGTAATGTTCTTGTGGTGTAAATTGAGTTTATTCAGTTTAGTAAAGGTGTCTGCCAGATATGCTAGTCTCTGCAACATAACTGGGTCTCCTGAAAAGCCTAGATAAATAGATTACCTATCGCAGGCACGCGATATAAAAATCATTTAAATTGGGACGTCGGTGTGCGCCCTCATGTCCTAACGGTTAAGGCTGCGCCTCTCACGACGGCAGCACGGGATTCAAACCCGGCTGCGGGAGCACCGTCCTAATCATCTAGATATGCAGCGGACGTTAATAAAACATTTAACGTCGCTCTGGTAGTTTCCGTCCTAATCAACTAGTCATGAAGTGGTCGTTAATAAAATACTAACCTTGCTCTTCGATGGAAGCACGGATTCGGAATCTATTACTGGCTTAATGTCCAAATCATCTGACCATGCAGCGAAAGTCACAATTATAACATAATTACTTTTAACTTTTCTCTTTTTCTGATACTTACCAGAATTCGGGCTGTTTTTAGAGTTGCCACTGTTTAATGTAGTTTGATTTCTAGCTATTCGTCTTTCGACTAATTTACCGTTCAATACAAGACGTTGATATGTAAAATTTTATTTTATTAATTATTTTTATTCCATAAAATGTTTATTGCTCATTTATTCATTGACTTTCTTTTAAACGACGTTGTTTTAAGCCAATAGAACAGCGTCGAAACAGTAGTTGATTCATAGCTTAATTTATTTACAAGCAATCATGTCGCGCGAACTGGCATTTACAGTTACCTTGAAGGATGGCACATCTAAAAATTTTAGTTTGTTTATAAATGATGAGAATAGGATGGACTCTTTCTTAGAATCACTTCAGAAGAATAGCAAGGAAATCAACAAATTCATTCTTGGCAAGGATGTTGGTTAGTTTGCGTCGTCAGTGTTTTAAAAATTTGATAGATGTAAATTAATATATAGGATGTAACTGAATGAATAACATTGAAATACACCGAATTAAATGTTTACTTTTCAATTCAACAGCTGAAGCTGAGAGGCCTCCGCCACCAGAACCTTGGAGGTTTCGGTCACCATAAATTTTGAGCCATTTTAATTTAGTGCAAGGAGAAATCCGGTCATAGATTTAATCACAAAGCTGGCCTAAATAAACAACAGGAAGAAAACAAGAATTATTACAACCGAAGCTTGCACATTGACAGATTTAGGCACTCATGAATGTGGCCATGAAATGGAGTTGCATATTAATGCCACAGAATAAAATAACGTTTTTTCTTTATAAAAATCTCTAAACTTTTTGCGAGATTTTAAAAAATTATTTGCTCAAGGTACTATCGAGCTTGGTCTGCCTACAAAGCAATCAAATGGCTTAAAAAATGAACAAATATCACAAAATTAAAATTTCTAGTATTATGGAATCCAAGCATGTCTTAGAACCCTTATTATTACTGCAGTTGAATCCCGTTGAACTACCATTATGGTGTAATGTGGAGCTACTCGTATGGAGCGTTCGTTCTCAAAGAACAGACTGCAACGAAACCACAGTAAATTTTAAAAATATAATGATTATAAAAAAAATATTGTAATGCAGATCTCTTGAATTCATCACGAGATTATAAAACAAGTTTCAAAATTTGTTCAACATTCTGCATCAAATAATAAAGCCAAATTTGGGTTTGAAAATGTAAATCAGTCATGAGATATAGTAAAAGTCATATAATTAATTATATTTAATTTCATATTGCAAAGGCAATTATTCATTTTTAAACGAAAATCTTCAAAACGATTGCTGGCTGTGACCTATTTCAGGTATTTCAAACGAGTGTTACTTTCACCGCCGATCGCGGGAACGCATCCCTATGAGCCAATTGATTATTAATGATGCAATTTTTTACTTCGGTACCCTAGTAGCGGGCCTTGACGTCCATTAAATTATTATTTTTTTATATTTTTTTCCTTCTTTTATTATTGAAACACAAAAAAAAACCCATTACAAGTTAGAACCGAAAGAAAAAAAAGGAACGCCATAAGGGAAAAAAAACTCCCGCTAACAGACGTCCTATTGCCATTGACGAATAATGTTGCGTTTCAATGTCCCAATAATGAAGAAATACTAAGTAACATCGAGTAATATGCTTTTAATGCTTTCTTAAAAGCTTAAAGGTTTGAAAGGTTGGTGATATTACGTGAAACGATAGAGTAAATCTTTGGTTCCATGCAAACAATACCACGAGAACCAGTGACAGATTTAGCAAAAGCTGATTTATAATTGTTTGACGATCGAACAGAGTATGTATGTAAAGAGGATATTTTTGAAAACAAACCATCGAAAAGACGAGGCAACATGTGGTGATCTACTTTGTAAATGAGAATGGCCAAATGGAAACTGTTTATTTGAAGAATTTTAAGTATGTTTTATTTACAAATGCATAATCGGTATGAGAATTATATGGCAAACAAAGAGCAACACGTAAGGATTTTTTCTGAAGATTAAGTTTTAAGCAAGTTGAGTAGTTACAAGCCCAAATTAAGTTACAATAGTTTAAATATGGATATATAAGTGAATAATACAATGTAATTACTATTTTTATGTTTATATAAAGACGTATGCGATAAATTATGCCAATATTTTTAAAAATCTTTACCGCTATATACTGAATATGTTGCTTGAATGAGAGATGTTGGTCTATAATGACTCCAAGAAATTTACATGATTCGACATGAGATATAACGGAATTACTAATATAAATGTTACAATGGAAAAACATATATACGGTTTTGTTAGTGTTGAGAGACAAGAGATTTGCCCTGAACCATTCTGCCAACTTTTCAAGCTCAGTATTCATGGTAGAGTAGAGTTCAGCAATGTTATATCAAGACAGAAAATATTTGTGTCGTCTGCGAACTGTAAGTACTGAAGACGATCAGAGGAGCTGCACAAGTCATTGATATGTGTCAGAAACAAAAGTGGTCCCAAGATTGAACCCTGAGTTTCGTTCGGAGAAGTGCGATTGGCATGTATGTTGAATGGTTTGCCGAAAGCAGCATTGATTATTTTTTATAATGGAATGTTTTCCAGGAAAGAAATTGTTCTATTATATATTGCTTTCTCGAAATATTTGGAGAAGTACGGAAGAACAGATATTGGCCGATAATTAGCGATGTTTTCCTTGGAGTCTGATTTATGCAGTGGAATAACTTTGGCAATTTTTAAGTCAACTGGGAAGATGCCGGAGGAGAACGAGCAGTTGATAAGTGCAGCGATGATATGGGCAATCTTAAGTATTGACACCCCGCAAGAGTTGGATTGATCTGATCATGGCCAAAATATCATTCTTGCTCCAGCGGTCCAAATCATCTCAGTCATGCAACGGACAATCAAATAAATAAAAACTTGCTCCGGCGCTTAACCTTTAGCCTTTGGATCATTTGCGTTAAAACATCATTTCAAAAAACAACATTAAAAAATTTTTATAAATCAATTATTGTAATATATTTTAGTTTTAAATATTTATTTTAATAATACCGTAAAATGTTTATTACTAACTTATTTAGTGACTTTCTTTTCAAGTGGTTGTAAGCCAAAAGAAACACGTCGAAGCAGCAGTTGATTTATTGCTTAATTCATTTACAAGCAATCATGTCGCGTGAATTGGTATTTACACTCACATTGAAGGATGGCACATCAAAAAAGTTTAGTTTGCCTATGGATGATAACAACAAGGTGGACACCTTTAAAGAGTCCCTTCAAATTAAAAGCAAGGAAATCAACAATTTCATATTTGGAAAAGATATAGGTTAGTGTTGTCGGTGCTTGAAAAATTAAATATGTAAATTTATGTGTAGAACACACCTGAATAACTAACATGTAAATCATTGTAACTGAAAATTATTTATTTTTCAATTCATCAGCTGAAGTTGAGAGGCCTCCGCCTCCAGAACCTTGGAGACCATCGACTTAGCTACATGGCTGTTTAGCGGCCCTAAGTAACTGGCAGGAGGAATGCTAACATTAGTGTGTGTCTTTGTTCAATAAATTTATTTAGCTCTTCATTTACATGGGAAACAAGCCACATAGTTTTGAAATTATCAATTGGATCGTTATTATAATAAATCAATACACATGCAATCTCCAACACATTTCAAAAGCGAATAACTGAAGTATAGAGAAGTCTCACAAATAGCTTATTATCGTATCGTAAATAGTGACGCATTTAACTGGCTTGAAACTTTGAGACAGGAGATAGTCAAACTCATTAATAAATTATTAAAGATACAAAATAAGACTGCAGACAGAAGATAGTTAAACTCATAATAATAATCTGACGCCTCTGACGCTATGCACATGGCGCTTTATAAATTAATTATTATTATTATTATTATTATTATTATTATTATTATTATTATTATTATTATTATTATTATTATTATTATTATTATTATTATTATTATTATTATTATTATTATTATTATTATTATTATTATTATTATTATTATTATTATTATATTATTATTATTATTATTAATTATTATTATTATTATTATTATTATTATTATTATTATTATTATTATTATTAATTATTATTATTATTATCTGTTCTATCTTTAATTCTTTATTAATTATAATTGGTAGTTTTGATTTGAACAGTTTCAAAAATTTTTCGACTGCGTCGGGCTTTCGTCCCTTTTCTAAACTTGAGCCCCCCCAGCATTTTTCGCTGGTTGCGCCACTGCTCGAGAGCGCTCCCTGGTGGTGCGAGCTGGGTTGAGAGCACGACACATAAACAAGTGTTACTTTCACCGCCGATCGCAGGAAAGCATCCCTCTGAGCCAATTAATAATTAATGAAACAACTTTTTCTTTGGAACCCTGGTAGCAGGTCTTGACATCCATCAACTTATCATTCTTGCCTCGATGCTGAACTTTTACCTAATCCTTTGGATTACTTGTGGTAAAACATCATTTCAAAAAAAATAATTTTGATAAATCAATTACTGTAACATATTTCAGCTTTAAATATTTATTTTAAAAATACCGTAAAATGTTTATTACTAACTTTTTTAGTGACTTTCTTTTCAAGTGGTTGTAAGCCAAAAGAAACACGTCGAAGCAGCACTTGATTCATCGCTTAATTCATTTACAAGCAATTATGTCGCACAAACTGGTATTTACACTTCTCTTGAAGGATGGCACATCAAAAGAGTTTAGTTTGCTTATGGATGATAACAACAAAGTGGACTCCTTTAAAGAGTTCCTTGAAAAGAATAGCAAGGAAATCAACAATTTCCTACTTGGAAAAGATGTTGGTTAGTGTTATCGGTGCTTGAAAAATTAAATATGTAAATTTATGTGTAGAACACAACGAGTAAAATGTTAGTCATTGTAATTGAATATTATTTATTTTTCAATTCATCAGCTGAAATTGAGAGGCCTCCGCCTCCAGAACCTAATATGTTTCAAAATGATTTTGAACTCTGGGAAGAAGAGAATCCTTGACCTAACTAGTTAGCCGTGTAGCGGTCCTAAATAACTGGCAGGAGGAATGCTAACATTAGTGTGTGTCTTTGTTCAATAAATTTATTTAGCTCTTCATTTTACATGGGAAACAAGCCACATAGTTTTGAAATTATCAATTGGATCGTTATTATAATAAATCAATACACATGCATTCTCCAACACATTTCAAAAGCGAATAACTGAAGTATAGAGAAATCTCACAAATAGTTTATTATCGTATCGTGAATAGTGACGCATTTAAGCACGGTCGGGGTTTGCCAGCGCCACTTAAGAATGTGGCTACAACAAACAAAATGGAGTGGCATATTAATTATTACTTCTAATCTCTATACTTTCTGCGAGTAGCTACTTTATTCGAAGATGCATGCAACAGAATTTAGATTCAGATAGTTCTAGTTTAGAAAGTCAATTTGTTTCCGGTGGGAAAGATTTTCATCAGGGCATTTCAACTAATTTCCTTAATGAGGAATTACTGAGAAGATTCAGTGAGGCTCCACATATCTTGCAAAGACCCAATAGAATAATGTTAGGGTTTATTGCTCTTACAAAACGGTAAGATATTGGTTTCCTTTGAAAAATTGTGTCTCGAGGTAAGGTAAGCATGTGTTATGGACATTTAAAAAATGATGTGCTTAAGGTGTTATCGAGCTTGTTCTGCCTCCAAAACAACTGAAATTGAAACTTGCACGAATATCACAAATTGTTTAACAATGTTAGTCCTCAGGAATATAAGAATCTTAATATAATCAGTTGTTGAAAAATGTGTGCGGTGGTTATCGCAAATTTGACCCACAACAGTTCCATTTATTCTCCAGTTTCTTAAGGCTATAAGCCTTCTAAATGAATGGAATGAAATCTCAAGGAAATGAGTAAAATTCAAACTAAGTTTATTATTTATTTATTTACAAGTAGTTATGCTAGGATAAAAGAAGTCCTCCAAATATTTGCCGATATTGGCAACACAAAATTGAAATTAAAAAATGGGCCAAATTTTACTTTTGAGCAAAATTAGTAGCAATAATTTACTACTTTGTATTTGTGTTTAGCCAATTTTTTGAGTGCCGTATGTATCCGAATGTGAAGGATTTTCTTATTTATTTATTTATTGGATTAAAGTCCGTTGCATAACTAAGATGATTTGGACTTGGCCAAAAAAGTTAAGGCACTCGTTAATAATACTTATATAGCGCCCCTACCCGAGGGCGCTCCCTGGTGGTGCGAGCTGGGATGCTAGCACGACACATAAACGAGCGTCACTTTCACCGCCGATCGCAGGAACGCATCCCTCTGAGCCAATTAATTATTAATGATACAACTTTTTCTTTGGAACCCTGGTAGCAGGTCTTGACATCCATCAAATTATCATTTTTGCCCCGATGCTGAACTTTTACCTAATCCTTTGGATTACTTGTGGTAAAACATCATTTCAAAAAAAATATTTTTGATAAATCAATTACTGTAACATATTTCAGTTTTAAATATTTATTTTAAAAATACCGTAAAATGTTTATTACTAACTTATTTAGTGACTTTCTATTCAAGTTGTTGTAAGCCAAAAGAAACACGTCGAAGCAGCAATTGATTCATCGCTTAATTCATTTATAAGCAATTATGTCGCATGAACTGGTATTTACACTCACCTTGCAGGATGGCACATCAAAAGAGTTTAGTTTGCTTATGGATGATAACAACAAGGTAGACTCCTTTAAAGAGTCCCTTCAAATGAAAAGCAAGGAAATCAACAATTTCATACTTGGAAAAGATATTGGTTAGTGTTGCCGGTGCTTGAAAAATTAAATATGTAAATTTATGCGTAGAACACAACTGAATGAGTAACATGTTAATCATTGTAATTGAAAATTATTTATTTTTCAACTAATCAGCTGAAGCTGAGAAGCCTCCAGAACCTATTAAGTTTCAATAAAAATGTGTATTGAAGAAAGAGGAGAATCCTTGACCTAACTACATAGCCGTATAGCGGCCTTAAACAACCTTGCAGGAGGAATGTAGGCATTAAGACAACGTGATTGTGTCTTTGTTCAATAAATTTATTAAGCTCTTCATTTTACATGGGAAACAAGCTATATAGTTTTGAAATTATTATATGGGTCAGATATAATTATGAGTGGCTAAAGAAGACGAGAGAGAAAGACTTCGTAATTTCACCATAAAATCACCATAATTTCCTCATTTTCCATCATAAGTTCACCATAAGATCACCATTTTTTCACCATAATTTCACCATAAAATAAGACGAGAGGACATGAAGAGACGAGTCAGGGATTTGCGCCACGCTTAAAGAGGGAGACAGAGGAAGTACGAGAGGAGGAGAGCCATGAGAAGCTTCTTCAGCAATCCGTACAAATACGCGAGATTGCTACTAGACCCTTCGAAATTGGGAGAACTTTCTGTAGAGCAAGTTAGAGGAACACTTACTCAAAACGTAGTGACGCCCTCCGCCATGAGTCTCTACAGGAAAGGGCCGACATCCCGGCGGTACCTCTGCTTTTGCTTGGCATCTCCTTCGTTCGAAGAGGTGAGAAGAGTTGTGAGGAAAGCGAGAAGCTGATCAGCGCCAGACCAATATTGAATGTAGAGGGGAAAATATTTTTCTCTATCATGGCATCGAGGCTCGCGGAGTTCGTGTTTAATCAGTACGTGGACATTTCAGTCCAAAAGGGAGGCATTCCCGATGTATCCGGTTGTATCGAGCATACCTCGATGATCTATCCAGAGAGCCAAGAGAAACCGGCTGAGTTTGTACGTCGTGTGGTTGGGCCTAGCGAACGCATACGCCACACCGGCTCCTATGGAAAACATTGGTGGCTCATCATGTGCCTCAGCCCGTTATTCACATCCTTCAGGAATACTTTAACGGGTTCATGACGCGGTTTTCCACCAAGAAGTACACTACAAGGTGGGTGCCTCTAGAGGTTTGAACAGCTATGGGGTGCACAATTTCTCCTTCTTTATTCGTACTGGCGATGCAGATCCTACTGGAGGCAGCCGGATCTCGTATTTCAGAGGCGCACATTGGTAAAGGTGTGTACATGCCTCCAATAAAGGCATTCATGGACGACACCACCCTGATCATGAACAGGAAGAAGGTTGCTCAAAATACCCTGGACAAATTGAACGACCTTCTAGAGTGGTGTCAAATGGCTTTCAAGCCTGCAAAATTCAGAAGTCTCGCCCTAGTCAGGGGGAAAATTTGCGAGGATGTGTTCTTCGATGTGGCGGAGCAGCGAATCCCTACAGTATCCGAAGAACCGGTGAAAAGCCTTGGAAGGGTTTTCTCTCACCGACAAGAGCATGCAGGACGCCATTCTCCAGCAAACCATTAGGGGACTGCAGGCAATCGAGGCGGCACCGCTGCAAGGGCGGTTCAAAGTGTGGTTGCTTCATTTCGTGT
The DNA here is from genome assembly GCA_021613335.1 of Whitmania pigra. Classification (NCBI taxonomy): domain Eukaryota; kingdom Metazoa; phylum Annelida; class Clitellata; order Hirudinida; family Haemopidae; genus Whitmania; species Whitmania pigra. The sequence continues at coordinate 3,041,976 of JAJTWR010000266.1, read as the reverse complement.
TCCTTCCAAGACTGCTCTGGCCGTTAACCATCTATGAGATTGGTTTGTCAGTGGTCAAGAAGCTCGAGAGGAAAGTTAACCGATACATCAGAAAATGGCTGGGCCTACCTCCAGCGCTGTCATCGATAGCCCTCTACAGTAGGAGCACGAGCCTGCGACTACAACTAAGGTCCATCGTGAAAGAGTACAAATTCTTCAAAATAAGAACTCTGTGGATGCTCAACAATTCCGCGGATAGCAGAATCCGCGAAGTCAAGCCACTGCTCAGATCTGGAAGGAAATTCCGAGCGCAGAATGAGATCGACGAATCAGTTGCCGAGCTTATGTTTGAGGAAGTGAGAGGTCCTACCCAGACGGACCGTCATGCAGTAGGATGGAACCATCTGCCAAAATGGTCCCAGGCGAGCACATCAGTCAGAGCCGCTATGATTAGCCAGGAAAGGAGGCGAAAAGTGGAACAGGACCGAGTCACGAAGGCAGTTCAGCAGTCACAGCAGGGTACGTGGACAACGTGGGAAGACGATCCCTTACCTCGAGCGACATGTGGAAAATGTCCCCGCTCCGACTTGCCTACGCGATAAGGTCAGTGTACGACCAGTTGCCCTCCAGGGACAATTTGCAGAAGTGGTGTCGAGACACTGCATCACGTGCTCAGCAATAGGAAGTATGCCCTTGCCAATGGTCGGTACACATGGCGACATAACCAGGTCCGTCGAGAAGTGTGTGAGGCCGCAAAAGAAGCAGTCTCCAAAGCAAACTCGCGTTTGAATTAATAAAAACTTAACGATACAGTAGCAGTTACAAATTGCTAAAAAAAAGCTGAGATTCAAAGAGTCATCTTAAAATGGAGAATTCCAAGAAGGTGTCCATAAAATTTTGCTTCAGATTTTAGGAAATTACTCGGCTAAGGGTTCTCATTCAAAATATATTAAAAGCGTCGAGCAGTTTATTTCGTAATGTTAAACATGTCTAACCCCTTATTACATTTTTAAAAACGTAACATGAAGCTGAAATCTAAAATTTAAGTCTATCTTTTTTTTTTTGTTATTGTTGTCAATCTGACGAAAGTCTTGTTTTGCATCATTTATCGCTCTAACATTAATCGGTTTTCTGGAGGATTATGACTGATAACATTGTTTTCTCGCTTACTTTAAAGGACGGAACGTCTCACAAGTTTTCAGCAAATTCCGAAAATGACAAGATCTCATCATTTTCTAATTCGCTGAAGAAATTGCAGGGAGAACTGAACTCTTTTCTTACTAAGCAGGTTGAGGACGAAAGTTCTGCAGGAAAAGGTGTGTACATTACTTCTGTATGATTTTATGGAGTTTGGGTATTCTATATTAAAATCTCTATTGTACCGCGACAACTTCAAGCAGTCTTTAAAACTTATGCTTATGATCAGTGTTGTAAAAGTTACCTCGTTTCGGTAACTAGTTACAAGTACAAGTAATAGCTCAAAAAGCTACTTAAGTATGAGTAAGAGTATTGTCTCAAAAACGTACTCAATTACAAGTAAAACGTTACAGCATCCAAAAGTTACTTTTAAGTAAAAATTACAAGTAACTTTGATACTGCCATGTGATCATACACCATTCCGTATTTAAAAGGAATTGTCTCTGTTATTGTTATAACAATTGTCTGTATTAACTGCTAGCACTAACAGTAATAAAATTTGAACTAATGCATAAAAACACCAAGTTTTTATTATATATTACAAGTTTTTGTTTATTTTTAACATGACTAAATTCTCCAATAGTTTGTCACTCATTCTTGTCCTTCGGCTGTTCATTGTCATACCCGCACAGCTGAATAAACGTTCAACAGCGGCACTAGATGGCAGAGGAGTGTTCAATTGGATATATAATTTCTTCAGAGTCTCGCTTCCAATAATAACCTTCATGTCATCTGATCGGTTTTGGAGGTACTGCATCAGAATATCAGTTTGAGACACAGTTGACCTTGTACAATTCAAGAAACTGTCTTCACCACTGATGTCAGCATCAAATGAATGAGATGCTTTCAGCTCATCCACCACTGCTGCATTAGATGCAGCCACCAGATTTTCCAAGTGCTGAAATTGATTAATTTGATTTAGAAGATGTATGACATTAACTTGCCTCTTTTAAGCTGCATAATATGTAAGATATAACAAACCTGAATTCCACTGTCGATCAATGAGCTATTGTCTGTCCAATATATTTTGAACTTTGGATGGATGATGGCGGCAGCTGTGATATCCATGTCGTTATATAAGTTCTGGGAATCTACGGCCACGGATTATCTTCAACGTTGTTCTTATCCTCGCTAACGACATTCAAACTGGCTTCAAGGGAATCCATACTACGATATATTAAATTTTATATTAATATATATATATATTATTGTATACTAAAAAAACATCGCAAAAAACTATGACTAACCCACAATCTTCGATTTAACAAAAACGACCGGCGACAATAACAAAAAGAACGAATGATCGGAAAGAGGAAGGTTTTCGAACGAACCAAAGAATAACAGCATAGAATTTTAATAAAATTTTAAATTAGTTTATTTTATTTTAAAATTTTATTTATGTTACTTTGTAACGTTTTGTGCAAAAAAGGTAACTAATTACAAGTATGACCGAAAATAGTAATTTGTTACAAGTAAGAGTAAAAAAATTTTTTTGTAACTGTTACAAGTAAAAAGTACCAAAAATTGTAATTAATTACAGTATCGAATTACATGTAATTCGATACTGCACAACACTGCTTATGATTAACGGATTTAAACCGTATGGCCGTTTCAAAACCATTGTGAAGGTTTCTTAATCATTTCATTAATTTTTCAGGCGATACTGATACTGAAGAAAATGATGAAGATGAAGACACCGATGAGGACATCAAGGAACCTTCACCTAAAAGATTAAAACAGTTGTAAAGGAATTTTGTAATAAATTGTCTTATACATCAATGGTGTATTATGTTGCTAAGCCTGTTGTGTTTCTGTAAATTACATTTTTGTATGATTGACAGTATAATAATATTTTACATATTGTTTAATAATGATATATTCCAGTTTGGGAATGAAAATGTGGATAGAATCATGATTTCATGTTAGACATCATAGATTGAGTTGATCTGGTGACTTTATGTATTGCAAAATTTGAGTTGAAATCAGGGACACAAGGTTTTCAAGTGGAGGGAAATGTTATGTACCACATCAAAGTCGACCTTGAATGATCTCGTCATTGTTGAAACAACGCTGAGTATGAGGTTCATTAATTGATAAATAAAATTTTACAAAGCTGGTCTTGTGGATCCTCGACTTTCCTTTCCGGATCCTTAAAATGTTTTTGAACTTTTCATGTTTGTTGCTAGCTGCCCTTAACCCTCAACTTGAGGGCCTCAAGCCGGGACACCGACAAAGGTGCGGTGGCCACCAGTCACTAAGTTAAGATAATGATTGTAATATCTTCAAATAGACCTTATATATATATCCCTACCCTTAGGTAATAACGTCTTGCATGCCAGAGCAATTCTTCCAAATCAAGCAGTTATGAAATGAAAGCTAATTAAAGCACGCCAGAGATTGTACAATTAATTAATTTATTATACAATTAATTTAATTTTTTGTAATTTAAAAAGAGTTTAATAAAAAATAATGTTGATGCAAATCGATAGTACTAAGTACCAATTAAACATAGTATTTTCAAATGCGCTTTGATGACTAACCCATCCCTCAAAAACAGTTGTTTTCGTCTCGACAGCTGGTGTATTTTGTCGCTAAGAAAATGGGTGGAGAAGAAGATCTGAAGTTGTGTAATGAAAAATTGGACGATTTAATTGATGGCGTCTTTGAAACTCTGAACAAAATATTCAGTTTGCGTGAACTCTTAAAGCAGTCTCTTAATCAAGGATATTTTCACATGGCCAAGGTAAGTCCCACGTATTTCCTAAATGGATTTTACTACGATTCAACATATGATTAAAATTTTTTCAAGGCAAGGTATTCCATGGGGATTCAGTCAGTCACGTCTATGCAATATAACCTAACAGAAGATTCAGTAGCCACGTATAAGGTCAATGTTGATGACTATGACCTAGTTACTCCCTTTGAGTCACTCGACATAGAGGACGTTACCACAGAAGAAGAAGCCAATTCTAATAGTCTAAGATCTCGACACCACAATTCAGCTAATGAAGTACAATCCAAGCCCAAGACAATTGTTCAGAAGAACAACGATCCACTCAAGTGGTTTGGTGTCTTGGTACCCCAGCCACTGAGGCAGTCTCAACAAAATTTTACAAGAAGTCTCGATATTGCATGCCAGATAGTTCAGTTACAATGTAAGCTAAGAAAGATTCAAGATAATTACAAGGTGGAATTGAAAAACAAGTCCCTGTTGAGTAAATCGTAATCTGTTTTACATTAATGTTGTCAGAATTCATGATTTTAATATTCCATTTAAATGTTTTTTTTTGTTTTTAATACTAACACTGCACTTTTTGTGATCTTTGAATTATGGTTGGCACTATGCAGTCTCACACTCTGGAAAATCCGGCTATTCTAATGTGTTTGAAAAGATAAAAATCTGAAATTCGAGATTAACGCCTCGGCATGCTTTACTAATTTGTGTCACTCGTTGTTATTTTGAGTGGTTTGCTTTTTGGATGACCACATCAGCAAAATCATCCAAGACCCCAAGTGGTTCCCATGTTTTTCCAGAAGAATTCAATTTACTTCAATTTACATGTTTTTGGTGATGTTGAGCATGCAGCTGCTGGTGTAAGAGAAAAGTGGTCATGGTAAAGGAAAGTAGGGGCTAAGTTGGGTCAACTATTTTGAATGCATATTTTGCCCTTGTTTCATATACATTCTACTTGACATTAAGTGAATTGAGCTTAATTAAGGAGTAATTTAAATTACTCACTAGAATGGCTGAATGTTTAAGATAGCTTTTTTAGTAAGTTCCACAATTGAGTGGCTTGCGAAAAGGTGACCTAACCCCGGAGCTCAGCCATTGCCCCCCGAAAAAAAATTTTTTTCTCTTTCCTCAGCAATGCTTTACAAAAAAAAGATTTAAGTTTGACCATTGATTACTTCAACAAAATTGCACTTGAATGATATTGTGAAGCAGTGCGAAGATACCGAGAGTCATTTACAAAAAAAGATTAAATGCAAAGTTGATGAGATAAAATTAGAAACACACCTGGTTGAAGGTGAAAGTGCTAAAAGCGTATTAACAGGAATGAAGAGGTATTGTGAAACTGTCATCAAAGAGATTGAAGACAGATTTAATGACAAATCGATTGAGATTATGTTATTTGCAAGTCAATTTGAGACTTTTGAATCAATGTCAGGTATTCAAGAAGAAGACATCTTTAACTTTTTGTAACAACTTTCCCATTCTAAATGCAGAAGCTGTACTCGCGGATTTAAAATCTTTTAAATTTTTTATAAAATCTATGGTTGAGTGCAAAAAGTACAAAATGGGTGAAAACCCATTGAACAAAATACTGGAAGCTGATTTGGGATACTGTGAACTACAAAGGCTTTGTGAAATTCTTCTTGTAATTCCAGTAACAACTGCTTCAGTAGAAAGATCATTTAGTACAATGAACAGGATTCTAAGCAAAGCAAGGAATAGAATGCTACCAGAAACTTTAACTCATTGTATGACCATAAGCATTGAAGGTCCCGAAGTTCCAACGGAAGATTTTCTCGATAGAGTAGTAGATTTATATGCTCTCAAAAAACCTCGGCGTATAAAATTTCTTTAAACATTTCAGTTAATAAACATATTTTAAATTTTAGTTTGTATAAATGATTTTCAATATGTTTTTACCTAAAATATAATTATTGAACTGAGGTTATGCGTGATTTGATTTTAAACTTGTATTTGGCACGAAAAACTGCCGCCCCCCGAACTCATGAAATGCCCCCCCGAACAATAATGCCTGAAAGAAACCCTGCCTAACAGATGTAATGTAGGAAATATTCAAAAGCTTGAAATGAAATTGGATTGACTTAGTTCAGTTTGACAGTTGTAAATAAAATCGGAAAAGACGACTTAAACGATTACGTTGCTGGTTGCGTTCCGGCATTATTATAATTTGTAAAATTTAATTGTAGAATTACAAACTGTTGTTGCTGCTAGCATAATTTAAGTAAGTTTTACCTCTATTCTGAGTGCTTAACCTAGCGACAATACTTACAATGTTACAATATAATAATTTCAACGTAAATTAAATAAACTATTAGTTAGCTACTACATTTTGTTAACTAATGTTATATGTATGCGGCTGCATAGGTTCGACAGCAATCAAAAACTAATAGACGACAAAGAGAATTTTACCCAGACCAGGTATATTGGCTCCACCACTATTTACATGTTAAGTTTTAGTAATAAAAAAATTGCCGACTTTCTTAAGTCATTTTGGAGACAGTTTTAAGTTAAGAATATATTAAATTGAAAAAGTGGGATCCGATATTAAATAGTTAAACAAAAGCCTTTTTTTGAAACTAACAAGACTATTTTCAAACTCAAATTATTTGATGCAATTTATCGGGAAGTTCGTTGTTGAATGCCAAATAAAAAATTGTTAGAGAATCTTCTTTGCGCTTCCGACTCACATCAGTGAAGAAAGTTTATTAGATGGGTATTGCCCGATAATTATATCAAGCGAATGTAGCGGAGCCTCGGTTAATTATGCCATAGGTGGATATTCGCTTATGCACATATATTGTTTTATTGTCACTGAGTACATCAACAGTCTAAGGAGTTTAAGGTTATATAGTAGCTCATTTATGTTGTGGAGAGGACACAATTGCTTTTAATTAGTTGCCGTTTACTAATTGTTGTACTAACTTGTTTTTCAATGGATGCTTATTTTGTCGAAGCAGACCGCTGCAAATTAGGTATAATTACTTTTTTTATGCTTGCTTGTCATTTGATAATTCACAAGTTTAATGTTTTGATCAGTTGATCCTTTGTATGAGACTGAGTTTGACATTTCATCCCCAGTTTCAATTCAAGGGAAAGATCAAGAAAGAGTAATGATTTGGACAAAATTTACTTTAAATGTTTTCAAAATAAGCTCAATTAATAAATAACTTTTAGCTTTCTTTGCTTGAAAATCAAGTGGAACTTTTTGATATCTCAAGGGGAGAATTAATTTCAAATGATAGCTTTGATATGTTCAACATTTGGCAAATGTATAAAGAAATGGTAATTATTTGTGCCTTATAATTTGAGCTATGAATGCAATTTTCTAGCTTTCTTGATTTAAAATTCTTGTGCAGGAATCAAAATGCTCAAAGGCTTTGAAAGCAAATGATGCATTAAAACAGGAGGCTTTAGCTTCACAGAGTCACATAAAATTCTTGGAAGCAGAAGTGAGAAATCTTAGAGGTTGTAAGGAAGAATTAGAGAATCAAGTAGAGCAGTTGCATTTAAAGAAAACTCTTGAAAAGATTGACCAATCAGTTATTTCTTTTGAAAATCTGACTCTCTCTCACGAAGCTCAAGTTGGTCAAGAAATTTTAGATGATGCAAAGTTGATGAAAACCTTCTGCAATTCCAAGTACCTGGAACTACAAAAAGAAACCATTGATTACGATTCGACCAAAGAATGTGAATTGTTAGCGAAGGAGAAGGGCACGCAATGTTCAGGCAACGCTTACAAAGACTTTCCCCAGTGGCTCGGAATACGAAGCCAGTCCTCTGGAACGCAGACCGACATGGCCGACAATCTCAATGAAATCTCCACTCTTATAGATTTGGTGAGTTTATTGGATTAGCTATTATTTATTAAAGATTTATTATTAGTTTATTTATTATAATGAAAATACTAATTGTTCATTGACAACAAAGATTAGTTGAATTTGAGATTAATAGAATTTGAGTTCATAATGGCATGCATGTCAGCTGAATAGATTGTTACTGTGTTAATGAGAACAGTTGTAATGTATGATGTTTGCAACCCCCGGGAATCAACACTAAACAAAAATGATTTTGTTCATAAGAAGATAATTAACGAGAATCATGTCTTTAAGTATCAACTAATTATTTATTTAATGCAATAAACTTCGTTGTCGTTCAGTTTAATGACATGAAGTCGAAGTACAGAACGTTGTGCTTGGAAAAGGCGATGGTGGAGAGGAATCTGGTTCACATCGCCAACGAGAAGCACGTCGAAGCTGCCAAGGTTTTACGCGAGAGAGAAATTCGACAGAAGTGCCAAGCTAAGGTGAGCACATTGGTAATGGTAATATTAGTGATGAAGGAAGATGATTTTGGAAAAATGGATCTTAAGTCATTCAAAGATCATCTCGTTTGATTTCTTTCTGTTGGCGATGATTTGACCGTGCGGAGTTGTCGGAGAGATTTGTGTCGTTTGTCTACTATTGATGTTATTATTATTTATTTATTTGTTATGTTATTTGTTTACTAATGATATTGCAAACACAATTTCATGCATTTACGAGTTATTACCTAGAAAATCTGATGTTAGAAGCATTTACCACAGAAAAATTTTGTTATTAACTAAAATATCCAAAAGTAGTTTTTATCTGTACTTGCAAATCATTATATCAGCAATAAAACAGCTATGGCTAACTGTTGTCGATATGCTAAAAGTCACTGACTTTTGAGTGTTAATTTCCAGATGGAAAAGCTGAAGGAGGAGAGAGATGCAGCAGTTGGCGAGTATCGGCTGGTGATGTCCGAGAGGGACGTCGTTCACAGGGAGATCAACCAACTGCAGGACCAGCTGACTGAGCAGACGACAAAACTCGAGGAGGCTCAAAAGAAAATCAATTTCCTAGAGAGGAGTCAGAAGTTTGTGATATGTTTTTTATACGATTTTATGATTATGGCTATTATTATTATTATCGTTATGATGATGAATATTATCGTTGTTATTACTGTTATTACCATCATCATTATATACATTCCATGCAGAACACAAACAGACTGCTGCACAGAGGAGGAAGAAGTGATGAACGAGTTTGATCAAATCCTCGACGAAAGTCAGAACAGAGAAGACGATTTCGTGGCGTCGCCATCGAGCATTTACGATTCTTATGCAGACCGAGAGATGTTTGACCGTAGTTCCACAGCGGACCATTTGACCGCAGCCTCCGTTTGGATGCAAAACAATTTCAAGGAGAACGACACTCTCAAGAGGCAACTTCAGCAGACGATTTCCGAGTTTGCCAGTGAGATTTCTCTCTTCTAGGAGATTTTAACTATTTAGTTGTCATGGCTTAGTTACAAAATATACATTCGATTGAGTACGCTGAGAATTTGTTGCAAGGTGTCTGCAATTGAATATTATTCATTACAATATTATTCAATTAAAGGTATGATTGTCATTATGAATGAAGATTTCATTAAACACTTGTGTCTGCGAGATGATGTTGAGTGCTTCTTCGAACCGGTTTAAAACATTTCAAACATTTCGAACAGAACGCGATCGAATCGTAAGAGAGCGGGACAGCTTGAGGATCATGTGCGACAGACTGCGTCAGGATCGCGACAACACCGTCAACGAGCTCATAAAAGCGAAGAAGGAATCCGACGAAATGAAGAAGCAGAGGAATCAAGCATTCAACGACCTCAAGACCATCCGGTGGGTTTTTTGTTCTATTTTTAGGTTTTTTAGGTTTTTTTATTATTATTATTATATTTGGCTTCGACTGAAGTTCTTAGTTATATTTAGTTATATTTATGAAAACATTCTCAAATTACCTTTTGCCTTTGGTGGATTTTAAGCTTTTGCAAATTAAAAGATTTCTTGAAACCCTTCAGGGAATTTTATTACCTAATTCTTGTAGAATCCTTTTTTGCTTAATAATATCTACTAACTATCTAATAAACCGTTATTAACAACCACCCTAGTTGCAGCCATGGTGATTAGATTTAAATTATCAAAATAAAATTATGAAAGCTAGAAATATCGTTGTCATAATTAACTATTGACCGTTAATTTTTTGCAGAGAGATGTACGGACGTTCTGCAAATGCACAGAGTTCGAGAGAAGCAGACGAGCAGATATCTCACAGTTACAGCAAGGATTCTGCCATCGATTCTGACTTTCAGGAATGGGAGACGGAACTCATTAATTTGGACATTGTAAGGCTCGTTCTTGGGAAAAAATTAAAATATTGAGCTGTTAATTGAATGAATTAACTCTTATCATGACCTATGAAGTAAGTAATTAAATAAATAAATTATGAATATTAATATTATGACCTATGAAGTAAGTAATTGAATAAATAAATTATGAATATTAATATTATTGTTAAAACACTGTTACTTGGCTCAAGTGCAATTACAGAAAGGTTATTAAGAAGGAGTAACAGATATTATGAGCAATAAACTTAAAGGATAGATAACAGTTGCCTAAGTAAAATGAATCATTAAATTGTTAAATGTTTCAGAATAAATAAACAAACTTTAAAAATAATTCTAAAAGGGCTTGGACAATGTTGGAAATCTTGGAAATCTTGGATTCGAACTCGCCGGAGGTCACAAGGGTGGCGAGGTCGGTCAGTACGTTTACGTCAAGAACATCGTCTCCCGTAGTCCGGCTTATGGTGTCATTCAGTGAGTGATTCGATTGTTTCCTGTGATCCGTAAAGCCAGCTCGTGTTATGTTTGTTTGGTTTGGCTAAAAAATAGATTTAACCTTTTAACAGACTTCTATTTAAAACACATTTCAATTTGAAACTAATTTTTTTTGTCTCTAATAATAATTTATGAAAATGGACGAGATATCTCATCTAAGCCCATAGAAACTGGCCAATTGCTAGACAAGAATTTTGAGGATATTCCACAAGAGAGTTAAAAGCTCTCGATGTAGCTAAGTTTCGAAAGTAAAACCTCTGCACCTCAAAGTATTCTTAAGTCTTGTTTGGTTTTGCATGCTAATTATTCGCTTTCGAGTGGTCGAGGGTTTTAAACTGAACGACCCCTGCTCCTAGGTTAAGTTTCATGTGCAAACTTCAATTAGCAATTGTGCTGAGCATCTTCACTCGTGAAATGACGAAATTTGTTGTTCGAACGTTTGAAAGTGGTTTGAATCTTCTTGTTTTTATTCGTTAGCTCACGTGATGAGGAATCGGTGCCTTCAACGAGTTTGCACAGTGTTTTGCCAATGTTTGCATTGCATTGCATTTCATGATCAGTGGAGTTTGGTGATTTTAGATGCTGTTGCCAGTCTTAGTGTTGTTTTAAAAATAATCTTTTTATTTACATTTGGCTGCAATAACATTTGAATAGGCAGCAGAATGTTTTTGTTGGTTGAGAGACAATTTAATAGATTATTATTATTATTATTATTACAAATTATTTTGATCATATTGTAGAGTGAATGACCAAATCATGCAAGTCAACAACGTCGATGTCACCAGAGCTGACAAATCCTTCGTCTGCCAACTGATTCGCCAGAGTCCGAGACCCATAAACATGGTACACTTGAACACTTGAACACTTATTTGAAAAAAAGAACTCCATTTATGGTTTAAACAATGTTGATTCCATCCTTTTTAAATGATAATTCAGAATTAAAAGTTAATCATCAGAAACTAAAATCAATTTAAGCTAATCAAGAGAAAGAAGTCCTGCTCCAAGCTCTACCAAACCGCTTCCCAAGTCATGAGCACATCGTCGCAACAAAGAAGTTCAAAGGTCGACCTCCCCCCTCGTCCGCCGACTGCAGCCCAGGGTGCTGCGCAGATCACGAGGCAGCAGCTGAGGAATACAATCAGCTGCTCGACTAATCATTACAGGTGAGCTTACCTGAGCGGCAGCTTGAAGGCCGAAACTTGATTGAGGTTCTCTAGGTAATTAATAACATTTATTAGTTAATATTTAAAGATAAGATGTCGGTTGTTAATGAATCCCTTCTGATAATGAGTCACTTCGATTGGCTCCTTAAGGCGATTAAGAAACTCTGATTTTGATTCTCCTCTAGAGGGACGCTGGAGGAGTTACGTTACCAAGGAAACCAGGAGTCTCAAAAGGTCTGCCAGGATGGAGAAGGTAGTGGAAGTGGTGGATGTTGGCTTTTCTTTCGTTTGTTTTGCTCTCCAGATTATGCTTCGTTTACAACTAATAAGGACCTCCAATTGGAGCTTGGGCAATGGTCAATGTTTTATTAACGTTATTATCATCATCATGGGCATCATCATTGTCATTGTCATCGTTATTATTGTTATTGTTGTTATTATTATTATTATTATTATTGTTAATATTATTAACCTTTATTAACTATTACCTTTCTTAAGAGTACATTTTACCTTATGACAATGGTTTCATTTCGTCCGATTAGGTGAAACAGCCACGTCGAGCGGTGACCATTTGAAGGTCCGAAAGAACATACTCAACAAGGCATTTATGGCTCTTACAAAGCCTTTCAAAAATATCCCCAAAGATGTCAGGTGGGTTTTCAAGGAGTTTGCTTCTGAGTTTTTCAAAATGGAGTTTTTTTTTTTTTTTTGGCAAAATATGAAATCAAACTTTTGAAACGACTTGGAGGAACCTGTTTTTGAGAAATTAGTCTTGGATATGGTGTTAAGGATCGAGGGTTTTCGATTGGTATTCGGAGCAATAACATTTGAGATTATGATTACCAGTGAAAAGCTGTTTTAGTACTAAATAGAAATTTTATTAATATGCAGATCGATTTATTTATTTATTTTGATTTTCAGGAGCAAAAGCAACCAGCCAAACATTAGCTTCCTTTCCAAGGATGATTCGTGGGAATCTAAACACACTTCACAGCATGGAACTTGGCCAAAGTGTCGGAGTTATCAGGCATCTTCTGGAATCAAGAAAATGAGACCGAGACTAAACGTGGATTTTACTTCAAAAAATGTTGCCGCTCTCGTGGAATCTAATTGCCGGGATACTGGCAAGGATGAAAACAAGGACCAATCCAAAAATACCTCCTCCAAAAGTCTGAAGACTTCCTTCATGTACCACTATGTTCAGATGTCTGATCCTCTCAGCATGGTTGGCACCCACTACAAGGATGAGCAGGGAAATGGTGAACCCACGAATGACCACCATGAAACTCTTCAAAATGTCACTGCTTCAACTGAAAAGGGTGCATTAAAGATTCTCTTTCAAATAATGAATTACTTATTTTTTTTTAAAGCCTTTATCTTTTTCTTAAGATCTCTAGAAGATGAATCTTTTGCATGAATAAATATTTAAGTTAAAGTCACATTGTTATTTGTTACACGTTAACTTATTATTTAATTCTGGTCATTGTTAACCACAACGTAAATTATCTAAACATCATCATTTTTTGACAGCAACAAGCCTCACTGAACAAGCCGACATCAATAGAAGCGTTAATGCATCAGATTCTGTGGCATCGGACAAGGAGGCCATCGGCAATGAATTCCAAATCTCTGCCTTTGAGCTTCCCTTGGAAACCACCAGACTGGAAAATATCGTCGGACCCCAGGACGTGGACGATGTGTTGAGCCAAAGCGGCGTGAAAGACAATCCACTGGCATTCATAAAACAATCAATCCATGCTGATTCTGGCAGTCACTTTCCAGCTCAATCTACAAAATTTACTCGCCAGAATCCTGACAACATTCAGAATTTTCTGACCACAAATCACACTGCCAAGAAAGATGAAACAATCTGGCATGACCCACCTGCCCATGAATTTTTGAAGGCCGTGGAGGAGAGGGTGTCTGGTGTGGCACATGATCACCAGCAGTTTCTGGATTTGAGAAAAATGAAAGACCACAATTCTTGTGTCCTCCATCGTTGTGGCACTGCTGGAAAGATGAGGAAGATGTGCCCGAATGAGGCTGTCGATACCTGCCGTAAAGGTGGAACCAGGTGAGTCTCAGAATGATGATAGGATAAGATGGAAATTCCAAAAGTGAGATGATTTTCTGATGTTGACAAAATTCAAATTAAATTTGAGAAATGATTCTTTATATTTTTATATCCGTGCAAAGACTAAAGTAAAATTTTGAAGATCGAATTTCTCGAATAACGTGACACATCCTCTTAATCTTCCACCATTCAGAACCTTACCTCACATAAACAGTCACAACAGCAACTCCAGGCGCTTCAACGATGCTTCCATCTTCTCGGCCTATAACCAGACCACCTGCATCGGCAGCAAAGTCCCTCATCTCCCTACTGCCAATTATGGACAGCCCCCAACACTAGGGATGTTTGCAGATCAGACATCCAACAGTTACTTTCCAGAAATCCTGTCTAGGATGGAGAGGCACCATCTTTTCCACATGACTCCAGGTTCATCCATGGCCTCTCCCCCCCAAACCTCGTCCTCTGTGATCCCGCTGAATTCCAATGTGCTTGACATGGAAAACTCCTTCTCTCTTCCGTACCAGGAATTTATTTCTCCGTCAAAAAGCGACGCCCTCCTGGATGTCAAGCAGAAGCTGTGTCGCCACCTGGAGACTGATTACGGTCTCCTTTATCAGCAGGAACAGGCTCAGAAACTGTTGCAACAGTTCGAGACGTTCAACCACGCCAACCTCGACGTTTTGGATTCGACAAACTCTGCGGCAAGTTCTTTGAGGAACGTTCAAAACTCTCAGGACACTTCCACGTCGTCGCTCATCCAAAGCATGCGAAAGCCAGTGCACAGATGTCCGAACAAACTCAGTCGCACTCTACCGACGATGCCACGCATGAGCGACTCCGGCCTGAGTCATGCTCTGACTAGCGTGATCCATGCCTCTCAACCAAATTCTACTGGTATTTTTTTCAGCATATATTTTTATTTATTAATTATTATTATTATTATTATTATTTATTTATTTATTTGCTATCTATTGATGGCAGTTGAAAATGTCTTCTTTTGAATTTCTTGTGTTTTTATTTGAAAAGCTTTCCTCGAGGATGTGTCGATGAATTCATTTGTGGATTTGCATGAGGATCCAAACAGTTTCTCGATACCTGGACTCTACAAATTCAAAATGGAAAGGTAAATTAAGTCTCTTATTAATAAGGAAATTATGTATTAATTGCAAAATTATAACTAATTAATCGCATCTCTTGTGAAACCAGGATGAACAACTCTGTTGGTTCTCCTGCAACTCTCCTTCAGAGGAATTCCGAGCCCGTGGACTTCAACCCCGAAACGATGCACGGAACGATGCAAATATCTTCCATCAGCGACAATGGATTGACATTCAACTCCAACTACCAGAAGGTTGATCCACTTGAGGAGGTGAATGTCGTCTGATGCTCCTGATGTTTATGCTATTGCAGCAGCTTGTAAATAAACTTATTATTACCATTAAGATTTATTATTATTATTATTATTATTATTATTATTATTATTATTATTATTATTATTATATTATTATTATTATTATTATTATTATTATTATTATTATTATTATTATTATTATTGTTATTGTTATCTCTGTTAAGTCTGAATTCCCTGAAGTTCTCAAACCTATGATTCTGTTTAGTTACCTTTCATTCTTCCACGTCAAAAAACAAATAATTTTAATTTTTCATGACTTCAAGGCTTTGGAAGAGAACCCTAGTCAACCTCATGAAACACCTCCTGACGAATTTCATGAGCAGCCCGTGGACGTCGGGTTGTCCGTGGTCCGTCGCCCGGAAGAAGACGGCCAGGCCAATTGTGCTTCACGATCAAGTGAGTCCTGTTCTGAAGTGGTACTTGATGGTTGCATTGGGACTTAGTGATTAGGTTAATTAAATGCCAGAAAGGAGAACATTTTGGCCAATTTAACTTTATGGAATAATCATTCAGACTGCTTCTAATGGCAGCCAGCCTTGAAAAGTTAGACTAATTTGAATCTAATTTTCTCAGGCTACTATTGATTACCAGGTAACGTTTAGCTGTTAAGTTTCTGAAGTTAATATATGGTGAACATGTGACTGGTTCCATGGGTAGGTAGGTTGTGTAGTGTGAGTGGTAATGCGGATGGCTGATAAGGACTGATAAGGTTTTACTGGTCAGTTTGATATGTTAATTTCTTAATTAATAATACTAATTATCAGTACATGTCTTGATTAATAAATTTCTCCATTGTAATATTATGATAAATGACTCTTTTTAAAAAGTTTCATTCACTTTGTTAATCATTTTCGTCAATGGAGAAGTGATGGGCAAAAGGCTGGAGTGTGGATGAGGGTTGCGATGTAGGCATGGGGTTATGGGTGGAGTTAGGTACCGAAGTCACTACAATGTGAATTGGCTTTTGCCTGTTACTTGACTAACAATGAATAAATATGCTATTTAATTCAATAATTACCTGCATTGATGGGTCTAAATTATCCAAACCAATAGAGCAAAATCAGCTGGACTTTACAAGTGTCAACGTCCCCGATTGCCCGAAGGAGGGAGACGTGCAACCCTCTTGCCTCACTGGCTTCTCAGGAGCTGTGCCTTCTGCTACCGTAGAAAAGTAATTGCTTTGTGGAGTTAACTGATTTCATATTTTGAAAGGTAATGATTGTTTATGGTTGATTGATTGTGGTTGTGATGATAAAGCGTTAGTGATGATTTCATGCTTCAAGTAATTGAAATGTTTTCAGTTATGTTTTAATGCTTCGGCCCTTTGAGCTGTTCAAAATGTTCGTTGTTCATTAAACCCAAACAATCTTTAGAAATATGACAATCATCTGATTTGAGCAATAACATATGAATATTCATGTCAATCATATTATTATAACATCACCTTAATTATATCATAATTATAATATTCAATTGTGTCTAATAAATGAATAAATAAATATAAAAAAAATATCATCATGATTACGATGTAATCCTACCTTAATCATTACATTCGTTTCCACAGTGTCGTTCGTGCGGTCGTGGCTGAGAAGAATCTAGCCGAGCCTCTGAAGATCAGAATCACGGGGGGAAATACCGTAGGAATCTTTGTGAGCGACATCTCTGAGGGTTCAGTACTGGGAGGAGTTCAAGGACTGAGAGTTGGAGATCAAATTTTGGAGGTTTGGAGTGTAATTGGAACCTAGTTGAGTGTGTTTGTGATGCTGAATGTGACAGGATGATGAGCTGAGGTCATGTGCATGTGAATGCGAGAAATGAAATTCAAGATTTCAAATGAAAGATTTAAACTAGATCAGTTTAATCAGAGTTTGGACTGAGTATGTTATTTATCAGTTATTTATTGTTGTTGCAGTAAAATACTATTTAAAATACTGTAATAAAATGCATTGATTAACAAGTTGTTGCTTTTTTTTAAATATTTTTTTTTTCTTAAATTCAGCATGAGAACTTGAGCATGTCTACTATTCTAATTTAATGAATTGCATGGTCACTGCAACAATTTGCATAAATTTCTGATCACAAATAGCTTTGCCTTCTTAATTGCCAGTTTAATGGGGTCAGCATGCAAAACGTGCTCCTGGAGGAAGCCATTTTGGAGCTAAACAGACCATGCACTTGGATAACCTGTCAGGTCCAATACTCCTTGGGAGGTGAGACTTTTTGCAACTCACTTTGCCTTTTGTCGGAGAGTGATCTAGGAACTCTGAACTACATGACTTTATGTAACAATTTGTGGCTTTCACTGCTTGATGAATAATGCTGGCTAATTTAACTTCGTCTCTAACGATCGTCCGCAGTCTACAAGAGAATCCAAAACCAGCCTTGCGACTCTTTGTACGTAAGGGCCCTCTTCGACCAGAACCCCACGGGCAGCGGGGAGCTTTCCTTCTCGAAGGGTGACGTGCTGTTCATCGACAACACCTACTACAACAACAAGGTCGGGGTCTGGTGGGGCTACCTCATCAACCGGGATGGCCTCAAGACCAAGTGCGGCACCATCATCTCTCGAATGAACAGGTAATTTCAATCCATATGAATATGCATTCGAGCGAACTGCTAATGGAACTGCAATGATTTCTTTGAGGAAATTCTCAATTGAATGACTTGAAAAGTTTGAACATTGCAAAGTAGAATGAAATCACAACTTATTATTATTATTATTATTATTATTATTATTATTGCAGTTTATTATTATTATTACTAATTGTTATTATTACAGTTTTACAAGAAACTCAAAATTCTAACGTCCAATAAAATTCTTGTTCACTTTTATGGGTTCACAAAAACTAAAATCCATTCCCAAACAGGCCAGCTGAGGGGGGTAATGGTGGATATTTCCTCGACTGGAGGGTCGCACCGAGCACTGGAAATTCCGGTGGATCGATTCGGCGCAGTTTCTTCAAACGACGCAAACACCAGACTACGCATCCCAGAGAAGACGATCACAACTCCGAGGTTTCAACTGTCGATACGGAAATCCCAGCCAGCATTTCCGATGGTGCGTTTTAAAATTGCGTTAATATTTGTTAAAATAGTTCCATTGTCCAAGTTGAGGAATACAGCATGGATTGCATTCGTGATGTTGAAATTATGAACATTATGAAATTAAATTATGGCTAAATTATTGTCACAGTACAATGAAAGAGAGCTAATAATTATAAATAAGTGGCAGGCCTTAAGTATCCACTTATCCTTAAGTGTCTCACAGTTGGTCTTCTTGTTGTTTCAGACGAGTTTTATGGACTTTATGAGAGGGTTGAGAAAATGGAATGTAAGTTGTTAAAAAAGTTTGAGTGTTTACAGAGAAATTAATGAGTTCATTTATATCATTTTTTTAATAATAACTAATGACCATTGTAAAACATAATATATTATAATATTATGTGAAGTTCTGTAAATTATGGACTGAAATACAAATTTTCACATTCCAGCCTACCTGTCTCGGCCGGTGTTGATCGTTGGAACCTTTGCCAACCAAATCATCGCCAAACTGTCGAAAGACTTTCCGTACAAGTTTTACAGATTTATTCCTGGTAAATCTCTTCTATTTTGTGTCAGTTGTACTCAAAACACAGGCACATTTGATTTTGAAATTTGATTCGACCAAATTACTAATGTTCAATAGCACAGTGGTTAAGTGTAAACAGAAGCAGAAGGTCATTGTTGAAGCTTAAGTCCTTGTGGAAAATGATATAACTGTTCTAAAAATTATGAAAAATACTTATTGTAAACTCCGTCGAATGTGGACCATCTGTCAATATCTTGTTGTAAACGTCGTTGTTGAATGACTGACAGAATTTGGGAGGAGAAAGACTGACGTTGGTTCGATCACCTACGCCACCGAAACCGGGGGCATCGCTTCCATCCCGATCAACCTGCTCAGGACCTCCATGGCTACTGTGAGGATACGTTTAGTTGTTATTGTTGCTAACAATTGCGCCTGAGGAATATTAATAATAGTAATAATAATTTTGTTTAATTACGATTTTTTTATAATGATTGTGTCTTGGGAATAATAACTATTGGCTATTAGTTAACTATTTCAGCCATCTGTTGTTAACATTTTTTTGTTTCATCGTTTGTGACGTGATACATCCTTGAGGAGCTTACTCTTGACAATTCTCAGTAAGGCAGGGAAATCCAAATAAAAAGTTTAATGAATGAATTTTTATTTGTCCTCATTCACACCGTACTTCAGCTCGGGAGCACAGACGTTCGGGCGGAAGTGGGAAATTATCACTTATCATTATCACTGTCATCATCATCATCATCATCATCATCATCGTCGTCGTCGTCGTCATCATCATCATCATCTGACTTTAAGGCACTTTTGAATTCCTTCTATTCATATAGAATTTCTCAGACAGCCAGACAAATGAGGAGAATTTGTTTTGTTGAATTTGTTTTATCCCAAAAGTAATTTCATTCTCAGCCCATTGAAAGTCGACCTTTTATTTTCAATCCATCTCGTCAAATTCGAGACACAATTTAATTCTGTTTGTTTCTTTTTCATGTTAATGTGAAATTGAATAATCTAACCTTGAATAGATATAAACAATTATATGTGAGATAAATCATCTTCAATGAATGGGTTAATTTATTAATATAATATCAGTAATAATATTAGTCTTGATAATTAATGTTGATAATAATAATAATAATAATGATAATAATAATAATAATGATAATAATATTAACAACATTTGATCTTCAACAGCACCATCACAGCCTCATGAACTTTCCGGTTGAGTTGGTCCCGAAGTTTCTTCTCCACAAGATCCACCTGATTGTGGTTCTCGTCAAATTCAAGTCTTGCAAGCAAATCAAGTTTGCCTTTAATTATCTTTTGCGTTAAGAAAAAGACTTAGCTGAGTCATTTAAATATTATAATGACAATTAATTTTTAATCTGGTCTGACTTTATTGTTTGAATGGCATGTAGTCCTCGTCACTTTTGTCGAATCTGACATTTTTTAATGACAAGAAGACAATGTCCGTTTATAAAGTGGCAGTGTCAGCTTTTTATGTCAATTAGTTGTAATGAGGTCCCTTTTGTTATAACCAGAAACTTCTATTTAGTAGTATGATGCCATTATTATTATATCTATAATATTTGTTATGGTTATAGTTATTATTATTATTATCATCATCATCATTATTATTATTATTATTATTATTATTATTATTATTATTATTATTATTATTATTATTATTAATATTTTGTCATCTGTTAGAGAGGCTAAAGACTCCCACTATCTCCTGGAGCGAATCACAACGAAACAAGCAAGGGAAATGTACGAGTCGAGCGTTGCCATGGAGAGAAGGTTCAAACATCTTATCACCGGTTGGTTTTGGGTTTGCATTATATTGCCAATATCACATTCGCGGTCCAGTGGCAGTGACGATAATATTAACGACAACATAGTCATTAATTATAATAGCAGCAAGAGTAATGGTAACGGTAATAATAATAATAATAATAATAATAATAATAATAATAATAATAATAATAACAACAACAGTACTAACCATAATATTAACAACAACAGTACTAACCATAATATTAACAGCAATAATAATAACTAATTATATCTCGGTTATAGACTGCAGCAAGTACATCATTTACCGTAACTGCTATTAGTCAAATAACTGAATAATAAAGAGAATAATTAAATTCATTAAAATATTTTGATTGTAATTACAAGATTTTATTTTGCAATTTTTATATTCGCAATTCATTTCCCCGACTTTATTTCTCAGAGATTATACCCGGAGGTAGTTTGCAGACGATGTGTTCGACCATTGCCGAGGTCGTAGAGCGGGAACAAGCGAAACCCGTCTGGTTGACCTGCTCGAACTCAGGTGTTCTCTGAGTTTTCTTCCCACTGGAAAGGGATTATTTTGCTTTCAAACTCCACCCATCGCCATCGTTTACTTTGGATTCTGAGCTTGTTAGGTTTTCCTATCCCTGTTCGAGTGCCTTCGACAATCTTTCTTTTCCGATCAGTGCCTGAGATTATTATTCATTGTTGTTGTTGTTGTTGTCATTACGTTGTTATTTTCAGATGTAAACAATCATTTGTTGTTGTTGTTGTTGAAAGTTGCTTGAGAATGTTGTTGCTTGAAATCAAACATGAGATTCCTCCGTGCTGAGTTTTAAGATGTTTTTATTTATTTTTATTTTTTATTTTTTATTTTTTTATTTTTTTGAGTGGTGACGACGATAAGACTTTAATGAGGTTTCATTCTTTCTAAACTCAACGACTGTTTTAAAGGAATTTCTTGGAATAAAATTACAAAACAAAAAAGTCTTGCAAAAGCTAATTCTCTGATTTATAATAATAATATTAATAACAATAATAAAAATAATATATTAATAATTGTAGTTGTAATAACAACGCACCGTAATATCAAGTTAGTGTCGTTGTAGTGTTATAACCATTTTATTGTGGAACATCTTGAAGATCGATGACAAAGCCAACTCTTCGATTCTACCCACCGGACACTTTGAGTTAAGTGAATGGTTACAGACATCGGACGATCAGATGCGAATGTTCAGGAGAAGTAGTTAAGTGGTTAAGGGTTACGTCACCGGGGCCTCCCAGAAAGTTTTGTAATATTTGTACACGTGACTTGTTCTTCCTTGGCGGCAATCCAGTTCCGTGTAGTCTTCGATTTCTCCGCTCGAGTGGCTGTATCTGCTGTAGGACGGTACCACTGCAATAACATAATTTTTTTTTTTTTTCGTTTAAATTTATTTCACAGAATTTCTCCAGAAATATTCCTATTCCAGAAATCAAGTTTTACAGCCGAAAGTGGAATTACTTATTCTTTATTCGAATTGGAGGTAGAAATTGAGGCGAGGAATTTTTCGAGAAACTAAGAAAAAAAGTTTAATGCTTAATGACGGCCGGGCAAAATGGATGCGAGCATTTGTTTGGAATGGCAGAGTTTTTCCATGCTACGACTGCAGCATTTGTCTCTGTCCGACCATAGCACGCATGTTGTTTTACTATTTGCCCATCCACTTTGAAGCTCGACAAATAAATGGCTTGCTTAAAAATATAAAAATATATATAAAAAAAACATTGCGATTTTTGTACTTACGCTACATGTTCTTCGGATCCTAGATTAGAAGCATCAGACTCGCTCTTATCTGACCTATTCTAATTGCCTTAGGAAATGTTGCCAGGAAAAAGAAATACTACTTAGGCAATTGCCTTTTCACTGCAAGGACATTTCGACTGCGGACGTGTGTGTTTTCTGAAATGTGATTTCCCCCCTCCCCCGTCTTTGCCTCCTTAAACCAACGCCTGGCCATTAAGATGGCAAACAAACACGCACTCGTGTCCAGCGAGCATTTGCCATAATTTCCTGAGCACATTTGTGTCACATTAATATTTCCAATCATAGCCGGCCTTTCCCTATAAACGTGATTGAGAATCCATTAAAATTCAACCACTGATAATCATCGGCAATTCCGGGCCTCGATCTGAAGGCAACATCTTTTAGAAACTGAATTCTTGAATTCTGAATATCGTCAATGTTTCTGTTTCCATCTGAATTTGGTCGATAAGGTTTAAGTAAATGAGGACTTCCAATGAAGAAGAATCGATCGGAATTGAAAGGTGAAAAACTGATTAATCTGTGGCCAAGAACGACTAATACAGGAAGAGATTTATTTTAAACTCTTCTTAACCTTTCTCACGTGAGACAACAACTTCTGGACGCTTTTTTTGGGTACAATTTCCTGTTTTGAACTTTGGCGCCACGAATCTATCAAATGCCCGAAGAAAAATGCCAACAGTTTTTTCATCGCTGCTCGAGCCATCTTCTGGAAGAATTTTCACTTTCCAACAACTTAATTGACAAGCTACAACCTGACGACACTGTAGAGAAAAACCTGGATCATTAACAGAGATATAATCACGACTTCAAACAGAACGTAATGAGCAAAAAGAAAAAAAATAACGAAACCAAAGAAGCGGGAAAGTATCGCAGACGAGACGTCGACAGTTATATCTAGGCGGGATGCCTGGCAGTGTGCTGTTTTATTGACACGCAAGATTAAACATCTGACCAGCGCAAACAAAATTGCCCTCGAAAGTAGATTGAAAAGAGAGCGAGGGAGATAGCGATACCAGAGGAGCGACGGAATGCAGTGGAGCGTAACGAGAAACTCCATCCGGAGGCCATATTTCGGCATTTCGTTAATTAATTCAACGTGAAAGACTTTGTTGGATGGATTCCATTGGCGCCAATGCATCCCTTTGGAACTTCCTTTGCTGGACATTCGTTAGCGGTCACATAATGGTGCGTGAGGGCTTTAATTCGGAAGATTCTCACGGGTTAATTAAAGCGGAATATCTCGATAATTTAAATCATTTAAATAACCAGTCAGCATTTATTTAAAAATTCAGGTTTCTAAAATTGTAAAAATTGATTAAAAACGTACAAATGCTTAATCGAGGTTTAATGTAAAAATAAGACATTGCCAGAATTTAATTTCAATAAAGTGTATTTAATAATTAATGACATAATTAAAAATTCATAAGTTATTCTGCATTTTTACTAACAGCGGACTTAATTTTATTTATTTATTTATTTATTTAACACCATCAGGTTTGAAAAAGAATTAATGAGCGACTATTATTTTAAATATTTAAACAAAATTAAAAAAAAACAGCAAAAATAACTTTTGATGATTTGAAAATTCTCGTTGATGAACTTTTTTTCAGAGACTCCGATCAGCTTTTAAAATTTTTTTTTTTAAATTTTATTTCGACGAAAATATCCATCGATCAACTTGAAAAGCTATGGAGGTCAGATGTCGTATCATTAATAATAGTTTTCATTGAAGGTGAGACATTACTAGGAAAATAAGAAAAACCTGCCACACAAGTCGAGGCTCCCCCTGAAAGCCAATAATAGAAAGCACGGAGAGGGAGGGAAACTAGCTAGAAGAAATTCGGGGTTTTCCGTTGTCATAAATACAAATTATCATCTGTTGACCGCCTGAAATACGAGACAGAGAAGATGTCAAAGGATAATCCAAACCGTCTGCTCGACTGAAGAAATAATTAACCTGTACACTCGGCCAATAAGACCCGCTTCGGTGAATTTGACAACGTGCGGGCGATAATTGGAGGGAATGCATTTCGGCTTGAAATAGCAAGGTGCCTCCTACTACTTGTAATTCTCAGGACACTTGTGGAAATTTTACGAATCTAAAAGCCAAACAAGGCACTCAGCGAAGCATTCAAAGCTTCCCGCCATAAATCACATGACCTCCATCAACAGCCAATGGAATTTGGGCTTCTCCCTCGCACGAAGCTAGCCGAGAACATGATACGTCATCGTCTAGAGATCGTAAATAAACATTTGAAATTACGATCGCATTAGAGAAAAAATAAAATAAATGTGGAATAAATTATGGATTGAATTACAAATTCGTTGTGGACTGAATTTATACAAATGTTTGAATTGGTACAAATAACTTGAATTGATACAAATAGCTTGAATTGATACAAATAGTTTGATTTGATACAGATGGCTTGAATAGGCAAATTTAATAAGCACCCTTATGGACGTCATAGAGTAACTTGCCAATAATAACTTTACAATCGGTGGTAATGTTAATATTAATATTCTGTATTATTATTATAATTAATAATAATATTATTATTATTATGCGTTTGATTAATATTAGAACAATATCATTATTGCAACTTTGGTTTAAATTTTAATAATTACGAAACCGTTGTGGCCGCATTACATACTAATTGTTCACAAACACTGAACGGACAAAGTACTCAATGAATAAAAAATTTGTATTTACATTTAGCCGACATTTTGAGTGCCTTATGCATTTGGATCGAATGTGGAAGCGCCACAATTGCCCGATCATTTATATAGCGCCCCTACCCGAGGGCGCTCCCTGGCGAAGGGTGGGTTGCGAACACGACATATTACGAATGTTGCATTACCGCCGCGTGCAGGAACGCAAACACATCGAGCGTTGAACATGCATTCCGAATGAATGCGTGAATGGATAGATTGATGAATGAATGGGTGAATCGATGGATGGATGGATTAATGGATGGATGGATGAGTGAACTTAAAAAAGAAATGGATTTCAAGGCTATTAATGTCTAAGGGATGCTAATAAATTATTAATTCTTAAATAAATAAAAGAGGAAATCAACCCACGCGTTGCCCAAGGCGAGTGGCTGTCAGTGACTGGAGTAGTTCCAACGATTATCGGTTGAGAGACTTCAAACTGTGGGCTGTCCTCTCTCTCGAATATTATTCCCATCTGTAAGAGGTCATGTGAGTTCGCTTTGATGAAAATTATTTATTATTGTGAATGAGTTACCTTCATGTTATCATCATCATCACTATCGTCGTCATTTCCATCATCATCGTCATAGTCATCGTCGTCATCGTCATCATCATCGTCGTCATCGTCATCATCATCATCGTCAAAGTCACTATAACCGTTATTAACATTATTTATTCATAAATTAACATAAAACATTCATGTTAACTGCATTCCACAGTAACAATACACAAGTCACTCGACCAGCAATGACCATCGCATTAAAACTCGTACAACAACATCAAACAATTCATTCCATCCTGTCCTAAGATGTTGTTGTTCCGTTAAAAGACTGGCCCTTGAATGTTGTTGTTGTTGTTGTTATTATCGTCACGCACAACTCCAATGCTTCCACTTTTTCAGTCGAGCAGAGTTCAAGGTCAACGACACGGAAATCCAAGATTTTCTTTAATCAGACCTCGCATGCTCCGCAGCTACTGATCAGAGGAACAAATTTCAGCCTGTGCCCTGCCGAGATCCAGTGTTGTAAAAGTTACCTCGTTTCGGTAACTAGTTACAAGTACAAGTAATAGCTCAAAAAGCTACTTAAGTATGAGTAAGAGTATTGTCTCAAAAACGTACTCAATTACAAGTAAAACGTTACAGCATCCAAAAGTTACTTTTAAGTAAAAATTACAAGTAACTTTGATACTGCCATGTGATCATACACCATTCCGTATTTAAAAGGAATTGTCTCTGTTATTGTTATAACAATTGTCTGTATTAACTGCTAGCACTAACAGTAATAAAATTTGAACTAATGCATAAAAACACCAAGTTTTTATTATATATTACAAGTTTTTGTTTATTTTTAACATGACTAAATTCTCCAATAGTTTGTCACTCATTCTTGTCCTTCGGCTGTGCATTGTCATACCCGCACAGCTGAATAAACGTTCAACAGCGGCACTAGATGGCAGAGGAGTGTTCAATTGGATATATAATTTCTTCAGAGTCTCGCTTCCAATAATAACCTTCATGTCATCTGATCGGTCTTGGAGGTACTGCATCAGAATATCAGTTTGAGACACAGTTGACCTTGTACAATTGAAGAAACTGTCTTCACCACTGATGTCAGCATCAAATGAATGAGATGCTTTCAGCTCATCCACCACTGCTGCATTAGATGCAGCCACCAGATTTTCCAAGTGCTGAAATTGATTAATTTGATTTAGAAGATGTATGACATTAACTTGCCTCTTTTAAGCTGCATAATATGTAAGATATAACAAACCTGAATTCCACTGTCGATCAATGAGCTATTGTCTGTCCAATATATTTTGAACTTTGGATGGATGATGGCGGCAGCTGTGATATCCATGTCGTTATATAAGTTCTGGAATCTTCGGTCAATGCCATCCAACAGTGCATTAATAAGTGGTTTGCATGACGTTGCAGACACCATTTTGGCTCCCAGTTTCTCACGAAGCTTGCAAATCGTTGGCAACAGATATCCCATGGACATGTTTTTCTCCGCCTGTAATATATTCAATGCCTGGACGACTGGCTTCATGACAACCACATATTCATTGAGGAACGCCAGCTCTGCTGATGTGGGGCGTGACACCCCCAGTTTAGTACATACAACTGACAAGGCATCTTCTCCATTCTCATCAACCAACCGTAACAATCGTTCCACAGCAAAATACACCGAATTCCACCGAGTTGAGTTAGGCCTCTTCAATCCAAGTTTAAAAGTGTCTATTACATTATCAACAGCAAGTGAAGACCTGCCATATTTATTCCAGAGAGCCTGGCATTTTCCAAAAGCAGATCTTGATATCTTCTTATATATAGCATCACGTTCTGCATTATCGGCATCCTGTCATTTCCTATGCCGTTTCCACGGTAGAGGTGAGGACGGAATTTTGCGGAACCGATGACAACCGGAGGAATATTTTTTGTGGAGTTTATTTCTTTAAGGCATCAAAAGATCGATTCTGTTAAGATCCACTCGGTGATGTGGAACTGGATTCAAACTCAAAGGAAGTATTTCCAGAGAGAAGACAGAAGACAGCATGACAACAGTTACTTTGTTGGTTTTATTCAGCGTGATGGATGGATGAATGGATGGATGGATGGATGGACGGATTGATAGATGAATGGATTAATGGATGGATAGATGGATGACTTCACTCCAGTTGAAGAAGAGGAGGAGAGACTGAAAAAAAGTTTCCTGATTATTCCTTTCAATTATTTACGCCGTTGCGTGTCCCGATCGGAGCCTTTCCATCGCGTGGCAACCTCCCACGCTCGCCACATTCCAGGTCGTATCACGTGACTGGAACATCTAACGTCTGCCCTCTTTTGATTTGAAACTCCCCAATCAGCCAACATCTGTGCCCGACTGATGGCTCGCCTCCCTCGTCTGAGTGAGTACTTCTCAGCAGGCGATTTCATGGACACGCATCATCATCATCACCATCATCATCATCGTCATCATCATCGTCATCATCATCACCATCGATAAAATGCAACGCACTGTGACCAAGTAGCCGATTCCGACCAATTGATCCGCGGGCTGGAATGTTGGCGGTAGAGGGGGTATGTGGATAATGTCATGGTAGTAGGCGGAGTCACCGGTCCTGACGACGCCCCCTGACACTTTGAAGATATCCTTCAAGCCCCTCCGGACTTCCTGTTTTTTTTACATCGCCGTGAATTACAATTTCCAAAAGTAACAAATTCACGAATACTGTTTTCGCGCTCGCTCGCTCTTTTTCTGTCGTTCAATAAATGTATTATAATTTATTATAATTCATTATTATTTGTTATAATTTATTATTCCCAGAGATTTGTAGCATCTTGAAGCTGCGATGGATTTCAAGAAAGATTTACGAAAAGTGCCAGGAATAAATGATATATTGTTCCATAAATTCAAAGCGGGAATTTATCAATGACCCGACGTCGTCTGCTTACTTCAGACTTGTTCGTCGGCATCATCATGAATACTCGATCACAGCGATGGTGACGACGACGACGACGACGATGATGATGATGATGATGATGATGATGATGACGGCTCATTTGAGAAACAAATGATTATTAATTCAGAAAAGTCGTTTAAAATTACAAGCAGATTTCTTTCCTAAGTCGGAATGAGGATGATCGACAAATTCTGTAAATAATGTTCTTAGCATTTATATTTGTTCTCTTCATAATTATGAATAGACTATAATTTCTACAGCCATTATCATCATCATCATCATCACGCCCAAATGTGATGCCACTTTAACACTTTTAATATAGATAATCATTGATAGTTATTTGTCATTAATCTATTTTAATGTTTAATATTATTTTAATTTTATAAAATAATTATTAAAATGAATTTAATCAATTAATTTTATTTGTTTAACCTGATGTATGGAGGAGACTTTGCTCTCGTCAGTTGCTTTGAAGCGGAGTTCTGTGGTCTGAAATTAATAAACAATTCCTTTATTAATTAATAAATTATTAATTCATTCATTCATTTGTTCGTTTTTTAATTCGATTCAAATATTCGAATATTTTAATATTTTACTATTATATATATATTTTACCCAAACCACAAATTCTCTGAAATTGAGAAAAAAAAATTTATTTAAAAAAAAAATCGTTTATTTTTCAATTTACTCGTCTCGAGCGTTTTGTTTGTCAACTTTTAAGGGCCGATTGCAAATCGATCAATTTGCTTTCGTATGGAAATACGAGGCAGAATTTGCGGAGGGAAATTGGTTAATTAAAATTTATTAATTATTTAATTGATTACGATTATTTAATAATTATTTAATGAATTACCACTTACTATTCTTATTAATCATCAAGTAGTATTTATACTCGAATTAATTAAAACAAATCTTATCTAAATGCTAAAAGATAACTAATCATCAAGCAAGGCGACAACCCATCCATGTCGAAACCATCCGACTCTCACCTGTTGCATGGCGACGTAGGTGGCCCTGATCAGTTTCCTGCTGAGGTTCCTCACCTCGGCTGCCACGTTGATGTCCTCTCCTGGAACGAAGCCAGTTTTTTCCAGGTTCAGAGCGACCACGACCTTTTCCAAATCTCCAGGGGTCTCATCGACCTTTGAACTCCCCTCAGAATTCTTGAGGCACAACTCGACGACGCTGTTGCCCTTGGAGTCATGGGTGGTTGTCGGGGAGGAGGGTTTGGTGCTGCCGTCCCCCCTGCAACAGCGGCATTTGAGGCAGACGCAGTTGAAGAAGCAGCAGAGTTCAGACTTGCTGGGTGTCAGGACCTTCTCTCTTACAAGACTTACTTCTTCCTTGTAACGATTTAAAGGGAGTAATAAAATTCAGAGTTATTAAAATTATTAATAATAGTAATAACACATTATGTAATGTTATTATAAATTATAATGTTACTTTTTACTATCGCATGAAGTTGAGCGTAAATATTTTAAAGCCATTGCAAGGCAAAGCATGAATTATGCACGAATTGTCCTGAAATTATGACAGAGTGAAATAACAAATTTGTTATCAATATTCAGTTAATTAGCTCGCTTTCAATGATTTAGAATTAGATTTTCTTAACTAGGAAATCTAGTATTTATTAAACTTAAATAAGTAACTATAAATTAATATATATTTTTTTTTATTATTAAACATTATTATAACTAAACAATAAACATAAATATAATCGTTTAAAATTATATCCATAATTTTTATCCTTGCCTCAATCTGTGCCTCCTTTTTGAGATCCAATGTTCTAAGGACGATGAAGTTGAGAACATGTCTGAGATGTTTGACCTCAGACAGGCACTGATGGTTGGACGCGGAGCAGCCCTTCGAACCAACATCCCCTTCGACTTCTGTTTCTAGTTTCACGGGGGCTTTAAAGATTTCCCTGTAGGAGAGAGTAGCCTGGAGGAGATAGGATATGTTGACCTCATATTTGGGCTGCTTTGTCTGAAAGGTGGATGGAAGATCTGCCTGTAATTGGAACGTGAATTCGATTTTACGCTGTCCTTGCTTTGAGCTCTGAAGCGGTCCCTGATCGACGTCGATTCTCATACAGTCGCTCTTCTGATCACCTGAGATTGAGTTCAAAAGACGGAGTTAAATCCGGCAGCCGTGAAGAGAAACGCCGGCGTAAAGTTAGAAATGAATTTTGAGATTAAATCGGAAATAGTCGAGCGTACGATGATAGTAACAGCGAGGCTGTAACTGAAGCGCATCGCAGTCGTTCTATGTTCGTTCGTCGCGCATCGTTAGCGCCGCCATCCTCAATAAAGTGCAATAAAAGCGCCCGTTTTCTAGTTAACTTCAGAAAAGAATTCTTCTAAATTCTCTTCGTCTTAAGCTTCTGCTAAGCCTTGCTGATGTTTCGCTTTTCCTGGGAGGGCGTCTACCCTGTAATTACCCCTTCTCATGCGGGGCAATTATTTAGGAAGCAATTATAGATGGCCAGTTTCGGCGACAAATGGATGGATCAATAAAAAACGGCGAGTCGAGTAGGGGGTGTAAAAAGACACGATAAGTGGGGGGGCTGGCATGGGAGGCCACCCTGTTTGTCATTCAATGAGCCTCGTTCCATCCATCAATGCACGTGATATCTGCGGACGATGTTAAGGATTCCGCATTGTTTCAGCGAGATTTGATTTCTTGGATCGTTGTCGTCTTATTCATTGTTTTCAAAAGGAGGAGAAATTTTGAATTAACATACGAGAACATATCATCTGATTACTTAGTGGAGCTAATTCGGTATTTTATTTTTAATACTGAATACAAATGCAATAACAAGATTAATTGGCAATATTTTATTATTAATAATATCTGACAATAGATTATACCGTTTCACCAACAGAACTATTGATTATTCAATGATAATTTGAATTATAGAAATTTGACCATTTAATGACTCATTAACTTTCATTTCATGATAATAACATCATTAACAATTTAAAAAAAAAACAAAAAATAATATTAATAATATTATTAAACATTATAATAATATTGTTAATAAAAATTATTATTAGTATTAATACCAGGTTATATTATTAACATTTTGGAAAAGAAATTTTTTTTATTTCAAATTAAATTACAAAATCGCTCCTTTACGCTGTGACGACGTTCCAGGAAATTATGTTTTAAAGCATCCTTGTCATCTCGAGACAGATATTCTTCAGGTTCTTACTCCTCCACGTGACGTCATTATCTGATAGACTCCATCTTGTGACGTGATCTATGACGTCAGCAATTTCCAGCATTTTTTCCCTGCTCAAGATTGGTCACTTGGGAGAAGTTGAGCGAACCAATAAAAAAACATGCTGTAATTTAGGACATGATTTCGTAATAGCTCCTTATTTAAAGTGATGACGTAATAATTTATTATTATTATTATTATTATGATTAAGATTATGATTATGGTGAATATTATTATTATTATTTATTATTATTATTATTATTATTATTATTATTGTTATTATTATTATTATTATTATTATTATTATTATTATTATTATTATTATTATTATTATAATTACTGTTACTTTTATCATGAATATTATTAGTATTACCATGTTATTTTTATTTTTATTCTGAGAAATTGGGAAATTCAACATGAAGGTAGCATAAATCTTTATGCGTTATTCGCAATTTCGTTCTAGAAAAACCATAACTTTGCATGAGATATCAGTCCCATAAGTAATAATTAACAATAAATTATAAAATTACGCTTTCGCAATGGCATCGTAAAGCTCATGCAGCACCGACAACAATTAATTAATCCATTAATCCATTAATTAATTCATTAATCCAATAATTAATCCATTACTCCATTAATAAATCAATTGATCCAATAATTAATCCATTAATCCAATAATAAATCTATTAATCTAGTAATTAATATATTAATACAGTAATTAATCTATTAATACAATAATTAATCTAATAATTAATCCATTAGTCCACCCTACCTGTGATTGGCCAGAGAGTGGCAGTTTCATCAACTATGGTCTCCTGTTGTTCGAGTACCTTGGATCTCCTCAGCCCCACTGGGTTCCTCCTTTCACCTACCCACCGAACGTCAGCCTCTCCGTACAGCCGCACATCGAGACCTTGGCGGGAAAAAAAAATCTTTCAATGCACACAAATTGACACGGCGAATTAAATTAATCGTGCACTAAAAATGCCGAATGTATTTATTATATTTGCCGACGCCATCTTGATGGGAAAAAGTTCTCCCGGCGGTCCTGTGTTTATCTGGAATCTCATGACGTCATTATCGATGCTTCCATGATTTTTGTTGGATCTGTTTTGTTCTCTGGAAGTTCTAAAAAGTGTCGACAGCATCTTCTAAACGCTCATTAAACGGCGAAGAAGAAAAAATACTTTTCAGGAAACTATTAGATTTCTCATCCCGAAGATTTTGTCGTGTTATATCACTTTGTATGTTGCCGTTGTTGAGGTTGTTTTTGTTGCTGTTGTTGTTGCTGCTGCTGCTGTTGTTGTTGTTGTTGTTGCTGTTGTTGTTGTTGTTGTTGTTGATGATGTTACTGTATTCCCTATGTTACCCTTTGTTTTGCACTCCTCGTAGCACACTGCATCATTCCTCAGCATAAAAAATTGCTCTTTCTTGAGCTCATTTAAATTGGACTTTCCACTTCATGAACTGACAAATGGATTAACAAATGAGGTATTAAATCAGGAGTGAATGGTTTATGTGGGTACAGAACGGATAAATGAAAGAATGGATGAGTGAATGAATGTAGGTATGGGGCGGATGGACGGACGGACGGATGGATGGGCAAAGAAATGGACGAGATACTGCTTTCCAATTGACTGATAAATAAATGAACGGTTGTGAATTCATCACATTTCACGATTTAGGATAATTTAGGCTAGGAATGTTTTATTTATTCATTTTATATTTTGCACTTTAATCAACAAAACTCTGCACACAGAACAATTCATCTGTGGATAAATTTAGATGGAAACATTCCCGCCATTATGAGATCAACGTCTCCGTCGACATCTGACGATCTATCAAATATTCCTTGCCACCTCGTATGAAATATGACGTCAAGATGATGGAAAGATAGCGTCACTGGATAATCTCCATCATGACGTAATAATGATGCGAGAAAATAACGTCATTCGAGTCCTTCTCCGTCTACTGCTACGTGTCGACATCATCATCGTCATCATCGTCGTCACCGTCGTCATCGTCATCGTCATCATCATCATGACATGAAAACACACGATTGGGTGGATGAATGGACGAACAGATGGATGGATGGAAGTAAAAAGAAGGTATTAGGTGTCCAGGAATTTGCTTCTGAATAGAAACCTTGGAAAAGAGCTTGTTTATCTCGGCGTGGAAGTTGGTCTTGCGCTGGTCAACGGCTGATTCCGAGTGATAGCCTCCATAGAGTGGTGCAGAAATCATCATCATCATCATCATCGTCTTAGTCATCGTCATCATCAACTGCGTCATCATAAAATAAACTAACATCATTACCATTATCATTGTCACCATCACTGTCATCGTCATCATCATCATCATCATCCCCATCATCCTCATCATCATCGTCAACGTCATCATAATCATCATCATCATCATTGTTTCCATGGAGTCGTCAGGGAAAGAGCACATCGATTCCTCAGAACAAACATAATCGGTCTGGATCACGCTCTGCGTGAACTCTGGTTTTCTCGATAATAATAATAATAATAATAATAATAATAATAATAATAATAATAATAATAATAATAATAATAATAATAATAATAATAATAATAATAATAATAATAATAATAATAATAATAATAATAATAATAATAATATAATAATAATAATAATAATAATAATAATAATAATAATAATAATAATAATAATAACTATTAATATAATATTATATAATACATAATATAATAATATTATTAATAAAATATCACAGTTTGTCTGATTATTTTCAATTAATTGATATGTCATAATGACAATTTGCAATTAATTCTGTTACCCTTGATGAATTCCGTGATTAACAATTCATTTCAGGTTATCACTTAAATATACATAATAAAGTCTAAATCAGTAAGCGACATTGTAATACGTCATCCTTGCAACATTGTAACACTGCAACATTGTAACACTGCAACATTGTAACATCGCAACATCGCAACATTGTAACATTGCAACATTGTTTGCATCCTTCATTTCTCAAGCGAGGAAACTTCTCCCGTTTTGAAACAAATTGTTCCCGACGTGGAACTGATGGTAAAAAATTTCTCACAAAACAATTCCAATCCTCACAATTTCTCGTGACGTGAACTCGTTAAGGAGTGACGTCACTTTGCTTTGTGAGACGTCACTGGCGGGCGACAATTACCCGCGAAAACTTTGACCATTGGATGGAGTTCGTAAAGTTAGAGATTTATTTTCCAGCTAATGAAGCCTGAGTAACGAGTAGAATGCTTGGAAAACGAGTTAAAAATTCATTCCAAGAACATTTCCTTTTTGTTCTGATTAGAAGACATTCACTCTTTCATTGGCGCGACTTTTAAAACTAAAACACCACTAAATCGAGACTAATTTCGCTAGCTTCCTTAACATTAAGTCAGTAACATCACACCTTACATCATCACCCTCATCATTGTTATACATATCATCATCATCATCATCATCATCATCGTCGTAAACGTCGTTCTCCTCTGACTCCACTAACTCCGTCCGGAACGGTGATACGCCTAAGATGTAAACCATTCCAGCAGACATCTGAAACGAAGGACTGGTGAATGGCTTCTCCAGCAATTCCAAGCAGATGTTGTCAGACGTCTACAAGGTGGATTACACGTTCATGCTTTAATGGCTTCGATCGATGCTATGGGAACTGCAGGAATATCTTATTTATGACTCGACCATGTTGCTTCTCATTCCGGCCATTAGTTAGCGACTTTTTGGAGTCGTAAACTCGATTAAATGAATTTGATTTAATCTTCTCTGAACGACTAAATGCGATTATTCGAGTTCTCATGAGAGTCGTTTACAGTGAATTTACTTTCATATTTATATGAATGTCCAGTTTAGCCAATAACATTCATATTTATAATCCGTTCAGTCAATAACATTCTCGTTTATATTCAGTTCAGTCAATAACGTTCATATTTATATTCAGTTCATAATTCGTATTCGTTAAAAAATTTAAGAATGCATGAAGGAATGCAATTTGTTTTCTCTTTTGAAAGTACCGCCTTGAGAATCAATAATTCATCCTTACTTTACTTTTTAAATATTACACTATTCTTTTTTTATTTATGTTAAATATTTTACTTTTGTTTATAATCTCTTTCACTTTATTCTTGCCTTCCTTCAACAGGATCAGACCGATTTAGACTCCAACGTAAAAGATTCTCACACGACCAACCACAAGGCAGTATTATTATCCGGAACCGAGCCGTATTCGCACTTTATGGGTGGTCTGAATATATTTCTGAACGTGTTTCCAACTTGATGTATTAGCAAACAGTAAATCTATACAGACATCTTGTTTAGTCGTATTGTAATTTATTCTGTAAATGTAATATTCTTCTTTCTGATTGTCTCGGTAAAGTAAATGACTCCAAAATGTGCGTTAGTGGTCACCTGTGAGCTTTTCTTATTTTGTTGCAAACAAAATTTAAATTTAAATTAAATAAAATTTAAATGTATAATCTCTTAATTTAAATAAAATTTAAATTTAAATTAACATTAAGTAGCTTTGCTCTCGACGAAATACTGGGTTTGAATCTCTCGAAAATCCTCAGATTCGAGAACCGTGAAGGAGAAATGTCTTTATTTCTACCAGTCCATCACTCTCGCTTAGTCCAAACGATTATTGCAATCTGGATTTCATTGAGGTAATAATATATTTATCAGGTAATAATAATAATAGTGAGGTAATAATATATTTATTAGATAATAATATTATTGCCACAACGCATGCGCTTCACAAGCGTATTGAGCTCGTAAAAAAAATTTGAATGAAGAGTGAAAAAGCAGAAGTTTGCTGGAGATTTTGTGAAAAGTAATGGAAACAAGTGAATTATTAAGTATTAACAAATATTTAGATCAAAGGTTACAAAAGCAATAATAATAATAATAAGGATGATGATGATAATAATAATAATAATAATAATAATAATAATAATAATAATAATAATAATAACAAACTTCGTCAGTTCGACTGCAAAAAAACACGCCCTGCCCTTTTCACGTACAAAACGTACGTGATTGGATGCCTTATAGGGACTGAAAAGCTGACGATGAATTCAATGAATTGTGCATGGTACACGTCAGAAGGCTGTCTCCAGTTATCCATTCCATTACCGCCACTTGAATGTTTTCCATTAATTTTTAACTTTTCACAAACCTGGGGCTCAATGACCGGAGGAAGCTTTTTTATTCATACCACTTAAATTTATTTATTTATCACCTCAATTTCTAATTTTACCACTTACATTTATTTATTTATTTAGCACCTCAATTTCTAATTTTGTTTTTTTGGATTTTCTTTCCTAGAGGTGGTGATAAATCATTATATATTTCTAGTTATGATTTGTTGAAGACATTTTGGGATTTTTCCGTGTTGTTGTTGTTGTTATCTATGTTGCTATTGATGTTGTTGTTGCTGTAGACAGAACACCTACACCTATCACATAAACAGCACTTAATTGAGAATTATTCAACAAATTGTACCGACAATTTTCTGTTTCCGAAGATTTCAATGCAACTGGAATGAAGAATTCCCAACTCTTCCGTTTAAAACTTGCACTCGCCATTTTTTCAACTCCGTGAAGTTATTTTTGAATTATAAGGTCTAAACTCGATTTACCACGTTCAAAGATATTTAATTAAATAACAAATTATTTATTTTAATATTAACAGTAATAATTTATGTAAATTTACATAATTTATATTTACCTAATAATTAATGTAGATAATATATATTAATATCATAATAATTAATATATATAATGAAAATATTTAATAATAATAATAATTATCTAACAAATTATGATAGAGAATAATTCGTAATAAATAACTTGGTAATTCCCTTAATTATTGCATACGGAAGTAATGAAACAACTTTATGAATGAATCTTGAACGATCGATGAATATCATAATTATTAATTTTATTACAGATAATTGTCAAAATTATTTATTACTTTTCACAATATTTTCGTCAGTGTAATGATAATTATTTTGTTTTTATTAGTATTTTTTATATATTAAATTAGATTTTTACTTTTAATAATGATATTTTATTCATTATATTTTATTGATATTTTATATTTTTTTAGAATTTCGGTGTTTCTAAATTATGTTTGTTATCGGGTCATTTTTGCTTAAAAAGAAAATTGTTTTGACAAATGAGATTACGTGAACTGTAGCTAATTAGTGATGCGACCTAGTGATGATGATGATGATGATGGCAGTGGCTATGGTGATGATGATGATGAGGACAATGACTATGACGACGATGATGGTGACCATTTATGCAATAACCATACATGGTGCATAGAAATTGCTTGAAACATAATTTTCTTCGCTTTAGAATTATTAAACATAATTTAATATCAATTTCAAAGATTGCATCTCAAATGTAATGGCATCTCAAATAACATCATTTGATTCCACTCAACCCTTTTTATTTGAACCTGATAAAATTGGGATTTCTTATTTTTATTTAATTTCTCATTTTTTTAATATTTCTGTTTACATATTTTGTGGGAATTGGCAAATTAAATTGCTTGCGGGCTCTATTTGAAACTTCAACTGCATTAATATCACTCAGGCCGAACTGAAATCGTCTGCAAGCGGAAATACCTGTGGGAATTTGTTCTGAAGAAAATTAAGTTTCCAAGTTTTCTGTTGTTTTTTTTTGAGTTTCAATGGTCTTTAAAAATCCCAATTGAACAATTATTTATTTAAATATTTATTGCCTTTGAACAATTATTTATTTAAATATTTATTGCCTTTGAACAATTATTTATTTAAATATTTATTGCCTTTGAACAATTATTTATTTAAATATTTATTGCCTTTGAACAATTATTTATTTAAATATTTATTGCCTTTGAACAATTATTTATTTAAATATTTATTGCCTTTGAACAATTATTTATTTAAATATTTATTGCCTTTGAACAATTATTTATTTAAATATTTATCCCATTTGAACAATTATTTATTTAAATATATATCCCATTTGAACAATTATTTATTTAAATATATATCCCCTTTGAACAATTATTTATTTAAATATTTATACCATTTGAACAATTATTTATTTAAATATATATCCCATTTGAACAATTATTTATTTATATATTTATTGCTTTCTTTGTTTCTTCGATGATTGGAATTTATGGATTATTTTATTTCAGTTTTTCAAAAAGTTATATTTCTGAGCTTTTTAAAATAAAAAATGTTTTTAACTTGAAAGAAATTTATTGGAAATTCTTGAAAATAATTGAAATAAAAAAAAATTATTTTCCGAAACGACTGCTTACATTTCAAAGACAAAAGTTTTGGTTTTCGATTTAATTGCTGGCGATCTGTCAGAAATTATTCAGAATTCCTTTTGTTATTTATATTTTTATTAAACATTTCCGTCCATTTGCAGACAATTTGTGAAATTATTCGGATATTGTCTTTCCTTCCAGTATTTCAAATTTGTTTTATGCCATCAATCAAACCTTTAAAAGCAGCAGTCTTTAAAATGCAAATAAAACAATTTAATCACAATTTAATCAGAAAATAATAAATAGTGGAGCAGGCAAGATAATTCTCTGCCTTCCTTGATGTCCGAAAGAAACAGGCAGCCAACTATAAATTTCGAGCCAACAAAAGTAGAGAAGGTTCTAAATCATCCGTACGAACAGATAGGAAAACAAGCTCAATTTTATCAATACTGGAGCTTATCATCAGCTTGTCAAAGGGCTCTCAAAAGGCCCATAACGCCTCTTTCCACTTGCTTCTTCACCTCATCCCTCCGGGGCATTTAAGGCCAGATATATGTATCATCTTGGTTAATCAAGTTTCAGAATAAGATGAAGCTCATCTAACAGGACCCACAGCTGTACAATAAGCCATCAATCATATGGAGGCGTAAGTTTTTCAGGAAATCATTTCTTTTCCAACTCGGAATCGTCGTGGACAATTTGTCTCTCTGAATTTCTAACATCCCACTACGCATGATGAATGGGTCTGCTTCTATGAAATAAATGTTGCTATCCATTGTCTCCGCTGACATCGGCTCTAAAGATGAACGTCGTTAACGTATAGGCGGGCGACTTTAGTAATGACTTTGGCATTTGTTTATTAATTAATTAATTACCTAATAAATGGTTTACGTAAATGCTCGTTTCTTGAATATTTTATTACACAATTAAACATGTAAAACACAAAAAACATCACAACAAATGTCTGCTTAGGGAATAACAAGTGAGAATTATTGGAACCCGACTGCAGAACATGACCTTCGGTTCTTAACCTTTGACCTTTAAACTTTACAGGGGTCGACAAATTTACAAGCGATCGTGGAATAAAACGACAACAACTTTATGACCTTCGAGTCTCAAACCGGATGTTCGTCACCGAGGTCAAGGACATAACTACCCGGAAGAACAAATTTCAGCTTCCATTCACATTTGAATCCCAACTATTCAGATGGACCGAGGTGCATGGAAACAGTGCATGGGAAGTTAATGCATTCTCGGCAACTAGGTGAAGTGCTAGTGTGAAACAAAATACTAATTTATGCTCAGTTATAATTATTTAAAAGCTGTAAAAGCCAATACAAATACATAAATAATCTTGATCTGATCCTTGCCAAAAACAAAATGAACAATAACCGCAACATCAAGACAATACAAGACAGAACACTTCTTAATCAGTGGCAGTTTCAGTGCCAGAGTGTTCAAAATGAATTGTCAGTGCGAATTGAAAGTGAATTGAAAGATGAGAGCGTCAACAACTGACGACAAGTTGAGAGTTTTCAGGAGTTTCGAACTTACAAGTGGAACTGCGTGTGACGGAAAGAAATTGTCTCTCATCACCCATGACTGCTTGGGCGTTAAGATGGGTAGAAAACGGGGAGATTTGAGTGGAGGACTACGACGACGATGATGATTCTGATGATGGTGATCGGGAAAAGTAACTGATTGACACCTGACTCATCAATGTTTGGTAAACTTGGTATGATATTAGCAGTACTTGTTGCAGTAGGTGAATTACAAATTTAATATTCCTATTAAGTTTATTATTAATATTATTTAGTTAAATGAATAAACGTGAATTCCAAAATTTAAAGAGTGCAAAGAACAATTTTGAATCAAAATAAAAACAACATAATACAACTAGATTAAATAAATAAATAAATAAGTAAATAAATGAATAGACAAATAAATAAATGAATGAATTGAAGAAAAACACGGAGATCAGCCCTTAGTTTTAATTTTGTGGAATGACGTCATCAAGTGATGTATTTCGTCTTTTTGTGTTTGAAACTCGCAAAGATTTTAACCGGAAAGGAGAGGATTTACACCTCAACAATTATTTCTCAACAAAAAGTAATTCCTCTTTATTTTTATTTTAAGTGCTAAAAATAAAAACTTTGAATCGGAACTGAGATATTACTCATCCGCTAACTCCTCCCTCCCGCGATTTTTACGACGTCACTTCTCGAAACCCAAAATTCCACCATTCGTCTCTTGATTTTCCACTGAGAAAATGCAATAAAACAATAAATGAAAAAAAATGATTAAAAAAATGATAAAAAAAATGACAAGCACGGACGCATCATTATGCAAAACCTATTTTTAGACTTGATGCGATCATCGTGGAAGCTCAAATTTCATTATAGTCGTCATCATGGTCATCACTGTCATCATCGTCATCGTCATCGTCATTATCATCAACGTCATGATCATCATCATCATCATCATCAACGTCATCATCATCATCATCATCGTCGTCTTCGCTTCCATCCTTAGTTATCATGGAAATTGTTATCCAATGTGATCGCCTACAACAATTGTACGAGAAACAAATACAAAAACAACAACAACAACAAATACAACCAGTTTAAATCAAAATCATTTCGCCATCGAAAAATCATCTCAAATCCGATTATCACAATGAAAATGAATTTCGCGTTTTAAAATTTAGATATTATTATAAATATTAGTTATTATATTATTATAAATAATAATAATTGCTATCATTATTTTTTTGAAAGCTGAGAATCACAGGATTAATTTAAAGACAAGAGAGATAGATGACTCAATAGTCAAGGTGAACGTCATGAGACAAAATGTAATGCGTAACATAATATAATATGAGATTTACTATTATTATTATTATATTATTATTATTATTATTATTATTATTACTATTATCGTTGTTATTATCAACATCATCATCGTTATCATCATCGTCATCATCAGCAGCATAATCGTTATGTATTATTCTGTCCAGATGACTAAAGGTGCTGGTAGAAAATTAATCACATTGCATCACCGGCCATCTTTCATTTGGCGATCTGACGTCACACCCCGCCATTCACTACTCGAGTGTCCATTCGTCTCTTCTGTAATGCACCTCAGAGTAATTTGCAAAACGATTCCCCACCAAATGGTCATTGATTGCACTGACGCATTAATTCACTAGTTGGATAGCAATGCAGCATTATTATCATATTATCAACATTAGCTTCACAAATCGGGATGCCACGGATTCCTTCTGAGACCGTCAACCCAATTTAACCCAATTTAATTCATTTCAATCCAATTCAATCCAACTCAACACGGTTCAACCAAACTCAACCCATTTCATGTAAACTCAACCCAGTTCAACCAAACTCAATCCAGTTCAAACAAACTCAACCCTGTTCAACCAAATTCAATCCAATTCAACTCAACTTTTAGTCACCCTTCATTGCCATCATCACAAGTCAAGAAATTGTGACTCCTTCGTGGCAAATAACAAGTCTCAAGTAAAGAGCACTGCTGACAAAAGGTGGCAGGAGTCGTCAGCTGGATTGAATTAAGCCACTCTCAGGTCTTCCGAACTGGAAAGCGAATGAATTGAGTGTTCCTCCGCACGACGACACACGGGGGAAAAATTCTCTTTAGTTGCTGTCCTGGGTAATATTTGCTTATTCGTAGTTGTGACTGATGCTGATGTGAAGAAAATGTGATTCATGGGTGGGGTTTGAAGCCTCGCTACACCGTGGTGGGCCCCATGATGGGTCTGAAGTGGTGAGGGATGGTATGTGGTGGTTGTGGGGATTTATCAAATTTAAGCTCCAAAAGTTTGGCAAAAGAGATGGCAAAAGTTTGGTAAGGGTGGTGGTAAGATGGCAACCTTTTAAGTCCAAAACACTTTCGAGTTTGTTTGACCAATTTGATGAAACCGAGTTGTGGTGCGTTTGTTGTTGATTTAATTATTTAAAAAAATATTACATAAACATTTACATATTAATTAACAATTATGTTAGTTTTTTTCAATAAAATTCCAGTTTGAAATATGAAAATAATAAAATAACTTCCTGTAATGATTTATTAATAATTTTCTTCCTCTTCTTATTATTATTAATATTATTTATGTATTTATATGTTAATGTTATTATTTTATCTAGTTACAAATTTTAATATTATTGTCAATTTTTAAAAATTTTGTATCATAATTGAATCAAATTTACTAGGTGTCGACGCAAATGTTGATTCCATTTTGGAAATGCGTTAATATTTTGAAGCAATTTTCACTCGTGAATATTTTATGTATTAAAAAATAAAAACTATCGAAATTAAGTTTAAAACATTTAACATTTAATATTAAATTTTTTTTAAGTGAATTTGAAAATAATTTAAAATAAATTTTATGAAATATAAATTTAATAACGTTGAATATTGTTATTACTTAAAATAGCAACCAATCAAACAAGCAAGCAAAAAGCACTCTACCATTAATAATTATGACATCAACCAGATAATTACGGGGCGAACGTAATTATAAAATCGATGCGGAACTGCCTTGATATTGGGTGCAGTGCACCCAGGTGTCAGTGGAGGGTCGTCATCACCATCGTCATTACCGTTGTCGTC
Organism: Whitmania pigra; assembly: GCA_021613335.1. NCBI lineage: Eukaryota > Metazoa > Annelida > Clitellata > Hirudinida > Haemopidae > Whitmania > Whitmania pigra. Next base: position 2,998,183 of record JAJTWR010000266.1, on the reverse strand, counting down.
GTCGTCGTCGTCATCATCATCATCATCATCATCATCATCATCATCATCATCATCATCATCATCATCATCATCATCATCATCATCATCATCGTCATCGTCATCGTCATCGTCATCGTCATCGTCATCGTCATCGTCATCGTCATCGTCATCGTCATCGTCATCGTCATCGTCATCGTCATCGTCATCGTCATCGTCATCGTCATCGTCATCGTCATCGTCATCGTCATCGTCATCGTCATCGTCATCATCATCATCATCATCATCATCATCATCATCATCATCATCATCATCATCATCATCATCATCATCATCATCATCATCATCATCATCATCATCATCATCATCACCATCATCATCATCATCATCATCATCATCATCATCATCATCCGAGCTCGGTGTTAGATCCAAGTAGGAATCGATCGGGGACCCGGGCCCAGGCTAATTTTAATAAATCATGTTTAAGAATTCTCAATTCTCAATTTCATTTATTTATTTATTTATTAAGCATCAAACTGAAGGGTCTTTGAAACCACTAACACAAGTCTGTACAATTTACATACAAAAAGTACAACACAAGCCCCGAATGAAAAGGACAATCAGGTATATGTTAAGAAACGATTGAAATCAAAGTCACGTGTCAGAGCATTAAAACGTCATCGTCAACGAAATTTAGATACTTTTCAAATTTAAAATGCTACCTCTATTCCATGTCTGATTCCAAGTTATCATAAAATTTCTCATTTGATGGAATTAAATCATCGGATATTAGTTATAAAAGCCCTTGAGAGAGGCTGGGATTTGAACTCCTAATGGAGTCGCACCAAGGCCAAAGTCTTAATGACTCGTCTACAGACGCCTGGTATTAATAATTCCTGATAACTCATAATAACTCATCATAATAAACAAATTCATCCGGTACTTGGGGCACTTTTGCGGAAGAATCCCGCTGCTCCTAAAATACACACACTTAAGAAACGGTAATGCTTCCACATTCTTTGGCAAATGTCTCACCATGAATGCCATTTCGAACTGCTTTCATTGTCATTTGGGCCGTCAGGTGGGCCATCTATCTGATCGTCCACCCACCCATCCACTCCAGGTTTGCCGCTCTGTCAGCAGCTCGTTAGGACACATCTTCCAGAAGGAAAGGATCATCCGCGACACCCAAATGTTTCTTCTTATACTTCTTCTACCTCTGTCTTCTCAGATACAAGGATGCCGTTTCAGCAACCCCTGTAAAAGCTTAGGAGGTGACCTTATTCCTTACATTCTAAAGTCAAGCAACTCAAAAACACTTAACCCCGGCAACTGAACTAAACCCCGGCTAAAAAGTTACCACGGTCCTTCCTAGATCCAAGCGAGATAGCAATGGACGTTTTAAGAATAATTATGACAACCCAAGTAATTGTAACGTGATCACGTCATCGTCCTGAATTATAATTGGATACTTAGAAGGAGAAGAATTCTATTCACATTAATAACGGAGCCATGCACGTGTTGACACGTGGCATTTGTTGAGATTACGAACGTCCGTGATTGGTTAATTAATGAGCATAATTTATTTTTTTATGTTTTTATTATATTATGTTTTCCTTTTTATGCATTTTATATTTCTACGAACTATTCAAAATTTATTTAAAATTTATATTTTAAACATTATTCTAGGTTAATGAGCCTAATTTTTAACCTAATTTGTAAGTATATCACTGTCATAATTATTAGAAAAATTGTTAATTTTGACACATATTAGTATCATTATATTTGATAATTCACCAATTACTCGCAAATGACATAAACGACATAAGCTTAACTGCTGATTACAGAATTACGAAAAAACATTTAGGCAACATTAATTAATAAAATGAATTAAATTTATATTAATCAAGTAAATACATATAACAAAGCTTTTGAATTTAAAACTCTCTAAATAATAAATACTTAATATTAAATAATTAATATTTATTTACGTCCTAACCCGCCATTCTCCAGCATGAAGATTACATTATTTGCACCTGTTGCATCTTTTTCATTAGGAATTATCTTTTTAGACGTGGAAAAACCACAAAGAAATAAGGCGATTTGAAATGTTCTACAATCCTCAGCAACAGAAGCAGCATTGTTATAATCGTCATCGTCGTCGTCGTCGTCATCATCGTCATCATCATCATCAATTCCTCATGAACATTCACAATGTTCCCTAGAATGAATTTGATCTGCATGGTGCAAAGTGAGACTCCAGTCTTAATGACGATTTATGATTGCTCTTTCAATCACTCAAACTCTCATTCAATCAACCGTCCAATCGTACGGTCGACCCATCAATCAACTAATCAGCACAGAGGCAGACGCATTTCGATTTCGCGGTCATTCGTCGATTTTGTTCTCTTAAGCCAACTAAAAGTTGAAACGGAAAAAGGGTTAAGTTTGATTGATCATTACGGCTACTCCATCTACCCCTATGGTTAACCCATGAACCCTCCATGGTTGTAAAACTCTCTGAAAGAGATGCATTATTGAGATGGAAGAGAGCGTACATTAGGAATTCGAAATTCTTGATCAAAATTTCTCAGCTCATAAAAAGATCACGTCAGGTCCCCTAAAAGAGGCGTGAAGGTCATAAATTTCTTCGGTGCATTTCCGTGGAAATAAAAAAAAATGACCCCTCTCACGAATGAGGTCATTCCGAGACCAATAATAATAATAATAATAATAATAATGATAATAATAATAATAATAATAATAATAATAATAATAATAATAATAATAATAATAATAATAATAATAATAATAATAATAACAATATAACAATTAAAATACATGAAGTATTTTATTGGCGGATAAATAAAAGATTAAGGAAAAAGTTAGTTTAATTAATTAATTGATGTTATTATTTATTAATTTCAAGTTGATAAAAAAATATCAAAATCTGGCGCTATATCATCATAAAGTATCGTTATTGAATTTTTATTTAATAAATAGTATTTATCAACAAAATATAGTAATTATATAAATTACAATATGCCATCGTTAAAAATATTACAATAACATAAAATAATATTAATTATAACATATTAATATAGTAATTTTAGAATAATAAAAATTACATAATAATGCATGAAAACAATAACATTTACGAGTAATTTGTCCGGAAGAAAGAAAATTTATTTTTAGATTAAAAAGATATTAGACCGCAACAGATCCACGTAATGGAATCGTCATCATGATCATAAATGATCATCGTCATCGTCATCGTTATCGTCATCATCATCATCTTAACCATCACAATCACCGTTTGAGACTGGCGCGTAATATTTATGACGTCATCATACACAAAGTAAAAAAAACCTTGTGAATGTTGAATTTATGATTTAATATACGAATTAATATATTTTAGTTAGATATTAATGAGATTCCAGTAAAAATAATAAAAATTTAATAATAACAACAACAACATATATTATTTCTATTATTATTATTATTATTATTATTATTATTATTATTATTGTTTTTATTATTATTATATTATTATTATTATTAGATTATTATTATTATTATTATTATTATTATTATTATTATTAGTATTATTACTATTATTATTATTTTATTATTATTATTATTGTTATTATTATTTTATTATATATTATTATTATTATTATTATTATTATTATTATTATTATTATTATTAGTATTATTGTTTTTATTATTATTATTATATTATTATTATGATTATTGTTATTATTATAATTATTATTATTATTATATTATTATTATTATTATTATTATTATTATTATTATTATTATTATTATTATTATTATTATTATGATTATTATTATTATTATTATTATTATTATTATTATTATTATTATTATTATTATTATTATTATTATTATTATTATTATTATTATTATTATTATTATTATTATTATTATTATTATTATTATTATTATTATTATGATTATTATTATTATTATTTATTATTATTATTATTATTATTATTATTATTATTATTATATTATTATTATTATTATTATTATTATTATTGATGTTAGTATTATTATAATGACCAATCAAGAATCCCTATCTTAAAAAAAGTCTGCCAAAGCCCTAAGCTCATTTCGAGGTCATTGTTAAATATTAATACGCCAAGGCTTTGAGGGCAGAATTTGAAATGAGAGTTTCAATCTTCATTAAGTTATTTTCTTTTTTGTTTTGAAAGTGAATTTTTAATTTTCTTCCTTGAAATTCCTAAAATACTTCCCGGCACTGCTGTCTATAACCACATGATAAAAAGTTTGATGACCTTTCCTTTAATTACGTAATTAAGTTAATGAGATGCAAATGAAGACAAGAAATTCATGCCGACAAAAATGCCGACCGGCATCTTAGTTCAAGGGCGACCGACAAAACAAAGTCATTTAGTTCAGACAATTCAACACGAAATCATCGAGTTAAAAGTCTCATGAAACATTCACAAGAAACAAGCTCTGCATATCTTGTTGGCATGAAAACGAAAATAGAAAAAATAACAAAAACAACAACAATAAATACAACAACAACGACACTAACAATGACAACAACAATAAATACAACAACAACGACACTAACAATGACAACAACAACAACAAAACAGAATTTCATCGAAACAGACACCGAGACTGTCGTCGGAAAATCCTCTTTGGAGGAGATGATGGAAAGATGGAATGTTGAAAGAAGATGAATGAATGAATGAAACGTTCCAACAGATATTTTTGGAGGCGGAAGAAAAAGAAGGGTGCTGGTGAGATAACATCGATTTGGATTGTCAGGATGTGGAAGTGCCGGAAAAGCCAACTGTCCATAACTGAGAATTCTGGAAAAACACGCTTCGATGAGCTGAAGACTTACGAAGTGCTGAAGTGGTTTTCAGGAAACAGTTTTTCCGGAATCGGGAGAAATTTAAAAAAAAAAGAGGAGATATGAAAATCTGAATAAAGTTTTGGTTTAAAATTAAATGTTTCTTCGTCTATTGTGCGTTTAGAAGTTGGAGGACGTTGTCAAAGGATGCAAAATTCCATGCTTAAAAATTCATCATCAATCAAACGTTGTTTTCGATTTTCTTACAAGGATTTTAAAATATTGGATATTGAAATTCACCAATAACGTTGTAAATAAGTAATATTTACAAATTGTACAAATTATATTTACGATTGTTTATAAAATGTAAAATTTGTAAATTCAAAATTTCTATTAAATGCTCATTACTAATGGATATTACTTAAATTATGTTCCACGATATTAAATTATGGTTCAAAATTATATTAAGTTCCACAATATTAGTATGTTTTGGGATAATAAAATATTACTCAAAATTATGTTATGTTTAGTATGTTTCGGGATAATAAATTATGACTCAAAATTATGTTATGTTTCGTAATACTAAATAATGACCCGATCTTACGTCTCACAGCAGAAGCGACCTACAAGTGTCGCTGAAGCAGTAAAACAGCGACAACGACATGCAATCGAACATGAAGAAAGACATTCGTCAATTGCCGACGTTTAACAAAAGTCAAGAAATGTGGGATGATGTGAAGATGTCTGACTCGAGTTAATATTCTCTTTGACGAGAACATATTTCCAAAGTTAATTTAATGCGAACTAAAATTTGATTGAGGTTTTTTTATTTAAAAACAAATTAAAGTATTATTATTATTGTTATTAAGGCAGTTTAACAAAATTTATTTAATTTATTTATGAATTCTTCAAAATTACAGATCGGAAGCATTTAAAAAATTGATATTTTTTAAATATTTTTTATTCAAATTGCAAGGTATTTTGACTTCGTGAACTTGCGATGATGTAATATTAATAGGGAATGTAAGATAATAGGTGATATAATATTTAACAGAATGTTTAATAATATTTTTATTTAATAACATTTCATGCTTTTATAATTTAATTTATTCATGCGTAATGTAATTTAATTAAATAAAACTTATTATCATTTCATTTCGTTAATTTCAAAATAATCTATTTCCGAGTACAACTCAATTCATTTATTGCAGATGGAAATGTGAATACTAAAGACGTGGATGATGGAATGACATGGATGATAGCGGATTCCATGTCCGATGAAATCCCATGATTCGCTGGAGATGGAGAAGAATGAATGAATGAATGAATGAATGAATGAATGAATGAATGAACGAACGAACGAACGAGTGAACGAATGAACGAGTGAACGAATGAACGAATGAACGAATGAATGAATGAATGAATGAATGAATGAATGAATGAATGAATGAATGAATGAATGAATGAATGAATGAATGAATGAATGAATGAATGAATGAATGAATGAATGAATGAATGAATGAATGATGAATGAATGAATGAATGAATGAATGAATGAATGAATGAATGAATGAATGAATGATGAATGAATGAATGAATGAATGAATGAATGAATGAATGAATGAATGAATGAATGAATGAATGAATGAGTGAATGAATGAGTGAGTGATTGAATGAATGAGTGAATGAATGGATGAATGGCTTGATGGATGGATCAATGGATCAATAAATAAAGATATAAGTATTTTATGGCGCCATCATTGACTCCGGTGATTAGGAGAGATAAAGGAAAGTATTTGTTCTCTTTTTTGACGGAAAGTTATTTCCCCGACTCGATTTTGTGAGAGGAAAAATGAAAAATTAGCTCCATATTTTGCACGCTTGACTGAGCAATCAGATTCGATTACGTTCAGATGATTTTCTTCTGTAACAGACATACGAAGTCAAAAACCATAATAACAAATGTTGATAATAATAATAATAATAATAATAATATAATAATAATAATAATAATAATAATAATAATAATAAATAATAATAATAATAAATAATAATAATAATAATAATAATAATATAATAATAATATAATAATAATAATAATAATAATAATAATAATAATAATAATAATAATAATAATAATAATAATATAATAATAATATAATAATAATAATAATAATAATAATAATAATAATAATAATAATATAATAATAATAATAATAATAATAATAATAATAATAATAATAATAATAACAATAATAGAAATTAAATAATAAATACACATTTACGACATAATAATCGACTGCCTGCATAAATCTCAAACTCCTTCAATCGAATCGAAAGCAACCAGAGACTCCGTCAACAAGTCGTGAAAGCTAAATGAAAGAATAAATCCCAATTTGTCCGTTCCTTGTCTTCATAATAATAAAAACTGCGCAGCTGGAAAAACCCAAAGTCACGTCCTGGAGTGACGATAAACCAGGTCTGAAAGGCGGAGTCGGGTTTACAGGATGGAGCAGATTGATGCGCTAAAATGTCCTTTTCCAGATTAGCGTAAATGAAAGGCTTGGAAAAATGAAAATCGGAAACGGAACAGAAAGGAATCAGACGAGAAGTTGAATGTTTCCAGGTGTTGGATTGGTCAATCAATCAATCAATCAATCAGTGTATTAATTAATATGTGAATGCTAAGTAAATTAATAATTGAATAATTAATTATCAAAAGTGATGCTACATCGTTTATGTTTTTTTAATTAATTAATTCCACTTATTGGAAAACTTACGGAAACTACATTTACAGTTGATTAGTAAATAAACAAAACTTCATTTAATATTCATGAGTTAGTCAATATTAACCTCATTTGATATTAACAATGACCCTAAACTTCATTTAATATTCATGAGTTAGTCAATATTAACCTCATTTGATATTAACAATGACCCTAAACGTGAATCAGAGACGAAACTCCCAAAGTGAAATCATTTTGCTGAATTCCACCACAACTTTTATCGGCTGCTTTGAATAAAACATCAAAGCAACTCTGCGGTCGCAAGATGTCGCAAGCGTAGATGACTTTGAGGCTTTAGGAGACTTCTAAGTAATTCAATTTGCACTTATTCCCACATCCTGCTTATTTTTCCATGTCATGGGCAGTCAGGGTCAGATCAAAACCCTCTCTTACCAGCCAGATCAAACCTCCTCGGGTCATTCAGGGTCAGATCAAACCCCCTCGGGTCAGTCAGGGTCAGAACAAAACATGCTCTGTTCAAGTGTCCCTCAACTCTCCAGACTCTTGATCTTGCCTCTAAGCGGCCAATACTTTATCATTTAAGAGTGGGTTTTTATAAGATGATTGTTGAATTCATTTTAAATTTTGAATAAGAAATTAATTTTTGAAAATGGAATATATTGAAATTATATTTTCTCTTAGCGTTAGCAGTGATATTTTTACAATTGAACAAAAAACAGCCCTAAATAATCGCGCTTTTTTTGGCTTAATTCCTTTGGCAAGTACGACATAAAATTAATAGAAATATTACTAACTCATTTTGGTCATTTTATTTCTTTCAGTTGAACTGAATAAAATTGTCTAGAAAAAGCAATTTAAATCAATCGGCAAAGATCACTTGTAATTTGATTGGCAGTTTAACTAAGAAAAAAATATTCACCTATTCATCCATTCATCTAAGCATTCATTCCGTTACGAACCATTCGTTTAGTAATTGATTATTTATTACTAATAATTAATTAAACAATACCGACTGCAATTAAGACTATTAATTAATTATTCATTACTAATTAGCATTAAGAGTAGCAATAAATTGTTAATTATAATTAATTATAATTACTAATATATAATATATAATTTTAATTACATAAATATAAATATGTATTAATTATAATTACTAATTACTAATAAATAAATAATCACTAATTTTAATTAATTATAATTACTAATAAATAAATAATTACTAATTACAATTAAGACTAATAATAAATTATTCATAAATAAGACTTACGTTCAACGAGGATGACCTTCGCAGTTTCCAGTTGAACTTGACCTTGTAGTTGATCGCCGGGGTTGAAAATGTGGGTGGGATGGGCAGGTAGATTGATTCTCAACTTCACCTCCTCCTCTTCTTCCTCCTCCTCAATTTCAGAATTTATCATCACACCTGGGTTGAGGTCATGGTTGACTGCTTTTCGATAACGTCGCTGATGCTTAGATTTATTTAATCGTTCTTTACTTGTTCTGTATTGATTATTTATTTCTTAATTAGCAGTTGGTTAATTGCTAATTAATTATTAATTATTTCTTAAGTTTACTTGCATTTTGGTAAAATATTAACCGACAAATTCAACCCTAATTAATATTAGGATCCTTTTTGAAAACTATTTATTGCCAAACTGTTCATCTTACTCATTTACAAATTGTTGGAATTAATCATTTACACTTTCATTATCCGGGCGCAATTATTCGACATATTTCACGAACAACAATAATTTTCAAAAACAAATTAATCTTTATGCCGTTGCATCTCGTTGACACTTTGTATCTCGATGGCAACTACAATTGTATGTTACTACAATTCGTTGTAACAATTGTAAACTAATGTATCTCGAAACCACATCGACCAGACGACAAGCTTAGAACGGCGGACGTAGGAGAAAGTCTCGGTTAATCAGGGTTGGGCTTTTTATTCGAAACTTTCCATCAAATGCATGCGTGCTTCGGCACGTCTTGGGCGCAAAATTTGCATGGAAAAGCGGAAAGTAACAATTTATTTCCTTCACAGGGACTGCTAATAATCCCTTCATCAGCAGTTGAAAGTTGGACGGTTTCCGTGGATATCCTAAAAAAAGGTACTTCGCTAGACTAGAGCTTTTAGCCTAATTGAAGGGTTTGTTTATTGGAGAAATAAGGCATTGGATGGACTATATTACAAGCTGAACGCATTGTACACCACTGTTCGTCGTTTCAATCTCGAACTCAGTCAAAAAATCAATCTGAACGTCAATCGACAATTCAATCGGCATATCAAATAACAGTTCAATCAGCATTTCAATCAGCACGTCTACAATCGCTTCAATCGCATTTCGACTGGCATTTCAGTCGGTTATCATTTGAACGAATTTCACGCTTCCCTCATCTCATACACGGCTTTAAATAATTCAAAACACGTCCGTGAAAATATGAAAAGTTAAAAAAAACACCCAAAAATGGACGTTCGGATAAGGCACTGCGTGAACGCAACGAAAAACGAGAAAACTTCGACAAATAAATGTTCATAAATATTGCAAATATACTTTAAATAACAAGCAGAATGTACAAATTGAAGTGAATAAATTGAATTGTCGCGAAAATAGAAGCTGATTAAAACTTTCAGACTAGTTTGAAGTCCATGAAAAGGCGTCGAAAATGACTTTTGAAAGTCTGAAGTCTTGGGATTCCTTCATTCTCGTCTTCGTCATCGTTATCATAATCATCATCAGAATCATCATCATGAAATCAAATAAAACAACTTCATCATCAACATCAACAACAACATCATCTTCATTTTCATCAACATCATCATCATCATTATTGTTATAAATGCACAACCACCGTCAAAGGCTAATTCATCTTCATCATCATCATTATTATTCCCACCATCATCAACATCTTCATCCTGCTCCTCATCCTCATCTAGTACTTGAAATCCTCAAAGCGTCCATCAGACGATAAACATTTCTATCATCCTGTTTCCGTACATCTTTCCATCGAACGTCTGAATGACTCGTTCGGCTTCCTGTTTCGAAGCGAATGTTACGTAAGCATCTCCGTTCGTCCGTCCATCCGGTCCCCTCAGCAGCTGAACGCTGGTGTCATCTGACGAGTGAAATGTAAATACGAAATTTCAAGTCAAACGAAAAATTAAATCATATTTTAAATAAAGTGCATTTGAAAATGAAACGTACGAAATAATGTTTTGTTAAAAGTAAATGATGTTGTTATGCTTGTTAATATTTTCAGCGAATTATTTTTGGAATTATTTTGAAAATTAGATTGAACAACAATGTCAGCACATAATGGACGTTTTTAAAAGTAAAGGTATTTAACAACGCATATGGAAATATTTACGTTATAAATAACATTTGCTATAGAAAAATAAAATTTCCTAATAATAATAATAATCATAATCATAATCGATCATGATGAACAAACCTCATACTGTCCCTCAAGGAAGTTGATTACATCTTGAGGCTGGGCATTGACAGGGAGTCCTTTTACGCCGACAGTGGTTTGATAAGTTGGCAGGTAAAAGGTGCTTTGTGGAGGAACTGAATTTCCAGGGTACCTTAAACATTAACAAACACTTTATTTACAGATATTTTCTCAGAGCTTTTACAAATAATTAAATAAATTTCTAAAGAAACTTACCAGTACACAATCGGTTGAAGAGCAAATGGACCCGTCTGAGTCGTTGCTATGGTAACAGGACCACGACATTGGGATGTCTGAGGGGGCATGGTCTGGATGGCAGTCTGCATCATCCCTGAAGCGTTGAAGGGGGGTTGGTTGATGGATGGCTGGTGGAAGGCGTAGATACTCCCCTGTTGTGTGTTGTAGAGGGTTTGAGTCAAGAGTGAAGCATCGACCCCTGTACAAAGTGATGATATTAAATATTAATAATAAACAATGAAAATATAATATTATCGACATAAACAATATTTTATTCTAAAACATTTAAAACGAGCAATCGAACAGTCCACTTTAAACATAATACCAAAATCTACAGCCCACCTGGATTCACAAAAGACTGACCGACACCTGGAGAAATCAAATGCCTGTGAAGCGGAACGATGGAATGACTGGAGGCAATCGGTGGCGGTGGAACGTTGGGTGGAATAAGAATTGGAAGGGTTGGAGTTTGGGGAGCCATGTTGCAAACCAAAGTGCTGACCATCCTCGGTGACATGACGGCCGATATGCTGCTGTTGTAAAGCATACTTATGTCGTCCATGGAGTACTGAGTCACTTCCAGGCAGTTCTTCTTTCCACAGGAGGTGTACATGGTTTTCTTATTGCGTCCGAGGCAGGCCAGCTCGGCTGATATGTCACTGTCCATTTGGATTAGTGCTTCTCCGAAAGGTGTTCCCTTGAGAAAAAAAAGAAAAAAAAAACATTTTGAATGTCTTACTTGTTGCAGGTAAGATGTGAAGTCACTTTTAAGTCTATCTAACGCAGTGCGAACCCGAGATGTGTGAGTTGTGCCTTTTTTTGTAAGTCAAGCTTTTTTTTATTTTTTATTTTTAATGCCAACCAGATTCCCTATGCATTAATGGATAAATAAATTAAATAGTGACAAAATGTAATAAAATATCTTAAGATAAAATTTTACAACAAAACAACGGACCACTGACCCTCGGGTTGTACACCAAATGAACTCCCTGGGCGACCACGTGTTTGCTGTGGTCTCCCAGAAAGGTCAAGATATCGTTGACCTGGGCTTCGTAGGGCAGTCCTTTGATGACGATGCAGTCCCTCTTGTTTGTACTTGCCACCTGAGTTGGGAAAAGTATGGAAGTGGTTGGCTGGATGGCAAGGATTGGAGTGACAGAAGAAAGGGTTATGTCCATGCACTCTGTTGGGGAGGAACCAGTCAGGTTTGCTCTTGGGTCGAGGCTTCGATTCAGGACCTTTTTAATTGAATTGGATTCTATGATTATTTTCTAATTGAGAAATAATATTGAATGATTATTTTGTAATTGAGAAATAATATTGAATGATTATTTTGTAATTGAGAAATAATATTGAATGATTATTTTGTAATTGAAGAATATTATTGAATAATTGCTTTGCATAATTGTTGATGCAACAATGAAATATACAATAACATGGGTCGAAGCTTTGATTCAGAACCTGTATCATTGTCTTGTATATAATAATAATGATAATAATAATAATAATAATAATAATAATAAGAAAAATAATAAGAAAAATAATAAAATCCTGAAATATGGAATATACAATGTGCGATATAACACCAGAAATTATTTGAAGTACGTTTTTATTTATAATATTTATTACTAACCGCAGTTACTTCATAGGTTAAGAAACTGATGATCGATATAATAAATTAAAAAAGGCAATTATATTACAAATACCACCATATTGATAATAATTAAAATTATTAGATTATATTTATTGTGCATTAACTCATTTCATTGATGCATTACAGTACCTGTTGAACTTCTGCGGTTGTACTCTTGAACAGCTCAATGTACCTCGTTCCTATGCACAACCTGTGCTTCGACAGAGCTTTGGCGGCATCCTCGTCAGACGAAAAGAGGACAAAAGCATCTCCGGTAGCCCTTCCATCGGCCTGGTGGACGAATAAGACGCCATCTTCGCCGTCCAAAACATCCACTGGATCAGGTTGTTGTTTGAAAAATTCCATCTGAAATGAGTTTCCACTTGCATGAAAAAGATGCTGAAGAAAATGTTTTGGCAAAGTTGGAATGGTGAGATGATGATGGTCATGGTGTGAGAGTGTCGTTTGAGTTCAACGGAAACCATGTTGTTGCAAGCTGTGCAAGTTCATAACCTTTGACCTTAAAGTTGAGGAAATGCGATGCGAAAATGCGGGAAAAATCTATTCAAGCAAATTATACGTACAATCCCAGGATTTTCGTGGAACAATTCACCAATAAGACCAACATTAAAGTATGTTTGTCATCCCAAGCAATTACAACGCCTGCAAAACACCTTGACCGCCGCTGAAGCCATGAAAACATGGTAACGAACATCCCTAACCAATAAACAGTTCAACAAAATGACCTTCTAATGCATATTCACACAAAAAATTTGCATATTCACAAGAAAATTTGCATATTCACAAGAGAATTTGCATATTCACGAGCAGAGAAATGAGTCTAAACATCTGCCAAATAGTTCGACCACTGCTTCACTCCGTCACCAACTTACCGGTTGAATGCATTTTAAAACTTTTTTTCCTATCGGAGAACATTTATTGTCAGTCGTTAGTTGAGATTTTGTCCGTTCGATGATTCATCGTTTAGCTCATCAATATTCATGAGGCTGCATATTATAATGTTACAAATTATAATTATAAAGCTCACCACTTGTTCCGCTTTGCAAACGTAGGGCAGTCCACGCATGCGCACAATAATTTGGCATCCTCCGTCGCTATGGCGCGAAAGAAATTCTTGCGCCTCGCTGCTGCTTCCTGTCGAAGAAATTGTAAATATTATTTATTTATTTATTTATTTATTTATTTATTTATTTATTTATTTGTTTATTTATTTATTTATTTATTTACTGACTTAATTATTTAATTGTTGTAATAATTACTTAATCATATTTATAAATGCATTATTCAATGAGTGAGTAAATGAATCAATGATTGAATTCCAAGAAACCTCCTGCAACTCCAATGAAATCTTCTCCATTGGCCTTGTAGACCTCGATGTACCTCTGTCCAATGTGGTGCTTGTGCTTCCTCAGTGCCAAGTCCCTGTGCTCTCTGGACTCAAACCTGATGAGGGCCTCACCATTCCTTCGACCCTGAGGACTCAGGCAGAGGGCAACACCCCCTCTAAAATTTGTATAAGTAGTATAATTTTCAGTGACGTTAGAAAGATGTTCATTTATTAAATTAAGCAAAGAAAGGGGTAACAATATCGTTAAAATTACTTTAATAATTATATCAACTGCGGAATATTTCTGAACATCATTAAATAAAGAATTTAGAAAAAAATTTAATCCTTAAAAAGTTCAACCTCTCAACATTGAGGCCTCTGAAAAATCTGGCAATGTCCTGATCCGACGATTGCCAAGGAAGACCTCTGGCTCTGACCACAGTCTCGTCGTCTACGAATTCATCTTTGCAGCTGTAATGAAAAAAGTTTAAGAATTAAATGAGATTAGTTTCATTAATAGAATGATAGATTACTTGAACGATTAAATAAATAAATAATATTTCAGGTGTGAATTACAAATTAAGTCAGTATAATTTAAGGTCATTTAAGTCGTTAAAAGTGATAAATAAGTAAAATACTTTTTTGAACGAAACACTTTTTGAATGACAGGAGCAAGAAATTGTACATAAATCGCGTAAAGTGTACATTGTATTTTGCTTCCTTTTCAACTCAGTCGAGCAAACGACTTTGTTGAATCATTTAAAAGGCGAAGGTCATAAAAACTAATCGATGCAATTGTACATCGAACGCCATCCTGCATGGCGAACACCTGTTGCACCTCGATTGTTCGCCTACCTGGACGAAAGGTGAATTCTAATGACAGCCTTTAATTTATGGACTTCACTTTATTTGCTGCCAGCACCTGTCCTTACAATTACATGCCCCAACGATCGTTCAAGTTGCGAACGAATGAATAATTAGTTGCATAAATTATGATAAACATGAAAATAATAAATCAAGAACAACAACAACAACATCAGAACGTAAATGCAACGAGAAGAACTCAAGAAATCATCGTGTCAATGAACCACGTGACGTCGATCAACACGTGCTACAAAAGTTGTTGGCTCCCTCTGACGTAAAACCAATAAATGAAGGGCATTGATTAATGCGTGGTCAAAAATAATTTTAGTATAAATAATAATAATCATAATACGAGGCATTTTGAAACCTTAGAAATTTTAATTATGAATAAGTAAAAATTTATTTATTTGTTTGTTAAAATGTAAACTTATTGAAATTATTATTTAAATGTAATTAAAATTAAATTATTTAAATATAGTAAATTAATGCTTTGAAGAGTTTTTACGGAATAACATGCATCCATCATCGATTGGATGAATAATCAAGAGCTTTTAAAAATTTGAATTTATCGATGAACATAAATTTTATAATAATAATAATAAGAATAATAATAATAATATAATAATAATATAATATAATAATAATAATAATAATAATAATAATAATAATAATAATAATAATAATAATAATAATAATAATAATAATAATAATAATAATAATAATAATAATAATAATAATAATAAATAATAATAATAATAATAATAATAATAATAATAATAATAATAATAATAATAATAATAATATAATAATAATAATAATAATATTAATAATTACATGCTTTGTACATTTTTTAAAATTTAACAAATCTCATGTCGTAAGATTGATCCAATGGCACCAATGATAGTGTCATAAAATTGTTTCCTGGGTGCGCCACTCCAGGTAGCTTCAATCACAGATGCTACCTTCGCTACCTTGATTATGATGATCATTGTGCGCCTGTGCGCTTGTTAGTGCGTGCACTCTGTGGTCGTTTGAAATCCAACTTGGTAAATATTTGGTCTGGATCGTTTACACATCTGCTATTAATCTACCTCATAATTTTTATTATTACTATTTTATTATTAATGTTAATACTATTTTATTATTATTATTTTATTAGTATTTGTTATTAATATTATATAATTTGTTTATAAATTATAATAATGATTTCTTTTCACTAGTTTCACAAACACTGTGTAATATGTGTTTCACAAAAATTGTTTTTGTTGTTTGAATTAGCATAATTTATGCAAATGCATTCAATAAAATTCATCAGTGGGTTAAGATTTGCACTCACCAAACACCAGGTTCGAGTTTATCTTTGATGTACTCAGGTTCACTGAACACGTGACCTGAAGTGACGCCATCATGATAAATTGTAATTATTCATAAAAACAACATTTAATTAATATTATTATAATTATTATCATCATTATTATTCTCCTCATCGTCCTCATCATCATCATCATAAATTTGTTCAATAACTAAAATTTAAAAACCAGTTTGATTACGACGGTAGAAATACGTTATTATAAATATCATGCAATTATATTAATCACAACACGAATAACTTATAATAATAATAATAACAATAACAATAAAAATAATAGTAATAACAACTATAGTAATAATAATGCAATATTATAAATATGCATAATTGGCATCGGTATCTTACCATCGCAAATGAGTCTTTGGAGAAGGGATGCCATGTCTTGACATTGTTTGACTCCATAAATTACTCCCTCAGTTCTTTCTAAACCCAGGACTGGACATTGGTTGTACGGGTTAAGGAATGTATATCATAAAAATAATTCTTAAATCACCATCATCATCATCATGATTTCGTTTCACCATCCATTGTCATTACAACAATGGCAGCGTGTCATAAGCAAGCGTCAACAAAAGATTTCAACGAATTATTTTCAGTTGAATAATAACAATAATAATAATTATTATTTTGAATGGATAAGGTCAAGAGCTCAAAATAGCGAGCTTAGATGGCCTCCTCTAACAAGAATGGGGTAAAGTCATCTAGGATTGATTGAGGGTTATAAAAGGTTTATCCAACTCATGGCTGTAGTTAAGAAAATAATTTAATAATGATGCCATTGTAAAAATACTAAACTTAATAATGATACTTTAATTCTAACATTATTATTCATTAGCTTGTATTCATAATAAATTATTAATTATTCATAAATATTTTATGAATGTCATCGTAGCAACAATACGTTCGATTGAACGAATTCAACCCTCAAAAAGCAGAACATCTGTTGCCAACATCAGCTGTTCATCGATCCAACAACAGTGCAACACCATCCTCTTCCCCAGTGGTTCAAAACCCACCCTCTCCTTTCACGTGCTTTTGCACAACAATGACATCATTGTGTGTGTGTGTCGTCATCGATCGCAAGGATACACTCAAACATGTCGCTCAGGCAGTTGATCGGTCGCTCCTCGGTCTTGTAAAACTTTTTGAACTCTCTACGCAGGTCAAAGAATCGGAAGAAGAAGGGTGGCAGGTTAATGTTCTTGAAAGTCGCTTCTGGTACGAGGCACATGCGCAGGTGGAGCTGACCGTCGGTGCAGAGGGCAAAAGGGCGTGTGCCCCCGTGATCGGGGTGGAGCTGGTGGTTCAAGAGGAATTTCTCGAACTGTTTTGAAGAAGTTATGTTTCGTAGTTAAGTTAAATGAGTTATGATTTATAAAGTACAATTTTGTTTTACAAAATTCGTTATTGCCTTTTAATAGAAGGTAATACTTTTAGCCATCGTATTCCGATAGCAGAAAAATTCATGCTATCAATCAATCAATCAATCAATCAACCAATTAGCTAGTTTGTCAATCATACCTCTCCAAGGACATTTTCCAAGGTCATGGCATTCCTGATGGCCTCCTCGGAAAGACCTGTTTGTATTTTACACTCTTCTGTTAGAATGGCGGAAAGGGCGGAGTCACCATCCTCGTTGTGGGTGGGTCTGACATGGTGGTACTGCAGGTCCAATACCTGGTAAAACCATTATTATGCCTATTAAAATTAATTAATATAATAACAATTAATTTAAAAACTAATTAATAATTCCTGTACAAGTCTCATTAACTAAATAAGGCAAATTACTTTGAAGAATTCCACAAATTCAGTCAAAGGAATATTTTACAAAACGAGGTAAGATCAGAAATTGAAAAGAAAATCAAATAAACGCCCACATAAATACTTTAGATAATAACAATTAATGTTGCTGTTGCTACATTATTTACTAGAATTATTTCATTATTTGTCGAGTTTAAAACTTATAATTGACAGATGAACGTGTCTCAAGGATGATTTGGAGAGAAAAAGTTGATGTCAATCGATGAGGGAGTTTTTATTCAAACCATCATCATCATCAGCATCACCATCACGACTATCATCATCACAACCACCACCACCATCATCATCATCATCGCCTATGTTAGTCATGTCTAACTTTTAAGGCAGGTGTTAACCGTGACTCGTTAACATTTTCAAGTTTCATTCTAAAAATACCGACCAATTAGATCTCTCATGCTAATCAGTTGAACGTCGATGGCCAATTAATGATAATTGAATTAATTTGAATATTTATCAAGGAGGTCATTGACGTCAGAGAAATGAATGATAACACATTTTCAACTTTTAATAACGATTTTCAACAAATAGGCTGCAACACCTGGCCATAATGTTCGTTTCTGACGCATGAAATACTAAATTAATAAAAAGAAAAATAAGCTTAAAATAAAAATAAATTATTAACAACTGCGACGTTAACAATATTAATGTTAATAAAATATATGTTAGATGCTATTCGTAGTAGCACCGAGTTAACGTAACTGATGTTAGGATTAATGTCAATGAATATATATTAATTTATAGTGTATTTTCATTAATTTTTAATCACAAGTTATTTGTTGATAAAATATAATGTTAGGGTTAATAATAATAATAGTATTAATAATAGTAATAATATGATTACTGAATAATAATGCGTCATTCAATGACATTTCTCCATCTTCAATAGCAACGATTAGCGCGATATTTAACAGATTATAAACCGTTATACCCGAAATTAGTCAAAAATGAAACAAATCAAACATATTTCACCATCGTGAAAATAAAAATAAAATACCTGATTGGCTGTGACGTCATAGAGCAGGTAAGCCAAGAGGACAATTTCTTCTTCATCAGATCCGAGGTTCTCTCCATTTTGACCGGAAGTGACGCAAAAGATGCAGACGATAAAAGATGGCGGATGCATGTTGAACACGTTTCTTGCTTCACCTGTCCATCATCGTCTCCAATTCGTAACAATTCTAATCTCTCATCACCTGCATCAGCTGAATCTGGTTTTTAAATGACGCCTAATTAAGTATTCGTTTTCCTGTTCCGCCAATGGCAACAGTATGTCTGAGTCGAGGGGTGGAGTCAACGACAGGTGAAATCTTTTGCTTGGCCAGTCAGACGAAGACACGATTTCGTTTTACAATTAAATATTTGTTTTGCAAGTAATTAATTAATTAATTATTCAAATGAGATACTCTCTGCAAACAGCTGGTTTAATTTTGGACGTCATCTTGTCCAAACAAATGTGAATGATAGATATTTGGCAATGGTGTTTTATTTTGATTGGTTCAATACTAAAATTTATTATATTATTAAATAGTTAAATACATGAATATATTCTGTCTTATATGACGACGTCATAATATTATACTAGTCCATTCCAAATTTATGTAGCGCCCAGCTTTTTTGGAAATTGGTTAGATTTGACAAGTTACAACTACCATTTTTAATGATCAGTAAATTATTATTATTATTATTATTATTATTATTATTATTATTATTATTATTATTATTACAACTCCATTAATGAATATGCAAATTGAATGAATCGTTGAATAACAATGAAGATAGTATGTTAACTACTCGAAAGTCCATTAAAGGAAGACACCTGACATGTAGTGATGATGACGTTGACGACGATGATGATGAGGATGATGTCAATCACGATGATGATGTCAATCAATTGCCTTTCAATTATAAAAACATTTCAATGATATTAATTATAATTACGATAATACAAATCAATAATCAATATTACACCTTAATTTGTACATAATTACGCAATTTGCGGTTATTAAATCTAAATCTACATTCTTATTCTGTACGCAATGTAATTGCATAACCAGTTAAACACACCGACAAACATTCATTTGCAACAAAGACCAACAACAACAACAACAGCAGAAACAACTGCTTGAATTTGAAAATTTTACCAAATAATATCATCCAACAAAGAATACTTTGTAAATAACTTCTAAAAACATTACTTTTGAAAGAATTATTACATATACTTAAATAGAAGATCATGCTACAATTAATATTTGCTTAATAATAATAATAATAATAATAATAATAAAAATTACAACAACAACAACAATAATAATAATAATAATAATAATAATAATAATAATAATAATAATAATAATAATAATAATAATAATAATAATATAATCTATAACTGTTGCAGCTCTCACATTATTGACATTATTGAAAGGTAATTATTCAACGTACGAGTTGTACGACAACAGCAGCCAACAACAACAACAACAACAACAAACAATCCTTTGAGAATTGAACACTTCGTTGAGCGTCTTTGTGTTTTTAAAAATTATTTTTCAAATTCCCGATAAAAAATTCTTTCAAATTTCAATTGTCGGAAAGTCGGATAAATTATTTGGAGCTTAAAAGGGACGATTTCTTTGACTTTAGGTTGTCAGTTGCTTGCTCATTGGTGCGTGAAATCCTGTCAACATGGCAGACCACGTCAAAGCGAGCATGTGGTTAGTGATTTATTGACACATTAGAAATTAAAACAAAGTTAGATATTAATATGTTTTAATATACTGTTTAATATGCATTGCTGTACTGTTTAATATGCATTGCTGTACTATTTAATATGCATTACTACAATGTTTAATATATAATCACCTAATAAATAATAACATTTGTTAAATTATGTTGAATTATTATATTCAGTTTTATCAACAGGTATCTTTATTTTCGGCCGTTTATTTTGTTAAATAATCTCTATAAACATTGAAAATTGTCACTTTTTGTGCGAAAGAAATTCACAAATGATTGCTTGAATGTAATTCAAGAATGAATGTTTGTTAAGCTGAAATCATCAGGTTAAACTTGGCCAAATGTGCCTTAAAATTATTAATAGTTAGTAAATGCTAATAATTTCAAATAATTAAATTACACTCTTATTTGCCTCTAAAATAATTCGATAAAACCCTTTATAATCTCGAGAAAATCATTACTAAGCCGTCCGGTAACTCTTCGCTAATTGAGACACACGCCATTGTTTGTCGACCCCTTTTGTGTTTTCCTGCCAGATTTCCTAGAGACCCTGGAAATCCAGAAATGATTGAAATTTGTTCAGAAGCTTAAATGCGTTTCGTAGGATCATCATCATCATCACCATCATCATCATCATCGGTGTTTGCTCAATCGAAATTAAATATCCCTCCCGAATTTAAAAAGGATTCTTGTTCTCTTTTTGTTTTTTATATTTTTAATTTTTAATTTTTCCCTCAAAAAAAAAAAAACAACAACAAATTAATCAATAAATCTCTTAAACGTCCACGCAAAGATAGGCCAATTCGATCCCAGCATGAATTCTCTTCATGGGGAAGGAGGCAAATTTCAAGGTGTTGAATGGAAGACAGGGTCTTGGAGATGTTTTACAGCGGCATTATAATTCATTAATTCTTCAACTATTACAATGCTTCAATAATTATAATTCATGAATTCTTCAACGATTACAATGCTTCAATAATTACAATTCTTCAATTATTGCAATTCATCGATGATTACTGTTTTCTGGCGTCAATCGTTGAGAAATTGAAAAAGCAGATGCATCATTTGTTCATCATTTTGCTTTCATGTTTCATAACGAGCTCTTTGTTTGGACAAACAATCGACAGTTAGACGAGAACAAAAAATAACTGTACAACTGTGTCCAAATGAATTACACTGTGTACAACTGTGTCCAAATGAATTATACTGTGTACAACTGTGTGCAAATAAATTACACTTTATGACTAAATCAATGTCTTGGAAATTGCCAGATGTCATTTTTCACTGCACCGAAATCCATCTTAAATCTTGAAATTATTTAACTTTTGCATCATTGAATTTTGAATGATAATTTTTAATTTTAAAGATTGAACATTCCGACATGGAACACTGGCGAATGAAACTTAATTCCAATTCAATAAAATCTACTTATTAACGACTAATTAAACGTAACTAATATTTATGACATTATCGCTATTGATTGATTGTTTAATAAATTAATTGATTAAATAATTAATCGACCAATTAAGGTTGAACATCCTGAATGAAACAAGGACATTTTCAGAATCGAGAAAATTGAAGGAAATCTCAATCATTGTTGTTGGTGAGAAATGAATTAAATATTAATTAATTAAATACATAAATATTAATTATACTAATATCAATTAACTGATCAAACATCAATTTGTCAATCATTTAGCATTAATTAAACAAATGCATTAATAATTAAGTTTAAGTTTAGCTAATAAGCATCAATAAAAATAACGATAATAGTGATAACGATAATGAAAGAATTTTATAATTTTCCTCTTAAAAATAATTAAAAACAAATGCACACAGGAGCACAGGATTGTGGAAAGTCGAGTCTTTTGAGAAGTTTGGAATTGAATTGTACCTCATCGAACGGATACTCGACTGATTATGGTGTCACCATCAACACTGACAGGGAATTGTCATCTCGTGACTGTAAGATAACAATTACGTAATAATAATGATGATGTTAATAATAATAATAACCATAATAATAATAATAATAATAATAATAATAACCATAATAATAATAATAATCATAATAATAACAATCGTAATAATAATAAATTATGACATTTCATTTAACTTTGAAACATCACGAAACTAAATCTTAACTGAGAATTAATTTCATTGCCCACAATTGATATCGTAACCAATTTTTTAAATCAAATTTAAATAATCATAATTTATTTCAATCCTTTTCACCTCACTCAACAATTCCTAATGAAATTCTCCAGGTGAAAGAACAAAGATCCACGCATGGTGCATCAACGGCGACGGTAGAAACACCAGCATCGAATGGCAGTTTCAAAGGGCACTCAACCGTAAAAGCCTGGAAAACTGCGTCGTCATCCTCACCTCTTCCATCGACAAGTTGAACGACGTTCTTCCCTCCCTGGAGAGTCAAATGAGCTGCTTGGAAAAACACATGAGTTCGATGTTGGTGTGGCATGGAGCCGGAGAAGGTAGTTAGAAGAGTTTAACTTTCATTAAGATTTATAATAATATTATTATTAATAATAATAATAATAATATAAGTAATATTTTCAATAAAATAATAAATGTTATTATTTTTCGTCATTATAACATATTTGATAAGTAAAATTAAAACTACTAAATTATTAAATTAATTATTATAGTTAATTATTATGTAATTATTTTAGTCTCATTCTTAGCAGACTCGAATTCTGATGGAAGCTGCCACTCTCAGAGTAGCAAACCACACCCATCCCGATTTAAGTCATCCTTCAACATCCCCATCATCATCACCATCACCAAGGTTCATTATCTTAATCTGTTTAATTTATATTATTTAATTCATTCAGCCCTTCCATCTATCAAAATAATTATTGAATTACTTGAATGAATGTGCAACTTCACAAAGATGTGTTTGGACTTTTTTTGAGTTCAAGTTAATTCCTCGAGATGGTCTGCAGTGAGTGCAGAATTGATGAATGTTTTATGATGATGTTTTGTGATGATAACGATTTACATTTTTAAGGAGATCTTGTAAACATGTAAAGACTGTACTCAGTGAACTATGTCTTGTCGCTTGAAATCGTGTCAACATTAACATGACATCACTTGACAATTAATTAATAATAACAAAGTAATATCATAAAAAAATTAATTAATAAATAATTAATAATAAATGAGTAATGAAAAATGTGCAAATTATATAAAAATAAAGACATAATTTTATAATGTTTGATAGGCTGATCTCATTGAGAAGTTGACCACCCAGGAAGGATTCAAAGATCAAATATCTTTCCTCACTTTGGAGCTTCGGAAGTTGGCTTTGAAATGTAATTTAAAATTTTATTAATTAACTAATAATTAATATTTATTAATGTTATGCGTTAGTGATTTGTAATATCTTCTTAAAATAATTTTGTCATTTATTTATTTATTTATACTAAATTTGTTGCATAATAATAGCACTGGAAAATATTATATACTCTAACTATCAACCAATCCATTGAGGCTGATCATAATTAATTCATAACTAAGGCATCATTATATTATAAGCCGATCGTAATCAAATTATAAATATACTTTAAATAAATGTAAATAAATAAATAAATAAATAAATATTTAAATAAATAAATATAAATATATTTGTAATATTTATATTTTATAAAAAATATTATAATAATAATAATAAATTTACAAGCAAATCATATTTAGATTATATCTATATAATAATTAAATTGTTAAAAAATTACCATAGCTAATTCTGCATTAAAGTAATTATTAAATTATATTTAATTTTTAACCATAATTTTAATCATAATTAACTCCATAGATGGCCTGGCTCTGATGTTTCACTCCTCACTCCTTGCAATCAATGTGGACACGTTGTTGAAGTACGTCACTCATCTTTCGTTCGAAACTCAATTTGCAATTCTTCCGGAGTTCCAGGAGGCAGACGCCATCTTCATGTCAGTTACCTTGGAAACGAATAATAATAATAATAATAATAATAATAATAATAATAATAATAATAATATAATAATAATAATAATAATAATAATAATAATAATAATAATAATAATAATAATAATAATAATAATAATAATAATAATAATAATAATAATTTTATAAATTTGTAATAATTAAATTATTTATATTTTTAGGTGTTGTTAATGTGGAACAAATGCATTTATATTGTAATAAATGACATTCTACTTTTTCCAGTCCACATTGTTGTGACAACGAAGTTAATGTTGAGAAGCAACTTGCAACATTCCTCGAGGAATTCAGTGATGTTGACCAAACAATTGATGAGGATTTCCTGAAGACTGTGGTGGGTCTTAATTAATTAATTAGTATTTTAAATATAAACTAACAATTTTTGTAGTAATAGGGTGTAACATCATAAGCCTAAATTAATTTTTAAATAATAATAATAAGTTATAATGTATTAACCTATAATTAAATTTTATTTCCATCTTTTAAATCTTTAAATTTATTTTTGTTTAATTTAAGACTTAAAAATTTATGTTCTCTCTTCAACTCTACGTTAATTGTATTTTTTCTTCTTTAAGTTGTATTTAAAAATTAATTTAAAAATAAATTAAAAATTGTTTTAAAATTATTGTAAAATAAATAAACTTTCTTATTCTTTCTGATGCCGATTCATCACTCTTTTTCTTCGTATTCAATCGTTCATGATGATTTTGGTGCAGTTTTTTTAGTTGTTTTAAAATTTTACACTTTAATCATTTAAAATTCGATTTCATTTTTTACTGTTTCTTTAATAAATTATTGAATCTTTTTATTGGTTAATAAAAATGATAACATTAACAATATGATTTCATAAATTAATGAATCCTTTTTAGATGAATAATATTATTAACAATGTAATTTCTTAAATTGATGAATTTTAAATCAAATCGTTGATATTCTTCAAAGGTTCCTGAACTTAATTAAACACTCGTTAGGAATTTCTTCCCTCACTTTTATATGTTTTGTTTTCCTCTTTTCAAACCTCATTAAAATCCACTTGCATTGTTTGTGTTATCATTAATTGTATTTTCAATGTTTGTATTATCCAGAGATGGGTTTTAACTACTTAAAAAGTTAAGAGTAAAGGAAAAAGTAGTTAAAAGTAGTTAAGAAGTAGTTACTAACTACTTTTTTATACATGTAGTTAACTACGGTAGTTAACTTCTTAACTACTTGCATAGTAGTTAACTACTGTAGTTAACTTCTTAACTACTTGCATAGTAGTTAACTACTTTTTAACTACTTTTCAGTTGACATTTGATAAAATTAATTTTCAGTACAACTGAACAAGACATGATTATTAGCATATTTATTTACACCAGTGTAACATCATCAACAAAATTTTATTGTCCAAATTAATCTAAAACAGAAGTATGCAGTAAAAAAAATCCTCATGTCAATATGATTAACCTATAATTTACATCGTCTGTGACATAAAACCCGCCCTGTTACACTAAAAAGTCTTTCAACTGCTGCCGAACTTGTTAATGTCGAATTAAGCTTTACGAATGCAGCACACACAGTTGGATAATTGATTAGACTTTGTACATTCCTTGCAGAATTTAATAAATAATCTTTAAGCTGTTCAGCTAACACATTATCACAAGAGTTTGTTTCACATTCCATTTAATCATATAAATCATCATTTTTACTGTTCTGAGCCTCATTTTCGACGGAGGTGGTGATTGTTAACGATGTAGGGTTTTTAGATTTACAATCTGCACAGATATTAAAAAACAATAATTAATTAATATTAATGTTGAATTGATAGAATGTCAGGTTAAAAATTAAGAAAAGTTTAGGGTTGTATTCCCTTTAGAAACATAATGCCTTAAAGTTTTTGGTGCTACCATTTTTCACAATAACTTCAGTGAAGCATTCTTTAATTATTTTACTATTCATTTAAAATATAACAAAAACGCAATTTATTAATTTAATTTATATATAAAACGTTTTCAAAATACGGCTGCTACGAGTAATAATTCAGAAGTGAGAGTATATAAACAAGAAATGGCGGTAGTAACCAATATCGTAAGCATTTAAAAACTTTCAAAGTTGAAATCAAAGAAACAGCTTATAAGGTGATGTACTGAAAGATAGTGATGTACCAAACTGAAAAATTTAAAAAAATGTTTTTGTTTGTTTCAAATGTTTATGTTATTAAAAGTAGTTAATAAGTAGTTAACTAATCATAGTTAGCAACTACCCATCTCTGGTATTATCATTAATTGTATGTTCATTAATTGTATTCTTTTATTTGAAAGCAAAAGCAGTCCTTGTTTATCGTTAATAAAAATAGAAAGCAATTAACTTTGGATAGTTAAAAGTTAGATAGAATAGATAGTTAAGCGCTGTTTCTGTGTGGTCCACTGATAAGAGTTCTGAGGCAGGTCTAGTGCGTTCTTCGCGAAGCAATTATTTGGAATTCTTCCTTGGAATAATTTATTTTTAATAAATTCTAAAATAATATAGCACTGCATAGTATAATTATATATAATAACTTCTAAATTAATATAATACTGACATGTAATTCGGTAATTTTTTGATATCGCGACATTTGGAATAAAAATACATTGCGCATCCAATATTTTTTAATGAATTTTTCTGAATTTTTAAAATTATTTTCAGCAATTTTATTACTCGGTATTTGAATAAATATACAAAATTTGAGTTTGTTAAACAAAAAACTCTTCAACCTATTGTTTTCAAAACGTTAAACCTTCTCGATCATCATCATATTAAAATTTAAAGATGGAATATTATTATTATTATTTGTAATACCTTGTATAAAAATGTTTAAATAACATATCTTAAAAATGATTAAATTTAAAATATTTAAATACCTTATAATGAAAGATTTAAATATCTTAATTTCAAAATTTAAAAATCTTAATTCAAAAATTTAAAAATATCAATCAGTTCCTGGAATCCTCTCCAGCAGTAGCATCACCAAGTAGATCGAGGGAGTGTGTCGAATGTGAAAAGGACCAAACATTCCTTGAGTCCCTGCAAATTCTGCTGTCCAAACCTTTGGTTGGTGCCGACAATCAGTCATTTTCATGACCGTTTAAAAGTTGATTGTTCCATTTATAATTATGATAATTTATTATATTATTACATATTGTATATATGTTATTATATTAATTAAAATAATATATTTATAATTATGATTGGCTATTTACAATTACGAACGCAATTATATAAATATTATTCAATGTAGTATTACAGCTTAGTACAAATACTTGCACACAGACATTTGCTTCACATGCACCTGCTAAAACAATTGAGGACCTGATCATTTTTCACCTTTTCCCACAGTCATAATTCTTGTGTTTAAAAACTTGAAATCCTTGAGAATATCTGAATAAATCTGAATTTGAAAAAAATAACCTTTTAAACTTTTAATTACGGAAGTGGGCTTTCAATAAAAAGTTGTTAAATAAATTTATATATTAAAAATATAAAAAGCCGAATGAGCTGTTGGTTAATTATTGTAGCGCATTATTATGATAAAATGTTATTATGATAAAAAATATAATTGTTGATTAATGCTCGCATTATCACCCCGGCATTTACTCTCAATTCAAAATGTAAATATTCTTTTGACCGAACCTTTCAGAGAAAACACTTTATCAAGCGCCAATCCAAAAAACGAACCTAAAAAAATCTGGGTTTTTTTTCCTTTTGTAACTGAATTCCTTTCCATGGAGGTCAATGAATCTTCTGACGAGCCCTTCAATTAAACTTAATTTTTTCTAATTGTTTATTTCCAATTTCCACCTCTCAATCCATCTTTCAATTCGGCAGACAATCATTGTCAGGACTTTCTATTTTTAACCTTCTGTTCTTATCTATTATGCATGATAAGGTATTTCCTGGTTCTTTCTTTGATGGCACAAACTCTGGCATCCCTGGTACCCATTCACTGCCAAATTATGTTCCTCAATCAACCCACATTGTTTGGGGGATGGGTCTACTGACTTTTTAGGGAGGTGAGTAAAGTGAATGATTTTAAATAATGATAACATAATACAATAATAATTAATAATAATAATAATAATAATAATAATAAAGAATAATAATAATAATAATAATATAATAATAATAATAATAATAATAATAATATAATAATAATAATAATATAATAATAATAATAATAAGAATAATAATAATAATAATAATAATAATAATAATAATAATAATAATAATAAAGAATAATAATAATAATAATAATAATAATAATAATATAATATAATAATAATAATAATAATAATAATAATAATAATAATAATAAAGAATAATAATAATAATAATAATAATAATAATAATAATAATAATAATAATAATAATAATAATAATAATAATAATAATAATAACTAATAATAATAATAATAATAATAATAATAATAATAATAATAATAATAATAATAATAATAATAATAATAATAATAATAATAATAATAATAATAATAAATAATAATAATAATCATAATAATAATAATAATAACCTAAAATCCAGGTTCCTCAAACTCGAAATTTTCCTCAAAAAGGGACATTTGAAAAGTTTTCTTTGAAAGTTTTGATGCTCTTAAATTCTCTCAACTGTCAGATCGTCTCGACCGACGAAATAATTCGAAAATATTATTTACGACAGAGGAATCGCAATTAAGAGGATAATTTTTTTAATTTTTTTCCCTCGACACTCGATGTTCGTCGCCGCTTGGAACGTTCACTTTGTGTTGACGTTGACTCCCGTTTGTGAGTGAATTACCGACGATTCGAGCGAGGCCTCTGCACGAAATTAAATTATTGCTTTGACGCTATTATTATTATTGTTGTTATTATTATTACTATTATGCTTTTAGTTTAGAAGAAGCACAATTTGTTTTCTATTTCGAGAGATGAAATGATGTATATATGGTTTATTTTCTTAAAATTAAACTAGTTGTTTAATAACTTATAAATTATTATTTATAAAACTTTATGAAATCATGTTGAACAAATCGCAATAAAGCTAGCTTATGATGAAGACTATCGCATAAAGTTAAAAGAAATTGCAAAATGATCTCTTTGATGTGAAATAATTGAGACATTTGCTAGTTTGTGTCCTCATTTTTCTACGAACAATGTTTTCCAGTTTTCAGAAACCATGGAATCGACGGAAAACGGCGTCAACCCGTCTCCAAGGAGATTCAGCATGACCCCCAGAAGGGTGAGTGAAATGAGTGAGTGAGTGGAAGAGTCTTCATTCGTTCAAATTTCTCTCCACTGATTGAAATGATTGAAATGCGTTAATGGCCGATATTTACGTGAACATATTTTAGCTTAAATAGGAGGCATTTATTCAGTGAGCATCTTCACTCGTCGGAAAGTAATGCAAGTGTGAAGTCACTTTTCATTTGAAGGCCTCTTTTTATGTCACCTAGTAATTATTATTATTATTATTATTATTATTATTATTATTATTATTATTATTATTATTATTATTATTATTATTATTATTATTATTATTATTATTATTGTTGTTGTTAAGTATTTATTACAGTTATTGTTTGATTTTTTTACTTTTTTTTCGTTTCTATCTAAAATAAGAAACTCGTCTCCTGTGAATTTTTGTGCATCTAAATAGAAGAACGGATGAATTTTTAACAAACTCAGAGATTTACGATCATTGAATTCCGCATGCAAAGATCTTTCGAGCGAGAGTCAATTAGTGATTTCTTTTAAAGGCAGCCCTCACGCACGATGCCAGCGGGGCACTGACCCACTTCTTCCACAACCTTCTCAACTCTCCGTCGAGAGGTCAAACTCTGGAGTGAGGAACTTTTCACGTTTGAAGAAGTTTTCCATCTTTAAGAAAGTTAGTCTCGAGAAATGTTTTTTTTCTAATTTCCAAGCGAGTGGTGTGCTTGTATTTGGAGATGAGTCGTGAACAATAATTCAGCACAATATTGAATATTTTATTATTGATCTAGTGAAAGATTTTTTCCTAATCAGAGAATGAATGTACTTGTTCGTAAAAGATAGTAATATTTCTGACTGACTTGTAATGAATAAAACAAAATAAAAGCGTAATTTATATTAAACAGGTGCGCGAAGATTTGATTAACGAAGACACGTGTCGTTGATTTCAAAGAACAGAAACTGTTTCGTTGCCTTTTCCACGTACTATTTGTTTTTTTTATGTTTTTTTACGCAAAAAAATGTTCATTTGATTGAGTTGAATTTGATTTGGCAATTAATAATAAAAATAATAAAAATAATAAAAACAATAAAAACAACAGCAACAAACCTCTGGAAACAATTGGCGGGAATTGTCTGTGATTGAGCAAATCAGGATGACAACTGTTGAGGTCGTTGAAGAAATTCTGATCAATCCAAATTATCTAAGTTATGCAACGTACTTTAATCAAATAAATAAATAGGCAATTTTGATCCATTTCATTGAAGGCAATTCACTCGTAAGAATATCCTCCTCCTCCTCCTCCTCCTCATCATCATCATCATCATCATCATCATCATCTTCATCATCAACATCTTCATCATCACCATCACATTTTTTAAAACTCGTCGATCCACTACAGGTGAGGTCTAAAAACACCTGCAGTAGTACCACTTAATTCGTAACTTAGTTCAGACTCTCCAACGAAGCTTTTTCGGCAGATAAATAAAGAAATAATAAAATCGTAATTATGAAAACAGAAAAACAGTAAATATAAAAGAAATATAATCATAATTAATATGGACTGAAAGCTTAAGTCATAATACATTTAAGACATCACTACTTCTTGAGTTGTTTATGGCTGAGATATACAAACGTTACCTATCATACAAATGACGACGACGACGATGACGATGACGATGATGATGATGATGACGATGATGATGATGACGATGATGATGATGATGATGACGACGACGACGATGACTACTACTGCGACGGTGATGACGATAATAAGCATGTAGTGAGTCTTGTTTGGGTTTCAGTTCTTTAATAATTCCTTTTCATGACCCATGAAATGCATATGAAATCGACTGAATCTTGGTGCATTTAAGGTCGAATGGAAAATTTAGGAGGCCAACAAAATCATCATCATCAAGTTCTTCAACATCATCAACAACAGAAACACTTTGCCAACAAATTTTCTCAACAATTAGCAACTTCCAAACTATCTTTTGATAAAAAAAAATAGTTATTATGATTACTACTACTATTATTATGATTATTAGTATTATTATTACTAGCAATAACAACACAAATGTGAAGCTGACAAGGTAGTTATCAATACAAGCGAGAAATGTTTCAAGTCTAGACCAACCCAACCATGTTGCAAACATTATCCTTTCAAAAGGCCAACCAATCAAGGACATTGCAAAACTTTCGTACAACGAGTAGGTTGTCATTTTTGAGAAATGTTGACAATCAAGTGATTGAAGTGATTGAAGTGATTGAAACAATGAATTTAGTGAAGACAGAAAATGAAAGAAGAGAACCAGGAAGTTCAGAGAAACAAACGTTGGGGTTCGAATCTCGTTCAGGGCTAGAATTTGATTTTCTATTTTCAAGACGAGCAAGATTTTTTAAGCAAAACTCTGAAACTTTCCATTGGAAAAGTTCAAAGGAATGACTTCATTTTTTCCACTTATCGTCTCCCGATGATCCTATTTCTCCTCCTACTGGTTTTAACCTAATAATAATAATAATAATAATAATAATAATAATAATAATAATAATAATAATAATAATAATAATAATAATAATAATAATAATAATAATAATAATAACAATAATAATATAATAATAATAATCATAATAATAATAATAATAATATAATAATAATAATAATAATAATAATAATAATAATAATATAATAATAATAATAATAATAATAATAATAATAATAATAATAATAATAATAATAATAATAATTAATAATAATAATAAAATAATAATAATAATCCTAATAATAATAATATAATAATAATAATAATAATAATATAATAATAATAATAATAATTTTACTGATGACGACAATTCAACCAATCAAAGATCTTTCTCAACGGACGATTGCATGAAATAAACCAGTTAATTGACACATGGAAGGCTTCTAATTCGGGTCTAAGTTACTAAGTCAACAGACGATGTTTTGTGCGCGCGCGTCTGTGCCTTGAATGTGCGTGAAACTCGTAGAAAATCGTAGCGCCCTTCTATAAGCGCAACGTGTCTCTCTAGCACGTGTTTCTAGCGGGCTCTCGCGCTAAAAAGGGGTTGCTAAGTTAGGAATTACGCGCATTGGTTCTTGCTGGTCACTCAACTGAGGTACAAGTAAACAACTCAACTACTGGATGAAATTTTACGGTTCGATTAGGACTTGTTTGAATCGTAAATTAAATTTATTTTCCGAGATGTTCAAACTTTCACTTTCGATCGTTTTGGAGAAATGTTTGAAAGTCGTTGGTACATGATCGAAAGGAAAGCGCACCTGAAAACGACTGGTACTCCGTCATTGTTGTTGTTGTCGGTGGTGATAGAGTTGGTGGTTGTCGTTGTTGCTGCTGTTGCAAGTTGATTGTGACCAGTTGTTTGGAGCCCTTGAATGCGCCGGAGATGCCAAGAGAACAACCTCACAATGCGTAAGATATGAGTTTTACGTCATCATCATCATCATCGACATCATCATCATCATTGATATTGTCAGCAACATCATCATCTTTATCAGCGTTATCACTATTGGAATAGCATCATCTTTGGCAATCACCATTCATTCTTCCACCTGGAATGCACCTCCAGAAATGCATTCCTTCATTTATTCATCACTTTATTCATTCATTTATCCTTTCATTCATTCATTCTTTAATTCATTCATTCGCTCATCCATTCATTCATTCATCCATTATTTTTTCTCTTGAACTGGATTCATCGACAATGTAGATCTACTTGTCGTTATCGCAAATAATTTGTTGACTCACAGTTACCGTCTAGACTAAAAATAGCACTCAAATGTAGGATTTAGGCATTTCACTGCTAACACTTTACCTTCATGAATATTAATAACAGAGGTTGAAAATACCAACCAACCAACTTTCAGAAAGTTGAAGCTGTGCATAATTTATTGTTAATTACGAGTATAAGTGCTTAATTTAAACGAGTCTCATTCTGAAATAACCAAGTTCATTCATTCATTCATCCATCCATTCATGCATTCATTCATCCATTTATCCAATCGCTCATTAATTCATCCATTCATTCACTCACCCGTTCACTCCTTCATTCGCTCATTCATTCGTTCATTCTTACATTCTCGTAGTAACCATTCAACGAGCTCTGTTCTCAGGCTGTCAAAGGACTGCATTTTTCAAGGCTTCTAACGTAACAAAGAATAAAAATTATCATTATTATAATAATTAATATCGTTATTATTATTATTATTATTATTATTACCGTCATCATCATCATCAACATCGTAATAACCATATTTATTAAAATACAAATTGTTGCACAATTATGTCCCCAATCATTACAAAGCGAAATGATTGGAGCGCCATAAATCTTTTTTTTTCTTCTGTTTTTATGAAACAAAATTACGAACACAAATTGAGATCATCGAACGGAAGAGTTGTTTTTGGAATAATGATTCTGGTGATGATGTTGATGATGCTGTTGATGTTGCTATTGATGATGATGATGGTGATGTTGATGATGATGCTGTTAAAGCTGTTGATGACTGTGCTGTCGATGCTGTTGATGCTATTGATGATGATGACGATGCTGTTGATAATGTTGTTGATGATGATGATGATAACGATGTGATGAAGTGGAATGAGCCAATGAGGTTGGACTCGATAGAAGACGTTTGGAAATCTTTAGCCTTGCAAAGCAGACGATCAGAATTGAGCCTCCAGATGGAGTCAGCGTGGTCTGAAGATGATGACGACGACGACGATGTGTATCACGATGTGATGATAGTTTTTTTTTATGTTTTTTTTTTATTATTTTAAGCTCTTCTCAGTCGCCATTTGATCCTCAAATTGATGCGAATTATTGTAAAGTAAACACTTTTGTCCTGAGTGTATGTCTGTATATGTAGTAAAAATATGGTCATGATCATCGTCGTCGTCGTCGTCATCGTCGTCATTATCACCATTATCGTTTATCCCTTACGATGTAATTTTATCACCAAAATTAAATCAGACCCATTAAAGATAATAACGTTCAATATGTCTTCATTCGTTTCCAACGGAACCTGATTAAAAATAATTTCAAATAATTTACTGGTTCGTTGGCAAAATTATCTTTCAAAGGTAATTTGGCCAGTTAACTTATTATTACTTATTATTGATGATGATGATGATGATTATGATGATGATGATAATAATAACAATAAAACAACAACAACAACAACAACAGCATTAATAATAATAATAATAATAATAATAATAATAATTAATAATAATATAATAATAATAATAATAATAATAATAATAATATAATAATAATAATAATAATAATATATAATAATAATAATAATAATAATAATAATAATAATAACAATAAAATGATAATAATAATGATATATTAATAATAATATTATTGTTATAATGTAAT